>CAJNDT010006128.1:0-195000 GCA_905221615.1 Symbiodinium sp. CCMP2592
TGCGTTCGCTCCACCTTGGTTACGGTGTCCGAACCAGCCCGACAACCCCGCTGCTGTGGCAGCTGTTCTGAGTGCCTTGCCGCTCGGAGCAGACGGTGGGCGTGATGCCTTCCTTCTTCTCCTCCGGCTGGAGGATTCGTCCTCTTGTTCCTCTTCATCTCTCTGAGCAGACATCACGTTTGATGTTTCTCTTTCGTGTTCTTCGATGTCACTTTTTGTTGGTGACGGTTCTTCTTCTAGTCCATCCAGCTCTTCCAAAGACATGTTGAGCTTGTCAACAATATTGGTTCTTTGAGGTCTGGACCTTGATCTTGGTAGATCTTGTTGTGAAGAGGACGATGATGCCTGGCTCCTTCTTGGAGGAGGGCCTTCAGGCTCACTGGGACGTTCAGGCCTCGGCCTTTCCCAGAATCTTCCATATCTGTGATAGCTACCTTGTGGTTGCTGTTTGTCGTACCAGCTGTTGCCGGATGAATACACAAATGAGTCTTTGTAATCCCAGTATTCAGCATTACGCTGCTTGTAAGCCTGTCGCTTGGTAGCGATCTTCTGAACCTGGGCATCTGACCGGTTGTGTTTCCCTTTTGTAAGGATTGGTTGTATCGTGAAGCCCAAAGGGCTGTGCCAATCTTTGTCAGAGGGACTCAGCCAGAGGTCAAGGTTAGAAAAAGTTGAATAGTACTGCTTGACTGAGACAAACAGACGGATATCGATATCCCTGTTGTTGTTCATGTCCTGCCACATATCTGAGATTCGTTCCCAGTATGTTCTTTCGGCGGCAGGTGTAGCATCTCTTGGACTAGGTGACGCCGTGTGCGGCGTTTTGCTCCAGTCAAGGATATAACTGTTGATACAGTCGAGATCAGCAACTTTCTTCGCCGGTTCCGGCGGTAGACGATCTGCACGTGCCAGTCTGTGCTGGTCAGAGTTGTTCAAGCAAAGGTGTCGCACTTGTGAGTGCCTTCCTGCTATTCTGTTGAATGCTGCAAGTTTCTTCTCCAGGTATAGAGAAAACAAACCGTTTCGCGGGTGAACGTCTCCACCTTTTAAGGTGAGCCTCGACGCAATATTATTGACATCCCCCGCAATTACATCCGGTTTAAAAGGGAGAACCTCGTTGAGGAACGCGTTCACCAGTTCGCGCCTCTGTTCTTCCTTATGAGTCATGTATGAGTTGAAATGGACGATCGCGATGGTGATGACCTTGTAAGGCCCTTTTGTACACCACATCTCGTCAAAATCGTTTGATGCTTCTTGTGAGAAGATCTCTGCGTATGACTCAAAGTCTTCCTCTGGTGGCTCATCACCCTCGACATGGCCGTTCCATTCACAGAGAACCGGCGCAGGGTCGAGGTCCGACATTGTCAGACACGCCTCTGGTGAGAGGTAAGAGCCATCAGTGGGTCCATCCTTGTCAGGATTTTTACCCTTGAGAGGGTCATATCCGATAATCTTCATGAACTCATCTCTCGTCATCCTCTGGCCGGTATATGGGTGGACCCATTCTTTTGCCTCCGGGATGGTACTGTGGTATCCAAAGGTGAGGCGGCATACCGCACCGTGGCATGCCCACAGTCTCTTCTTGGGACCACCAGCCTTTGGCTTCATTGTTCGGTGACGGTAAAAGTGGTGGACGAGAGAGATGTCTGTTGTTGGGTCACCCTTGACTCCAATATACATTGAGGGTGCCTCGGGCTCCTTGGGAGGAGAATGAATTAGCATCCCTCTGTATTCATGTTTTCGCATGGTTGCGATCGAATACTTTGACGCAAGTGCTCCCGCCTCGAGTACGAGGGTAATATGTGCTGAATTGTTGAAGCACATGTCAATAAGAGGGTGGTAATCGAATCCCTTCTCAGGTTTGAGTTTCTTTTTGGGATTCCCTGCTGGCACCGGCGCTCGATCCATATTTCCCCAGTTGCATACCACTAGGCTTAGTGATACGCTGTCTGGGTTTTAGCCCTCTATGTGTTCTCTCTTTTCGTTAACACCGGCCATCCTATTACGAACTATCTCGTAATGTGCGTCGAGCACCAGTTTGTCTTCGTAGCCAGTAAGATAGAGAAAAGACGCCGGGTGGCTTGTTCTGGAGTCCTTGATATTGATGTGACCCTTGTTGATGCTCTTGTATTCCTCCAGGGTTGGAGCCTCTGTGGAGCTGGTGTAAGTATTAGGAGGTTTATTCCTAATATCATCAAAGCTACATGGATCAACGCCTGGATGGGCTCTCATGAACAAATTCCTTGCGTGGTCACAGTACATGTTGATTTTCTGGACTGCCAAATCTACGTCCTCAGGTGTGAGGATGGCCTCGTATAAAACCTGACGCTCTTCTGAGGTCATTCCTGCTGACACTTTAGAGGTCTCGAGGCAATCGATTGGCAAGATGCACTCGCACATCTGTTGTTTACCCTGTGGGGTAAGTCGACAGTCTGCACATACAATCGTACCACAGGAATAGCAAAAATAGCCTGTAGGCTGGTTGCAAAGATCGCAGAGAGGATTATCTGGTCGTGTCATCAGCCGTATCCTTTGGTTAAGACTCATTGCTGTCCTGCGTACTCCTACAAATCTCTCCTTGGTAGGAGGTGCAGAGGAGGAAGATGCCGAATCTCTGGGTCTGTCCCACTCCTCTTCGTCAGGAGCCTCAGAATCCTTGATCATGAGTGGACTTCGTATTTTTCGATTCCATCGACTAACCCAGATTCTCTCTTTCATTTCCTGTTGCATAGCCGGGTTAGACGATGACTTCGAGATTCGGTGCTTGCGATTTTCTCGAAGTCGAGCGCTGATGCGCTCATGTTCTCTTACGAGATCTTCCTCATCATCAGGTTCCTCGTATTCGAGGTTGAGCTTGCTTCTGTTGACTCGATAATAACTTTCTGTTTCAGGATCGAAGAGAACTAGGAATTTCTCCTTCTCCTTCTTAGGAGATTTTGGTTTCTGTGGCTCTTCGTCTGAACTCTGAACATATTCTGTTTCAGGCTTTGGTTGGTCAAGTTTGACCTCCTTAAGTTTCTCTGTGATCTCTTCCGTGGGAGATTCTTTCTTTTCCTCCGACGCTGCAGGTGCAGAGTTCGTCTTGTGAGACGGATTAACATCAACTCGGAGTTCTGAGGATGACGAAGATTTTGAGCTCTTTTCGCTTGATGCCGACTCATCGTCTGATTCTTCGTCACGATCCTGGTTAGGATCCGGTTCCTCAGGTTCCGTCTCTGTTCCAGAAGATTCTTTCTTGGGAGGAACTACGTTGGCGGAAGTATCCTGAACAGGTTCTGGAGGTTTGTGACCTGTCGTTATCTTAAGAACTTCGGTGGCGCTTCTGGTGCCGTCGTAGTTCCAGAGCTGTCCCATAAGACTGTCCGGATCCTTGTCAGCCTCGGCCTGCCGGGCGAGCTTGGATCTCGGATGGATCTCCTTTGCAGTAGTCTCCGTTTTCGGAGGTACCTCACCTGCAGAAGCGGTTTGCTCCAGGTTTGGAGCTGTGTCAGCCTCTGTCTGTGGCAAAGAAAAAGACTTCTTGTGAGAAGATCTAGCCTTGGGAGGCTCTGGTGGCAGATTTCGCCTTGCCACTTTTCGAAGTGCCGATTCGATTTCTCGGCCGTAATTTGCGCACCATTTCTTCGCCTCGTAAGTCGCTGACGGCATCTGTTCGGAGCAATGGTCTGCCCACCATGGTCCGATGCTCTTGAGCTCATCGTATTGCGATGATGCCCAGAGTGTTTCAGAGGGTGCGAATACGGCGCTAAGAGTACGGGCATGCACTACATCTGGTGTAGCAAACATCCCTACTTGCGACTGCCACAGGTTTGTGACTTCGTTCACTACGTTATTTGCATCGAAGCCCAGAAGCAGTGCCTTGTTGGCACGCAACATGGTCGGATTGGGATTCGCCAGGTTTAGCGTTGAGAACTGAACAGTGTCCCTGTTGGAACGACTGTTTTCATTCACAAGAGCTTGGAAATCTGGTGCTGTAACCACCTGCGCTAGGTGGTTTGATGGTACCAGACCGTGCCTCAGGATTGAGGATAATGCCTGTAGGTCCGTGGCATGCCTGATGTAACAAGGGTTGTTCTGTCGAACAAAATCCTCCATGCCGACGGGCCTTGGCGCGTTAGTGGAGAGACGCTGTGCATGGGACTGCACAGGATTGCTCCCCGTTGCCATGAAGTCTGAGATGGTCATGTGTGACCTTGGTCTCTCTTCTTCAGGATCTGGTTCTTCAGCTCTTGGTAGAGTTCGTCGTGAACCGTGTCCTCCAACTGCCGAAAGGAAAATTTTGCTCATGGTCAACACATTTGCATCCGGTGGGATGTTAACGGCGGCATCTGTGGTTTCGGCCTTGCCATCTTTGTTATAAACCATGGTGACCACAAACCTAGACTTAGTGTTGAGGCGGACACCAAGCGCGATCTCTTGTGGTGTATACTGTGCGAGCTCTGCATCGGCCAACTTGAACATGTCCAGAAGATAATTGTGTTGGCCAGCAAAGAGATCTGGGCGCTGGTTCTGAAGGTGTCTTGTTGAGTGTGCCAACCACCTTCCGACTCTGTTGGTCTTGGAAGGAATGTGGAAGCACATCTCTGGTGAGAGACCTGTTACATCTGCCAGTTTTGGCACTGAGGAGGAATAGTCATATTCTCCGGATCCATCAAGGCTCACACATTGTTCTACCTCCAGTGGGAGGCCTGTCTGAAGGTGTTGTGCAAGCATCGTACAAAACTGGTGTGGATCACGAGCGTGATTACCGACATTGTTATCCCAGTATACAAGGGGACTGTTGTCCCATGGTCCTTGAAGGACTCCTTCATAGAGCCTGACTCCATGTCTGGAGTTTAGAGTGAGCCTTGCTCTACTCGCATGGCCATATTGTGAGATCAATTGAGCAAGATCTCTTGGATGCGGATTGAACACCTGTTGGTGATTCATGATGATGAATTGAGGCTCATGATTTTCTCACGTTTGTGAATTCGGTGTCCACCGTGTTCGGTGTTTCGACGTGATGCTTCCCGACGAGACTCGGGGTACGAGCTATCCATGTGTGGATGTCGCTCATGGTACGCCTGCACTGCACTGGGTAGGGCGTGTCCATCACGGCTACGGAAGTTTGATCGTGTGCTCATTACGGCACAATGACCAAACAGGATCAGGAAAGCTTGGTTAGCCCGAAAGGCTGATTGTTGTGAGGCTCGAGGCTGAAAGCGGCTGCGGATGATACAGAACATATAATTCTCATGAACATGTCCGATCTTAATGAAAACGCAGCTCGCAGACACAAATTTTCGTTTAGACGGAAAACAGTCTAAATAGAAAATCCAGCACATGGTTGTGCTACCAGCAAACGAGACTACCACCATATTCCTTGGCAGTAAAATAATCGGTAAATCTCTGTTGAGATATCAATTCCAAGGAAGGCTACCGCTGTGGCGGCATTCTGGAGATTGTCTATGATCCACCGAACAGTGAAAGCTTTATGTTGAAGAAGTTCACGGAAGGGTGGATGAATGTCTGTTTCTGGTAAATTGCCTGTTTCCAGAGCCTTGATAAGCTCATCAGGTTGCGCCGAGTGCTTTGTTAATGCATCAGCTAGGCAGTACTTCGAGCTTACATGAGCTAGGTCATCTAAAGATCCAGAGTTGGATTCCTTACGAAGCATCTGAATGAGGTGGTGAGTTTCCTTCTGCTCTGGAAGGTGTGTCGTGCCTGCTGTTGTCACAAGATTGTTCGCATCTGTTCTGATATGTATGGGTACGGTCTCTGATGAGAGATCTGCCCAAAGTCCCTTGAGGAACAGGCAAGTACCAAAGCAACGCATCAGTGCGTTAAGCTCTGCCACTGTTGTGGACATTGTGGTTGTCGTAATCTTGTGAGACTCATAATCCACCAGGCTACCTCTCGAGGATGTTTCCTTAATAGAGGATTCAGAGAAATCGTTCTTCTTGGAAGAAGCAGCTGCTGCTGATTGTTTCATTCCCTTTAGCTTTGGATTTCGATCTTCAGCAAGGAAAATAACATGTGCTCTCTGAGATGATTTGTCATCATTGTTCCTGTAGGAAGCATCAGGGTAACCGAGGATTCTGAGATTTCCTTTCAGCGGCCAAAAACGCAGTTCTACTTCAGTAGACTTCAAAATCCTAACAAGCTTGTTCAATTCTCGAATATCACCGATAGTAGGCTTGGCAGCCTTACTCGCACACCGACTGAAGCGATAACAGATGTGAGCTTGAGTCCGGCTTTGTAGCCAGTTGATCTGTCCTAAAACACTTCTGTAAGCAGTGTGCTGCTGTGGTGTGCATTGTTGCTCATTGTTGAGCTTCTTATCAAAAACAATTTCCTCTAGAGCTTCAACAGCTAGGTTCTGATTTACTGAGATATGTGCTGGCACTGAGGCTGTAGCATCCTTCCAGACTAATCTCTGTCCTACAAACATAATATCGTTCGTGTCTTCAGAACCGACTGCAAACTCCTTTTTGATCGATTCAATCACGGCCTTACGAAAGGTGTCATCACCGGCCATGCACAGGTCATCTACATGTAAACAGACTACTCCATGTACCTGTCTACCCTTGGCATTGTTGCCTGCTATGGGATCTAGGAGATAGTCAATCGCTGATTCCATGGTCTTTGGCTGAGACTTCTTGAGCTCAGCATCTGCTGTTGCAGACTTCTTACCATACAGAACATATGTACAGCGATCCGCACGGGTTGGCACCAGGCCGTAAGACAGGAGTGCCTTATCAACGATGTTCCACCATCTTCGAGGTGCATCGTTAAGTCCATAAGCGGGTTTCTTCATCCTCGCTGCAATGTAGGGAGGATAACCTGCTTCAGGAGGAATCTGACAGATTATGTCTCTCGACTCATCATAGGCTTCACCCTGCAGAAAAGCAGTCTTTAGGTCGATGTGTGTCAGTCTCCACAGCTTGTTAGCTGCTAGTTGAATCGCCAAGCGGAAACCTGGGCGACTTGCAGCAGGACTATCAGTTTGCTGTATGTCCTTTTGTCGATCCTGGAAACCTCTTAGGACCCATCGGGCCTTGCACTTAAGGAAGTTTCCGTCCTTATCTCTTTTTAGAGTCAGGACCCATCGACCAGTGACATAATTTCGGATGTTTCCGAGTTTCCGTGTATCGACGAGCTCAAAGACATCATTGTCTAGCCAGCTCTGATATTCTGCTGCTTTCGCTTCATCAAACTGTTTCTTCATCTCACGCTTTTCCTTGGCGGTTGCCTCCTTCCGTTGTGCCTTCTGGGTCAAATTTGCTGAGTTCCTGGGGGAACTTAGGGATAAGGCCTTGTCCTCTTCCGTGAGAAGATCATACTCTTCACGGATGTCAGATCGGAACCTTTTGGTGGGTTTATACCGTGTTCGGTCTGACCTCACTCTTGATGTTACCGCTCTGATGTCTACGGGTCCGCCATGCATGTACCGAGGCATGGAGAAAGAACCTGTGTTACTGCACAGTTTCTGTTCTTCTGTGAGAAGGATCCAGTCCTTCTCATCTACGACCAGGTCACCTTCCTCATCAGAGTAATACCTTGTGTCTTCTGACTCGGCATCGCTCTCCGGTTCTGGTGAACCAGAGGTGTGAGGAGGAGCGGACGGTTGTCCGGGGTCGTCCGGGACCAGTTCTTCTTCAGAATCTTCTTCATCTTGTTGTAACGGAAGAATGGGTCCCTGTGGATGTGCCTTCGGTTTAGGTTTTGGTGTCGGCACCTGTGAAGGTGATTTCTGTTTGTGCGGCGAAACTTTCCTTTCCGATGAAGACCTTGGCGACACATCACCCCCCAGACGCCGAGGAGACGGAACGCGAGGAGGCGGATGCACGCGAGGCTTAGCCCGAGCAGGAGCCACGGGCTCATCGGAGGAAACGGCCGGTAGTCGCGGTGGAGGTATGGGAGGAGGAGGACGCGACGGCGGCGTGCCGGGAGGCATCGGCTGATCTGGTTCCGGCATAGAGACATCGTCAGATGTGAGCCGTGAACGATTAGTGCTCATGGGTTCTGACGGGTCTGACGGCGAAACCTCTTCGTCCGACATGATAACATCCGGCGGTGTTCGCACGGACGGTGAAGTCTTGCCGCCTGTCATCTGGAAGAGCACCCCCGAGAAGGTTGATGGGTGTACTTTATTCCAGGAAACCTGGTGCGGCAAGCAACACGTCATAGTCGAATTGGGCTTCTTCTTGTTCCAGAAGACAAGAACGCCATCAGTTACACTGGTGAGTGCTTTGACTGTTCCAAATGTACCTCTGTATAGAGTACACTGTTCGAAACCAGACCCTGGTAAGAGTCTTGATCTAAGGCGAGTAATGTCTGACACCAAGGCATCAAGGGACGGTGATGGTTTGGAATGATGCAATGGTAATTCAGTTTTACTCGATAAGGAATTTACTCTAGCAACAAGTGATCTGATTTTCGGATCTTGCAGGAGTTGGAATCCTTGAGAGGATTTGCTGTCAAAAGTGAATACTCCTGGTCAAGAAGTTCCGAAAGTCCCTGGAGGCATTCATCTCCAGAGTATTCTAGCATGTCTGTGACCAAAGAAAGATGAGATGCATATGCATCTCTCTTCAGGAATCTTGCCAAACACGAGGCAAAGGTCTCACAGAATTCATAAGGATACACTTGTGCGAGTTTCGTTTTAAGACCGTAGCCTTGAATACCCTTTTCGTCTCCTGGTGGAGATGTTGGAGATTTCGTTTTGGCAGAATGCCTCTGGAGAGGAGTTAGAACCTGCGGTGGCAGGTTGTGCATGAAAATCGAGGATTTCGATTCATAGTATCCTTTTGGATCTTTCATGCCATAGGCTTGTAGGTTACAGACCTCATAGCTGATCTTGCGGTTGGAAAACAGGCGTTTTGCTTCTGGTGAAGACCAGAGCCTGCTGTAGTATGGGTTCTCAAGAACAAAGTAACGTCCGAGCTTCATTTGGTGGTCTGCGACCGATTCACAGAATTTTAAAACAGAAAGTCTCTTGGCAGAGCCTTTCTTCCACTGTGAGTACCAGCTAGACCACTGAGAGTGATCGGGTGACATAACAATAATAGTAGGTTCTTGTTCCTTGATGATCCTAAGAAGATTGGAGCGACCTTGCGGTTGCTCAAGATCTAGACCACTACGCAAGTCGACTGGCTGACCTACTCGCAGACCTGACAGGGCAGCCTTGTGACTCATACGGGGAGATCCACCGTAGAGTTCTAGGAAGTCAATCTTCCCAGTGCTGGTGACCTGCCAGTGACACTCTTGATGCGGAACCGTTAGGTCTGTCGACTGCAGGGAAGCATCAAAGGTGACCATGCAACTTGCGTGGTCAGAACCTTCTGACGTCAGAGTTTCCTCATCAGGCGCGAGAGGAATCTCCACATCAGATGTTATGTCATAATTTTTCCTCAGTTTTGAGATATTAACGCGGACGATGCGTGTTCCAAGATCCACACCTACCATGGATCCTCCGAGTTCGGAGATCACCTTTCCTTTTAGCCAAGATCCATGTTTGGACCCAGTTGATCCAATCTTAGACTTATCCTCTGACCAGTAGAAAACCTTGTCTCCCAGAGAGAAAGGTCCTTCGGTCATTGACAGTCTGGCCGCAAGATCTCTGCGCAGATCATCAGATTGGCGTGCCTCTTGGTAAGCCCTGTTGGCAAGCTCCTTAATGGCTCTCGCAGTGACTTCCGTATCAGTTGGATTACCTGTCAACTGATTGGGATCAGCGTTCTCTGGTGTTATAACATCTCGAGGACGCCTACCAAAGGCCATTTCTAAAGGAGTAACTCCTCCGTAGGTAATCGAAGAGTTTCTTGCCAAACATGCTTGTCGAACGAGGTTGCCATACTTCATGGTGATTCCGTTATACTGCGGGTCACCATCCTTCAGGATCTGAAGTATGATCTTAATCTGATGCTTCAGCAATCTTACAGCAGCTTCGGCCCTGTTGGGCCATGGTGTTCCAGGTCCTGTTGCTACAGGCTTGATATTCTGCCGATTGTAATAAGCCTCCATTTTTGGAGTCATGAATGCTTGATCTCCAACTACAACCTTTGGGTTGATCTGAAATTTCTCAAAGTAGTCATTCATAATCGACATTGTAGTATGCTCTTCTTTATCCTGGACTACTTCGGAAGTCAACAGGTTTGTTGCTCCGTCATAGAGAATAAGAAATATTAAGCGACTATCCTTGCCGGGAATTGGAAGCTCACCGTGATCTACGAAGGTGAGATCACCGAAAGTCTCTGATCTTAAACCGGAAATCTTCGCTCTTGAAGGAGCTCTCACGTGTTCCTGACAGGCTGAACACTTTTTGACCAGTTGGTCATATAGCTCATATATCTCCTTTGGGATCTGTAAGGCTTTCGTGCGTCGCTTGAACTGATCCGTACTCATATGACGGTGCTTAAGGTGAAGCTTATAGAGTTCTACAGGGTCCTTAAGCTTCTCATGAATCCTGCGAAGAGCAATGGGAAGAGATGGCGATGGTTCTGCGACAATCTCTTCACCTGTAGGTGAGTCTGTACCAGGAGCCGGGTATTCTCTTGACTCAAGTGGTCTTACCTCCGTCCCGTCATCAGCTCCTGGGACTGTAGACTTCTCTTCAACAGGAGGTTTGACCGCATATTTGCGGGTTTTCTTCAGAAGGTTTTTAAGACCCTTTGGAGTCTTTGTCTTCGCAGGTGGAACCTCAAGTCTTTCTTCTTCTGGAGGTTCGTGCGGTGCAGATGATTCTGCCGGTTTATCTCTAGAGCCTGATGATGGTTCCGGCGGTTCGGAAGGCTCAGGAGCATCACCAGATAGTTCTGGTGGATCGGGTTTCTTGGCAGATGATTCTGCCGGATCAGATGGAAGAGGCTTCTTCTTACCTGGAATGCCCTTCGGTGGTGGATCAGCTGCTCCCTCAGGTGCCTTGTCGCAACCTTTGAGGTACGTATGAGCCCTTTTCTGTCCTGCGCAGGCTGGACAGCGACCTTCCGGGATCCTAGTATAAGATCTTCCTTCTTCCTTTGGCTTCCTAGCTCCTAGAGCAGTCTCTGTCGCACTGAACGACGTACCTGATTTAGGGAGATACTTCCTAGTGGAAGTGAAGCCTAGAAGGTCCAATACCAAGTGGTTATTGGTACTAATCGGAAGAGGGGTTTTATACAAACCGAAAGCTTCACACGTTGCTAGGTCAGCTGTGGGACTACACTCGAGGGTCATTCTTAGATTCCTCATCTGTTCGATGGAGAACAAAATGGGAACTCTCCCCTGATCCAGAACTTCTATGGTTGTATCTCTTCTTGGAGTTGTGTTGAACCATAGAGTTACACGCTCCTTGATAAGAGCTGTTTCACTATCTGCGAAAGAGAACTTCGTGTTCGAAGGTGAGAAAGTGAAATCAATCATGCCTGGGGCACGTTGCTTCACGGCCTTGATAAGCCTATTCACCGCATAGCGGGAACCCATAGCCCTAGTACAACCTGAGTCAAGTATGACAAAGGTAGGGTTCTTATCAAGATTGATCCGCTCTGTGAGAGCAGATAGGACGGTGTGCTGCAACGGAAACACCGCTGTTGCAGTTTCAACACCTTGCCCCTCGGATGGTTCAAAGACCTGGGGCACGTAACTCACTGATGAGTTGAACACGGGTTCTTGGTGCGCGCTCGGATCTGTGCCTCTACCTGATGATCCTGCTTGATTTCTTCTCTTCTTTCTCCGTGTTTTTCTTCGTGAGGCTTGTGATGCATAGTATGTATAAGACGTTTGATCGTCATAAGCGGCATAATTCCAACTGGAGTCAGTATAATAACTGTCCTCATACCATGAATCCCAGCTCGGTGCGGTGGAACTTTCATAGGCCTGTGGAGATCCAGTTTGGTCTCCTTGTAAGGAGGCAGACTTAGCTGTATCCTTACCTTTGCCTTTTGCCTTTGCACCTTTGAAGGAGCTTCCTTTATCTCCTTTGTCCTTTCCTTTTCCTTTGCCTTTTCCACCTTTTCCTTTTTCCTTTCCTTTACCTTTACCGAAATAGCTGGAATCAGTTGGATCATGTTCTGCCTGGTTGGCTCTCCCTTTTCCGCGGTATGACCTAAAACGGCCACGTCCTTTTCGCTTGCCACCCTTTGCTCTTCCCGGTGATCCGGGACGCATTCTTGGTCTTCTTCCCTTTTTGAATCTCCTTGCAACGAAGGCCTCATGGTCATCAACTGTCCAGAAGACAGCTTCTTCATCCTCGGCGGCAAGAAAGCCTTCCTCAAGGGTGTCTTCGTCTTGGAGCCAGAATCCATCGACTCCATCGTATTCACCCTGATCGAGGATGAGGAAGTTTCGACCTCCGCGTTTGCGGCGTTGGTCTCTCCTTCCATGGCGGTCCTTCTTGTGAGAAGAGTGCCGAATGTTGGGATCCTGCAGACCAGTTCTGGTCGTTGAGAACTGATCGAACATGGTCTGCCGTACCACAGGGTACGTGTAGGTCTCAATTCGGTGACCTTGGTTGGTCAATGCTGTTACCAACCTCTCACGTTGCATCTCATTTAGGTCGGACTGCACTAGGAAGAGGAGAGCTAGGAGATTATCGTTCAGAGGAAACGCTCTTCGATGATTGTCAAGGCGTTCCTTGTTCCATGTTTCGAAGAAACGTGCGGCGTATGTGTCTCTCTCGGTTGCATCCTGTAGGCGCAAGAAGGTTTGGTCTGCCTGCACAGCTTGCATGAAATCTGGATGGGCATCCTCCAGAGCTATCTCTGGTAAGAGATCCATCCATGAGTTTTTCACGCGCTGTAGCACGATCTCAAACTTGGCAATCCAAGTCACAAAGTCTTGGTTGCCCTTCCATGCCTTGAATAGGCCGAGGAAACGCCACAGGAAAACGTACTGTTCTCCTTTCACGAAAAATGGACGCATCTTCTTCTTGAAGTAATCTACTCCATCTGGGGCTGCAAGCCTTTCTCGGTTCAGTGATTCCTTTTGTACTGCGGCCAATCCGGAGAGCCTCGTCTTGAGAGACGGACCTCTTTTGGTGTCATCCAGCGTTGTTATGTCGCACCAGTCGTCAATCAACTGTTCATACTCAAACCACGAGGTGGTGCCATCATAGGCAGGCGCGATCTTGGGCGTTATGCCTAATGATGCAAGCATGCGGTCAGATGTTGCATATGACTGTGCGACATAAGTGGCTGGACCTTGGGAGGTCTCTTCGTTCTCATATCCCCCGGAGGATTGGGAACTGTCGTCGGCTTCGCTATGCGAGCTCGACATTGTGCTGCCTCTTATCCGCTTGGTTAAGCGTTCGGCGAGGCCGACCGCTGTAGCGGACTTTGGAGGCGGGCGGCCCTTTCCGGGCTCCGCTACCAGAAAACTGTGCCGATACACCCACAAGGAAATGCTCCTTGTTAGGAGGTGTATGACCAGTTTATTCCCTAAGGATCAAAGGGCAGCGCCCTGCACACGGACAGTAGTTGTTTTGTCTTGCTACGCAAGGAGAGCTTGTCTTGTCTCAATATGGTAAAACCACTGTGAGCCAATGGGCAGCGGAATGTATATGTATGAGCATGCAGCCATTGCTGTAGGTACCTGTTAGAGCTACCCCTTTAGAGGTTTACTGAATCACCCCCCCTCCCCCTGCCCCCCTCCCCCTCCCCCCCAAAACAATAGGTTCACAACCGCACGTGTGTGAACCCAGGGTTTTGGTGTGGTTGGGGAGGGGCAGGGGCAGGGCAGGGGCAGGGCAAGGCAGGGCAGGGCACAGGGCAGGGCAGGGCAGGGCAGGGCAGGCGTGGCCCACCGTTTCCCTACTTTTCTCCTACTTTCCTCGTAAAGTAGAGAAAAAGTAGGAAAAAAGTAGGGAAAAAGTAGGGCAAAAGTAGGAAAAAAGTCGGCATTTCTTAGATTTCCACCATAATCCACTCTTGGAGAGGGTCGGGGCAGGGGGCCAACCCTCTTTCTTGGGGGGAGGGAGGGGGGTGGAGGGGGGGGCACCTCCTGCCAGGAAGCAAACGCTAGCTTACGGAAGCCAGAATAGCTGAGACACTTGCACTGGACTGCCGGGCTTCCATATATAGATGTGCAATGCTTGTGTGAACGTATCTACACGTATCTCTGGTACTATGACATGCGCTAAACACCGCATGCACCCTGAATGTGAGATTTGGGCGTCCTCATGGAGGCATATTTGCAGGTCTGGATGCCTAAAACCCTAAACCCTAACTCCAAACTAAACCCTACCTAAAGGTCCATTATTCCCAAATCCTATCAAAATCCTATTTATCCCCTATTCTGCAGAAATCCCTGGATCCTATTCAAACCCTATTATTTTCCTAAAAATAATTTTTTGCGACCACCTGGCGTCAAGCCACTCCCAACCTCATAACCCTAAACCCTCAACCACGAAAGTCCTAAACCCCGAAACCCTCAACCCCCTACAAAGCCTAAACCCTAAACCCTCCACCCCGTCGATCCTAAACCGTTAACCCACAACTCCTTATAAATCCTAAACCCCTGAACCCTCAACCCCCTATAAATTGTAAACCCTAAACCCTCAACCCCGTAATTCCGAAACCCCGAACCCTCAGCCCCAAGACCGGTCCACAAGGATACCATGGCTCGCTTCCTGCAGCATGTGCAGGACCGTGGAGTCCAGGGTTTTGGGACTTAGGCTTGGGGTTCAGGGACTTGAGGGTTTAGGGGTTTAGGGTTTAGGGATTATGGTCTAGAGTTGGGGTGTATGGTCTACTTTGGCCCCAAGCAAGCTACCCTTGTTCAGGACTTCCATAATCAAATGATAACTAGAGAGCCGAATGTCCCGAAAGCGTTTGACGACCCGAGACTTAAACATAGATATTTAAGAGGAGATCTCCATGCATGTCATGTGTGCACATGTACACACACACACACATATATATATATATATATGTATGTATGTATGTATGTATGTATGCATGTATGTATGTATATATAGAGATATATATATATATATATGTATATATATATATATATATGTGTGTGTGTGTGTGTGTGTGTTTCATCAACAATTGTTTTATTTCGAACATCCCCACCCTAGCGCCTTGTCCTTCCTACATTCAAATCCTAAGACCTAAAGAACCCGATAAACCTTAAACCCTGGTGTTCCCGAGCACTCCCGCGGGCCGCCACGCTGCGGCCAACACAGCAAGATTAGGGCTGATGTTTCACACGCGTTGCGATGGGGGTTTAGGTGTGGAACAAGTGTGTTTGTATAGCACAAGCTGTTGAACAAAATATGACAGAAGCGTACGTGTGGAATCTGCTTGTGGCAAACGAGTCCGATGCATTATGACTTAAGCTTCGAGGCTGCGAGGCCCCGGCAGATTCCAAAGTTGGGATTGGGCACTCCAGGGAATCTCACGGTAGTCTGTGGGGTTGGGCACTCCAGGGAATCTCACGGTAGTCTGTGGGTTGGGCACTCCAGGGATTCTCACGGTGGTCTGTGGGGTTGGGCACTCCAGGGATTCTCACGATAGTCTGTGGTCTTGGGCACTCCAGGGATTCTCACGGTAGTCTGATTCTCACGGTAGTCTGTGGGCTTGGGCACTCCAGGGATTGTCATCCAGGGATTCTCACGGTAGTCTGATTCTCACGGTAGTCTGTGGGCTTGGGCACTCCAGGGATTGTCACGGTAGTCTGTGGGCTTGGGCACTCCAGGGATTGTCACGGTAGTCTGTGGGCTTGGGCACTCCAGGGATTCTCACGGTAGTCTGTGGGCTTGGGCACTCCAGGGATTTTCACGGTAGTCTGATTCTCACAGTAGTCTGTGGGCTTGGGCACTCCGGAGATTGTCACGGTAGTCTGTGGGTAGTCTGTGTGGGCTTGGGCACTCCAGGGATTCTCACGGTAGTCTCACGGCAGTCTGTGGGGTTGGGTACTCCAGGAGGTAATCTCAGCGGGCGGGGAGTAATAGCGATATTGAAATCTAACAACCCCACACCGAGGGTGGGGAACAACAGCAACAACAACAACAACACCGCCACCACCACCAACAACAACAACGGCGACGGCCACGCCCACCGAAAACAGTAACAGCAGCGACGACTTCCACGAGCACAGCGACAACGACAACAACAACAACAACAATTTCACCGCCACCACGACCACCACCACCGCCACCACCACCAACAATAATAATAATAACAACGACGACAACAACAATCCACCGCCACCACCACCACCAACAACAACAATAATATAATAAGAACAACAACGACAACGACGACGAACACGACGACGACGACGACGGCGACGACGACGACCACAACAACAGCAACAACAACAACAAGGAAGGCGTTGCGTCTGCCGCCGCGCGGGGTGTGTCGTTTATGTTGGGGAGGTTTTTTGCTCAAGAAGCTAGAAACCCCTGCTATTTGCGTGGTTTTCATCAAGAAGACGATGTATCGGAGGGTGAAATTTGTGGAGTTCTTCGTCTTGTGATTTTGGTCTGGTCTTTGCGGAAGTATCGCAAATACCGTATTTTTCGTGTTTGAGTTATGTTGATTTTCCTGCGAAATTTTGAAGTTTTTGTCTGGAGAGCTTGAAAAACTCGAGGGTTTTGCATGGTGGACGTTTCCAAAGTGAAGCAACAAGAAACGGGAAGCACCAAGGGACATAGCAACTGGTAGCGTTGAGAAGTAACGCAACCAAAGAAACAGAAGACACAAGCCGCATTCGAATGGACGTCATCATCCCCCCTCATCCCCCCCCAACCCCCGCACAGAGCTGAAAGACAAATTGCAAGTTTAAGCTGGCATGTACACAAAGTCGAGAATCGGCAAAAACACCGTAAAAAACAATGCGAAATGCGACACATAGGAAACAACAAGAGAAACAGAAGACACAAGCCGCGTTCGCATGGACGTCATCATCCCCCCCCCCCCCGCCCGCCCCCCAAGCCCCGCACAGAGCTGAAAGACAAATGCAAGTCGAAGCCGGCATGTGCAGAAGTCGAGAGTCGGCAAAACACTGCAAAAACCGATGCGAAATGGGAGAGAGACAGGAAAACACCGAAAAAAACGATGCGAAATGCAGAGCCGAACAAAAGTTTGCCGAGTGGGGCCCGCCGGCGTGGTCACTGTTTTGGTACAAAGCACTGCAAAAACCGATGCGAAAGCAAAAGCAAAATTGAATGTCAGGTGAAGAAAGTGCCAAAACTCGAGTTTCAGCGCATGCCAGCACAGGAATTGCACCACCCCGCACGGCGGCAAACGCAACACCTACCAACAACAACAACAACAACAACAACAACAACAACAACAACAACAACAACAACAACAACAACAACAACAACAACAACAGCAACAACAACACCAACAACAACAACAACAACAACAACAACAACAACAACAACAACAACAACAACAACAACAACAACAACAACAACAACAACAACAACAACAACAACAACAACAACAACAACAACAACAACAACAACAACAACAACAACAACAACAACAACAACATTGTTGGACGCTGAGCGAGCGGGCTCTGCTCATTGCGGGCGTGTGAGACTGCCTTTGCACCTGAACAAAGGTCTGAGAGCAGAAATGCTAAGGGCCTGGGCCTGAAAGCGCTGAAACAGGCTACCGTGAAGAGAGCTACCCTACAAGCTACCTCAAAAGCCGGTTCATGCGTCTCAGGCGTGGGTGAGAAACCCTCCGTCACCCTCAGTGTGGACTATGGCGTCCCATGTCCACGGACCGATGATTGATGAGCCGTACCCCCTCGGGACCGTCACTCAGAGTGCCTGTTGCGTGGCGTCCCACTCATGGTCACTCTCAATCAAAGGCGATGGGCCGTAAGGTCGCAAAGGTGATGAGCATGTGGAACGGCTGCTAGTGCTGTTATCTGAGGCAGCTCCGCTTTTGTGGGCAAGCAGATTGCATCGGTGAACGATGTGGCACACCCTGGCGGTAAGCACACTGTGCCTAATAAGGCTAACCTTATTCGTAAGAGGCGTACTCCCCTCCAGAGGCCAGGCTTGCCGGCAATGGCTTGGGGGCCTCGGACAACCCCCCATTCTCGAGCCGAGAATGGGGGGTTGCAAAACCTTGATTTTTGGGCCTCGGACAAACCCCCCTTCTCGAGCCGAGAATGGGGGTTTGTAAAGCCGATTTCAGCCATTGGTCAGCTGTGTTGCTGACAGGCGTTGCCTTTCTGGGAAAGCAGCGAGCGTTGCCCGACTAGCATGACAGGTATAGGCCGCTATTGCACACAAACGCTGAGTAGTGGAGCTACGTCAGCTGTACGACTTGAGCAGCAAAACTGAACAACAGCGTCCTGCTCCCTGCCGTGTAGGCAGGTCGGTCCCACACAGCCAGTAGGTCGCCCCCTTCCTGCAAGGGGAAGTAGGGGCCCCTGGCCTCAGGGGAACCCTCAGCTTAATCATCTGAAACTTGGACTGGCATAGGGCCAGCCTCCACTGTGCGCACGAACAGCACATAGCAGCCGTGCCTGAGATCTGAATCTGAGGCCTGAACCGACGGACGACCATCGTCCGTGCTGAGCCAAGGTTGATCGGGGTTGCTCCTCCAGAGGGAGCGATAATGTCCACTGTGCGGGGTGTCGCCTATGTGGAAGATACAGGACTGAACCCATCCTTTCTCTAGTTGTACGGAGCCCGTCGGGGCCCACTGCGAGAGCTGAAGGGGGTGGTGCAGACCAGTGACAGCATAGCTGAGCTTGCGGCCTTCAACAAATCGCGCCACTGTGAGAACCACCAGTCGTTGCTGCCCTCGAAAGGCGGTGTGCACCGGCTGGCCAGACCACCGAGAGAGCTCCTGAAGTGCATGGGATCCACCTGTCGTTGGAGCTGGCAGCAAAGCGAGCGGACCTCCCGCATCGGTGACCTCAGTAGTGTTTACATCCCTGACTTCCCAGGGTCGTGCAATCGGAAAGGCGGTAATGCCTGCAAATAAGGCCACTAGAAACTCCGAAGCATCTTGTTGTTGGCCATCATAGCGCCAAGTGGGAGTAAGATGGCGAAGCGTGAAAGAGGCAGTCAGGGTGAAAGGAGAACCAGAGACAGAATCAGCCACTTCCTGATGGAGGGAGGTGCTTGCCCCTCCGTGCTCCAGCAAGATGCACGTCGGCACCAGGGCCGAAAGCGTTGAGTTAACATAGCAGTAGTTGGAGATGTTGCGAAGCGAGCGAGGAGCAGCGAGCGCGCCGTCCTTTGATTCTACTGTCCCTGACTTCGGTGGCAGGGGGCCTGCAGGCGTTGCCTGGCGAGTCTGGGGCGTTGCTCCAACAGCGGTGGTATCGTCCCGTGTGGGTGCGTTGCCTTGTGTCGTGCCAACCGCTGGCATGTACCTGCGTAACGGTCCGCCCTGGCAGCGGGAAAGTGCATGAACCAAGTCATAAAACAGAATCTGAAAAAGGATCGGACATTGTGCCGGATGCTGCCTCTTATCCGTAACAGGCTTGCGGCAGCACGGGCAAGGCATGCCCTTGACAAGGGTCAGGCCTGATTTGCTGCTCTGAGTTGCAGCTGTAGCGCCATGAGCCGCCCATTCAGGTTTGTGGGCCTGCCGGATGTGAGACTTGAGCTTGGTATTGTCCGGGGTCCAGAACCCACACAGCAAGCAATGTGACATAAGGTCCTGAGACTCATCAGATCGTCCGAGCTCCACAGCCGTGTGTGTTGTCAGAGTGTCATGCAAGCGCTGCTGCCTGGGATGCAATCTGGGCTGATGCTGCGAATCCAAGGGAGGGTGCGCCGCGTCATCCAGCTCCTGTAGCCTAGCTGGCTCCGAGCAGGCACCTGATAGCAAGTGGTCCTTTAAGCCCTTCATCTGAGGGAATTGCCTGTTGCAGGCCGCACACTTGGGGAGCCCTCCTACAGAGAGGGTGTGGGAGAAGCCTCGAGGGACATATCTGATGACCGAGCCTGGATGCTTGCGGGCCTGGTGGGTGCGAAGACCGACCTCAGTGTCGAAGGCCTGAGCACACGTTGGGCACACGAAGGACGGGGGGGCCTCCTGCTGTGATGTGTCCTTAGAAAGTTGCTGCAGAACGTCTGCATAACTAGTAGAGAGTGCCTCCGCCTGGAGAAGCGCGCGCTGGGTTAAAGAGATGTCCCCCGCAGGAGTTTTCCGCCGTCGAGCACCTAAGCGCTTGACACGATTGGCCTGTCGCGCCTGCAGCTTACGGACAGGGTCCATGATCTCATGGGAGGCGTAGAGGTCAGCCGTGGATATGTGTGTCAGGTGCGCTGGCTTGTTCAGGACAGCTCGAATTTTGCGAGCGTGCCAAGCCCGCAACAGTTTAGCTGTCTCTAGGGTCAAGCCCACATCCACCAATCCAGAGGCTACTGTGGCCCAGACAGTGCTATGCCAAATGTGCAACCGCGATGCAGGCCCCGCCGTTCGTCTGTTGTGAACGAAGCGGCGTACCTGCTGCAATTTCACATTGCCCTCCTGCAACCGGAACTTGAGAGTAGCCTTCTCGAAGTTGGAGTAGGAGAGCATGACGCCGAGATACTTAAAGGACGTCACCAACGGAAAGCCCTCGTGAGACTTGGACTCTCCCAGTCTCCACATCTTATGGCGGGTTCCGTCAGGCGCGGTGCGCCAATAAGTGTGCTTGGAGATGGCGCGTTGCGCCTGTTGGCCCTCGAGTTTGACCATAACAGTGCATTTTGCACCGTTGACAGCAAATCCATGGCGACGGACCAACTGCAACAATTGCTCAATCAGAGCATGAGCGCGATCCAGGTCCTCCATTGAGTGGATGTCACGGTGAACCGTAAGGTCATCTGCGTAGCCCGTGAGGTAGTCCACCACGGCTCGAACCCCAACAAGAGCTATGAGCTCCCGGAAGATGGTGCCCGTAAGCATGGAAAAAAGTGTGGGGGCAAGCTTACACCCCTGTTTAATGCCCGCAGTGGACTGGACCGTGTCCTCTTCACCCTGGGTGCGAAACGTGTAAGCACTGCCAGCATGCAATGAGGCAACTAGGTCAATGAGGTCTTGCGGGACTCCCGCTTCCTGCAGTGTGCTAAGCAAGTCTGTTCTGCTCACCATGTCAAAGGCTTGTGACAAGTCTAGTGCAAAGCAGATGCCACCTACTAGCTGGGGACGAGTTCGTCCCGAGTGAAGCTGATGCCTGGTTCGTCGGGCCTCCTGGCAGTTATTGCGTACCTGAGTGACATGACCAACGACCCTGCTCAAGGCATCTGAAAGACCGCGATGTGGCTGGTAGGCAAATTGTGGGAGACCCCGAAGATAGTCAGCCGTGTAGGGAGACAGCTGATCTCTACAAGCCCCCGCCAGGCCCTTGCCGTCTGGTCGAATGATGCCGAGGGGACGTAGATTGCCAGGCTTCGTGGCCGGCTTGTTAGGCTTTGGGATAAAACACAAGTCAGCATCCTTTAAGGGCGGCTGAAGTACCTCAGCAGCCGGCAATGGGCGTTGCCCCCGAGATTGCAGCGATGCTGCTAGCGCCTCTCCCGCAGCCGCCGAGCAGAGCCGCCAGGCAGCCGCCGGAGCAGAGCCTTGCGGTACCGCCTTGTGCGGTCTGATGGAGCCTATGTGCTTGGCCAGCAGACCAGCCGGGATTTCCGGCAGCGAGTCCACCTGGTGTGCGAGTGGCGGATGTCTGGCAAAGACCTGTTCCACGTGGTCTCTAAGCAGGCGGAGCTCAGAGGTAGAGTCCAACAGCAGACCATCCGGTCCCTGAAGCTGTGCCTTAGTTTGGGGTTCCCAAGGTCGGAGCTTCTTTAAGGTCTTATGTGCGATGTAGGAATCGTGTCTGGCACACGCCTCATCGACCTCAGCCTGGAAAGCTCGGTGTCGTTCCTTCTTGGCTAAGTAGAGAGCCTGCTTATGCCATCGATTCAGGTCCTCCAAAGACTGATCTAGGTCGGATAAGGTGGTTATGGAGTCCTCATGCAAAGAACGAATATGAGCGACTCGACTCCACATTCGCAGCGTCGCACGGTGCTGAGCAGTTTCAGGAGCTTGCTGAGGCCGTGGTTTGGGGAAAAACAGTGCAGAGGCCTCCAGCAGTACCTGATTAACTTCATCAGGCGTGTGAGTCCGAGAGGACAGACGCTGGCCCACCCAGTCTTGCATGCGACCGGCTATTGGCAGACCTGAACGGACAGCCGTCTCTAGAGCTTCCTTATGAAAGGTCGTGGAAGGACAAGTAGGCTTTGGCAGATTCCAGTGCTGGGTGGGTCTGAGTTGAGCCAAGACTGGAAGGTGGCCGCCCCTCTTCCATTTGCCGAGCTGAAGATCCTTGCACGGCCGAGACTGCTTTGCCAGGCCCTTGGCCGAGGCTTCTGAAGTGAGCAGGAAGTCAATTTGTGATCCCTGACCATTCAGGAAGAAAGTGTGACCTGCACCACTAGACCATGTGTTAAGAGCTACCAACCGATGGGAGGAGACTAAGGCTTGGAACGATTCATCCTGCATCTGAGTTTGCTCTGGCTTGGTGCTACACTGACCTACCAGACCCTCCTGCGGGGTCAGTCGAGCATTAAAGTCTCCTGCCAAGAGAAAAGTATCTCGCGCTGGAATGGCCCGTATCGCAGCCGACAGATCGCGGAGCAGGTGTGAGCGGTCATCCTTGTTCTGCTGTGGAGTCTTCTTAGAAGACCAGGCATGTTGGTAAACCGCTAGTACATGCACACGAGCCCCAAGCCACGGGAAGATGACCTGAATGAGCCTTCCCCGGCGTTGCTCGCGCCATCTTATCTTCTTCTTGTCTATCTGCGGAGAGAGAAGAACCATGACGCCGTCCGCTCGGCTTGTGTCGTGAACAGCCGGCTGCGTGGCAGCGCCTTGCTTGGGGCGTTGCCCTGAAGTGGCTTTACCTTTAGGTGCTCGAGCAGCCCCTTTTGTGGCGGAGCTTACGCAGTGCCAGCCTTCGACATCAAATTCTGCTGTCTCACTCCAGTGGGTTTCCTGAAGGACAAGAATGTCACAGACTGACTTGGCCTCCGTGCGAAGCCATGTCTTCACTTCTGCCCATTGTTGCATGCCAAGGTGCCCTGCATTCCAGGAAAGAACACGAAGAGACTTGCTGGCACGACCGCCTCTCGGGCGCGAGCGGAAACTGGCGGAGAAACCTGAGGGACCTGAAGGAGAAATCGTGGAGCTAGGCTGCACTGGGAGGGGGGGAGGGGAGGGGGGGGTGAGTCCACTGCGACGCAGATGTTCAGGCGTCAACGTACCATTCCGGTACGGGATGCTTTCTTGTGTTCTATGAACCTTATTGCAAGCCTTGCGAAAGGCCTTCTTGCGAATGCTCTCAAATGAATGCTGGTGCATTGGCGATTGCGCCGTCCGCTAGTTTCGCCGGAAAGAGAGAACTCGAACCGACTCCTTTCACCCTGCGGAAAAGGTGAAAACCACTACCGCTTACCTCATGCCAAGGTTGTATAACTGCAGACAGAGGTCCGGGAATTGGGACCCGGTAGATCACAGCGACACGCGGCTCCGGGAACAGCTATGGCTCAGTAAGAGGACGGTCCCTTAAGCTTCGCAGAAGGGGCACGTTGCGAGCCTCTAGCGTTGGTACCCAGAGCCTTGTTAGCAAAGCTACACAGCCTGCTGTGATCCATAGCGGCTACAACAACAACAACAACAACAACAACAACAACAACAACAACAACAACAACAACAACAACAACAGCAGCAGCAGCAACAACAACAACAGCAACAACACACACGACGACCACCATAACGATTACGATGTCGATAACAATGACGACGACACCACCACCAGCACCGCCACCACCACCACGACTACAACCACACCAACTACAACCACAACGACAACGACAACAACAAAGACAACGACAACGACAACGACGTCTTTCACTACCGGACCCTCAAAAGCAAACCCCGGTTCTCGAGCCGAGAATGGGGGGGGATGCTCTAGACCCCCCCCCCACCGTCCCGCCACCCCCCAAGCAAACCCAGTGCTCGAGCCGAGAATTGGGATTTGCTGCCTTGTGCGATTTTCTGTACCCAGCCACTCCCAAAAGCAAACCCCGGTTCTCGCCCCGAATCCCCAACACCGTTCCCCAAACTACCCACGGATTTTACGAAGTCGCACTCGTTCGCACCCGAATCCCAGACACCGTTCCCCGAACTACCCACGGATTCCGAAGTTCACGGAACCGGAGGTGCGACCGGGTGCAAATTCGAGGTTGCACCCGTTCGCACCCGAGTCCCATGCACCTTTCCTCGAACTACGGACGGATTCCGAATTTCGTGGAGCTGGAGGTGCGGCCAGGGGCAACCTCGCATTTTACGAGCTCGCACCCGTTCGCACCCGAATCCCAGACACCGCTCCGCAAACTAATGGCGGATTCCTGGACTTGGACCACTTCTCTCCGGCTTCAGTTCCCCCAACTACTGCTGCACTAGGGAACGCCGCCCAAACCTTTTGCCCCAACTACTGACGGATGCCGACAGGCAGTCCTTAGCCAAAGCACTTACAAATCCTCGCAAAAACCAAGCCGTTGCAAACTTTTCGGAATGATATGATCCCACGAAAACCACAATGATGCTCGATGAGGGGTCCCAAATCCGTCACCCCGGCTAACCCTGAAACGCACAACGAAGGCCTTGACTAGGTAGCCAAGTCAAGGACCTTTACGAGGGAAAATACGCATCGGGCCACGAAAGGTTCCCAAATCCGGAAGAGCAGATACTGGCCAAAGTGCAAGATCCCTCGCAAAACACAGAATAACTTCCATGTCGCCTTCAACAGCCCTTCCCAGACGAACCCAATGATGCTCGAGGAGGGTTGCCCAAAATTGGCATTTTGTACGGAAGCATTCAGACGAATACCCAATAGGCAAATCGCGAAGAGAACATACGGGCCGAAGTGTTGAAACCATCGAAACGCACGTGGTTTGCTGAAAAATACAAAGCGAAAAAAACAACGATGCTCGATGAAGGTTGCCAAAATCTGAAAATCGCTAAAACACACGAAGTCCACTTTGCCTCGGTTTGTCGCATGCAGGCGCCTCATCCCCTTGCAATGCTACCTCCAGCCTAAACCAATGATGCTCGAGAAGAGTTGCGAATTTCGAGCTGTCCAGAGCAGACCAAATCGATACTATCATCGATACAATTCGACGAAGACGTCCACAGCATCTATAGTGCAAAACACTGCACAAACCTGCGCCAATTAGCCCGGTATTTACCTCGAGATTATGATATCACGGCTTACGGCTTGCAGTGACGTCTCATACAACATCTATTGGACTGTTGTAAAACAGAACACGCTAAGCGGTTTAGAGGAAGCCTGTGGGTGTGAAGGCTTGGGAGCTTAATTCTTTGTAGGCCTTAAACAATTAGATCTTAAGTGTAGAAGCATGTGGGGGGTATCCCGTCAGGATCTGGCCGTCGAGGCAAATGCAAAGCCCCATACATATTATTACACACACATAAATATGTGTATATATATATATATATATATACACATGAACATGTAACTACACATTCCATATTTTGTAGTGTATGTATATGTTTGTGTATATATATATATAGACATAGAGAAAGGGGTTTAGGGCTGTCGCAATACCTTAGTCCGCAAAGGCAGGCTTTAAGCCAGAAAATTGGTGGCAGATAAAAAGAGCGGTGCAGCGAGGGCCTTTGTTTGGGGCACTACGTACTTACACACATACCAGCATACATGCGTATATATATATATATATGTACACACACACACGCATATATGTGTACGTACATACATACATACATACATACATATGCATAAAGGTATATTGTATATACATATATATATATACACACATATACACACATGCTTATACATACATGCGATGTATACGTATGTGTAGATATATATATTTATACACACAAGCTTAAGCATATTGTTCAAGGCTTTTGGTTTTTTGATGGCATTAAGTGTTTGTCCGTAATCAGTTTCGATGTAGCCCGGAGTCATCCTCGAATCATGAGTGTGCCCTCGAATTAAGCTGATTTTGACTTGGGCCGTGCAACCTTCGAAATGGGACGTAATTTTGCGAGAGGACGGACTTCTGGCAGATGCAGCAAGCACGCAAAGCGTGAGCTGGGAGCCCACCACGCGTGTGCAGACCCCAGCGAGAGCGGAGATGTAGCTTTAGGCGAGGGCTGGCTGGGCTGAAACCTAGAAAGTTTCAAAATGTCAGCATCAGCGTGTGAAGCTGGAACAAGACAGCAGAAAAAACCACAGTCGTCGCTCTTGTACTTTGGATTTCGCTACAGTTTCGTGTCTTCAGGTCCCACCTTTACAAGTCATCTAATGCCTCGGGCTTTTGCGAGATTTGCAATAAGGATGTCCACAGGCTGCCCTAAACCAGTCATCGACGAGGCCATTCGCGAAAGTTTTCGTGTGAAGGGAACGTCGTGCAATCTATGTTTGCAGGTTAATGCCCGGCTAGCGCGGTCAATGCTGTAAAGGCGAAGCAAAGGTCTTCGCCGCCGAACGCTGCGGCCATTGTTGGCGAGAAAGTTTAAGGCTAAGGTTCTAAAGGGGCTTACGATGTGATTGGATTTTTGATGCATGCCGTATTCCAACGGTTCAGCGTTGGCTTCGCTACCACCGCACATCACGCCCTCGGTCCCCTAAATTCCCGCACCACTTCAGGAGCCCTCTTGGTTTGTGCTGATGCTTCGCTTCAGCCTGAACCCTGAACTCAACAATAGTAGAGGGGCCTAAATAATTGCCAATATGATTGTGGGATTCCTTAATCCAATTATTCTAAGTATTAAGGCCCCTGTAGTAGGCCATGCGATTTGGTTCGGCTCTTTCTGCTTTTTGTCAGGGGCTCGCAGTCCAAGGGTTTAGGGCCGCCCGAAATCGGAAGTTGCAGAGAGCAAATGGCAAAGCCAACGAGGGCTCCCTGCCAGTCCAGAGTCTGTGGGCTTCCGATTACAGTGCTTCTGACTACAGTACCACCTGGTACTTAAAGGGGACGATTATGAAATAAAAGTCTATACTTTTTCTCCCTGGCCGCTTCAAATCCCAGGTCTTTTGGCTTTAGGTTCTATCAGGGTTTAGGGCTATTTCATCAACTCATTCGCCAAGCCACGTCTACCAAAGAAAAAGCAGACAATCGATCAACTCCAAGCAGCAAGCTCTAAAGCCTCCAACAATACCAGACACTAGAGCCGGAACTAGTCCTTTGCCATTAGATGCCGGTGTCCAGGATCTTCTTGGGACTGAAATAGCATCATGCTCTTGGGCTGCACGACAATGCAGCTCATGGTATTCAAGTCTTCGTTGGGCTTGACATTGTCTCATTTGTTTTCTCTCTCCCTCTCTCTCTCTCTCTCTCTCTCTCTCTCTCTCCCTCTCTCTCACTCACTCACTCACTCACTCACTCACTCTCTCTCTCTCTCTCTCACTCTCTCACTCTCTGTCTCTCTCGCTCGTTCGCTCCCTTTTTCGTCTGTCTCGATACAACAAGCCATACCTAGACACCTCTGCTATGGATATATGGGGTCTTTGGTCAGTCTCCCGCTCTTCTTGCGGATCATGGCTGCATCACTGCCTATACCCCCACAATGCAACTGCCCGGAAGCTACGTGAGCATCGGAAACTCGCGCGTAGACGCCCCTAGGCCCGGATCGATTAGCGTCGGGCATCCAAGAGCAGCCACCGGAGTCGAAGATTTGCACTTGACCCTAGCTACGGGTTTAGGGGATTTTAGCGGTCGTTTTCGACTTCCATGCTCCGCGCCAATGCCTGCAGCCGTTTGCTCCGGAAGCAAAGCAACCTCCAACGTATCAAAGTCGCCGCTTCTAGACCAAGGCAGGCCTTCAGTCTAGATTGGGGCACAAACCTCAGAATCGAAGTACTTGGTTGGTGGGTGTGTGTGTGTTGGGCCAAGAAAGCTGCAAAAGTATACAGCCTTACAGGTATCCCCTAAACCCCATAAACCTTACACCCTAAACCCCTAATTATAAGCCCCAGAGTTATAGGCCTGAGGCCTTTTGAGGCCTCATCCCTCCGGGCCGATGTGAAGATGCGTGAGCGAGTCGTGGGTGCAATCGCATTGCCTGGAAGATTTGAGCCGCAGGCCCGAGTGGTTTAGGGAGTTTTGGGTTTCGGGGGTCAAGGGTTATTCAGGGTTTGGGGGAGTCTAGGGCCATTGGGCTTCAAGGTTTTTGCTACAGCCTTTTGATGACCCTATCCATGACTAGACTAGTAGAGTTGTCCGTTGTACGGTTCTGCAACGAGGGAACTTGGCTAGACTCTGTTTGGAGCTCATTAGACTTCCTCTCACGGTGATACTCGCCCCAAGGATTTAAGTACATAAAAAAATGAACTCTCCCAAATAGTAACCAACATAGCGATTGTCCGAAACCTCAGTACCTAAATATTGGCCACTTGGGACCGCTAGGGTTGTTACCTTGTAAATGAGGCTTCCTGTTCCTGCTCTGAGCGAGACTTCTTGTGGCGAAGAAGGCCGAAGTGCCCTATAAATGGGGGGATAAGCCATACTAGGGGACTTTACAACTCCACTACTTGTAACTGCCCTTGAACCTGAAAGTGCAGAACGCTCGAACCTCTTTGTGCAGGACATTCGCCACCTGGCCATCAATGCCGCGGGCACGCACCCTGGCCTTGATGTAAAGGCTGAGAAGGGCCTAAACAATAATGTATATATACATATATACGCATACATTTAGCTTCGGTACCAAATCATTACAAAACTTTGGATGTGTATAGTATACCATGTGTATAATATTTTGTTGTACTATATCGTTTTGTACTATATGACATGCTATGATTCATTATCATGGAAACATGCTATTCTATAATATTTTGTTAATGCTATGTTGTATTCGGTTATGGTATGTGTTCATGTTGCTTTGTTTTACTATGTACAGTATAACTCATTATGATGTATTATCTTGTTCTATGTTATATCATTTTAGATTGCATTGTATCATATAATTTTTGTACTATATCATGTTTGATTATGCTGTGTATGTATACATTTTTGTATGTAACACCAGTGTTGCTCCTACTGCAACCAGCAGCCTCAGCAAGTCGGTTTCGAAAGCGCCTTGCCACCAGTTGTAGTTAATGTCAGCATCCCTCCAAAAGATCGCTCCAGCTGGGGCGAAGCGCACGAAACTCAAACGCGGGGTGATGTGCGTAAAACATTTCGCTGTTGTTCGCTTGGCCGGGTGGGCATGCAAACCTCGGTGCTGTGCACTTTTTCGCTTCCATACTGAAAGCGTCAAGAGGTTAATCACCCCAACCCTGACGCTGTCACAGACCACGTGTCGAAGCATGTGCAGGTGACGAGGAGGATGGAGGAGCGCTTGGGGTGGCACTCCTTGTCGTCGTAGTCGCAGAAGCAGTGTCGTGGGAGGAGAGGGGAAGGGGGTGGAGCAGAAGGAGCCGTGTTACTGATCGAGGGAGCTCGAGGGTGTAATCACAACCATGACAACAAGAAAGCTGAAGGCCGAGAAGGTCAGACACTGAACTCTATAGTGCGTGTGCAAAAGCGTAGGTTCCGAAGTATCCAAATCTGGGGTCTGTAGGGCTTCAGGCTTTCACTTGGGGCACCTTAGCCGCTAGCCAAACAAGCGTAAGGGCTGTCTGAGTCTGTGTGTCCCCAAGACCCACGACAAGCAACCTCAGCCCTGCACCCCGCGATCTGGAGGCAACTGAAGGTTTTCACGAGAATCAGAGAATCAGCCCCGATTGTGTTATGCGTGCTCCCTGCCCGCGAACCCGCGCTCCTACCTCCGAACCCAACAAACAAACACACACACACACACACAGAGAAGCGACAACAGCAAAAATAGCCTCTGACACAGAGATCGGCTCCATGGCCCTGAAAGATACCTACGCCCATGCATGAAAGCCTCTTCGTAGCTCCCAAAAGCGAAGGTACGTTGCCGCCTCCTGCAACTCGGGCCAGGTCGGGGCCAAAAACCCTTCGGCCCTGGATGTGGAACCGAGAGGAGGGTGGTCCTTTAATGGGTTCTATAAGGGCTCTATAATATGCTAGGGCCAGGGAAGCTTTCAGGACTTGCAGGGTTTTGGAGTTTTACAGGGCACCAGGGTGTTCAGGAAACTAGAGTTCATGACTTAGACTGTGCGGTGTCATCTAATTATAATTAGGGCCTTAATGATACGAATTGGGTAACGAAATATATTCCAATATATGATTGTAACGAGGACTTCATGGTTTTCCCCTCCCTCCACCCCGCCCCCTCGGTTCTTCAAGTTGGCTTCCCTCATTCAAGGTGTTGAATCATGCGGCTAGGGCCTGTAGCCTTGCAGGGTGGATGTTCACGTCCCCATGTTGAAACTCCGTCTAGTTTGGGAGTTCGTAGTTTGCGAAGGGGGGGCACGGTCATCTGTTTTGTGGGTTGTACATAGACTGCTATCGGCTGCCATCGTGTTGAGTTTACGCGGCCGCAAGTAACAGGCTTTTTCTAGAATGCAAGACTGTGGTTCAATCAAGCACGTTGTTTAGGTAGGTAACGAATCAGCTGGTTCACAACTCACTAGAACTCATATATATATATATATATATGTGTGTGCCTTATGTTGCATTAGTTTTCTCTCGGTACCGCAAGGAGTAAGGAGTATACCGTATTTCACTGAAAATGGGCTCTCTGCAGAGGATTTAGGAATCTGGGATTGTAGTTCGGGCTTAGCGATGCAGGATCCACATGCGGGCCTTGCGTGTGTGTCTATAGGGTTCCTTAGTGAGTGTGTAAGTAGGCACAAGCCCTGAACCCCCCCGGACCCTCAATCCTTAACCACAAAAGAGACAAAATCCTACGTCTACGAATGTGACTTGCCAACAGTTTGAGGCTGCGGGTTGTGTCTGGTGCCAAATATACGCCAAACCCGCTCGAAATCGAGATGTTGCATGTGTCACCGAACTTCCCCAATCACTCGATAAAGTAACTTTTTCTACTTGGACGTCAGTCCCTTCAAACAGCATCTCACCCGGCAATGTGAACCCTAAGCCCTGGAATACAGACCAAGGTCTACATTTGGCGTGTTTCGAGGTCCTTGCGCAGGGGGGAGATTTGCTTGGACCCCTTCGCCCTTTCAGTTCCAGGCGCTGTAGGGCTCCGAATTCATAGGGTTTCGTCAGGTTTTGTACAGGGGTTTTGGGCCTGGGGTGTTTCGAATTTTTGGATTGTGGGCGTTTAGAACCAAGTGTTTTGTGGTCGTGGGAAGTGTTCTAGTTGTCGCTTTCCCGCAGCCACAAGCCGTGTGTGTCCCAGATCCCAGCGGGGGCGCTGCCATCATGTACGTCACATTAAATTACCCGTGACATTCGGTAGAGAGAACTACTTGGGAGCACGCGCATTGAGGGGCAAGGGAGCGCAGAAAGCAGCAGTTGGAGCCGAGAGAGACCACTTGAGGCTACTGGTAGGGCTTATAGGCCTTGGAGATGATATGAGATGATGAACTGCAGGTTTTGGTTCAAGGCATGGCTTCTTAAGACAGCTTCAAGCTCACCACCGAGCTTCAAAGAGCCCAAAATACAAGAGCCCGGGTGTCTGAAGACGGAATGAGGGGACACTTGGATCCCCCAAACCCTGACCTGGCTCCTGAAAACTTAAAGACCCAAGCAAACCATATTGTCCCTGAGCCCACCTGGACACTGAAGAACCGACCCATTTTTCAGGACCCACAAATGGAAATCAGAATAGGGGATCCATGAAAAAGGTAGGTTACCTGGGGTTCAGGTATGTAGGTGGGCAGATGCCAGCAGGTTGGCTCGGACCTCTGCCCGCGCTGGCGCTGGCCTTCGGCGATGCAACCGGGGTTGAGGTCCCAGTTGCCAAAAGGCTTTTTTGCAAAGTTTGAGTATGGGTGTGTAACCCGCAGGTCGTTGCCAGTGGTTCTTAGAATTGAAGGCGCCTGACATAGCGGTCCCGGTCCTCGCAGTAAGAACCCTTGTGTTTAGTCAGGAAGAAACCTACCTAGTTTAGGATTTTTCCTGGGTCCCGTTACTTCCGAAACTGAGGGTGAAAAGGTGCGGATCCAGGGTTCGAAACAGTTTGGGTTTAGGATTTATAGGGCCTTCAGGGGTCCAAATCCAAACGACTTGGGGTTTCAAAGAGCCTGCAGGGTTTGGAGCTATTGAGGTAGTTCAGCCTGGGCAGAAAGACTTTGTAGGGCGGATCTTTCATTCATACCCAGCCATGTGTATGTAAGAACGAGTCGGTTTGGGAGTATCGTGGCGTAGGGATTACTATAAAGAAGTGAAGGATCTTGGCGTGCCCGCGGGGTTGTTTTGAGCGCGTTGTTCGCTTGTTGACTCGGCTATACCTAGTGCATAGCACGGCTCACGTAGATCTTGTGTTCGTCATAGTTGGATCTGATAGACGATTGTTAAATCACAGGCTTTGCTCAGCACATACCAGAAATGGCTGAGGACGCGGCATCCCATTTCATAGCTGGGCTCTTTCAGAGTGCTTAGGTCGCCTGTCACCTAGGCACATTCAATGTACAAGGTTCAGGCTTCCTTCGGGGTCGGCTTCGAGTAAGGTGTCCAGTCCCCCAACGAGAAGATGGACCGGGCGGAGGGTAAGCCCCTTCTGAATCCCTAAAACCCCCCCAGAGAGCCAGGAGGTCCTTGGCGTCTCTGGCAGCGACATCTTGCTTTGCTTCCTCTCAGGGGAGTTGAGGCAAAAGGGAGAGTTTGAGTCTCAAAAACTCAAAGAGGCGCCCCGAAACCCTGAAAAAAGTCCAAGAATCCAGAACTTCCCTGTAGTCCTACGACCCAATCAAAGTCATTTCGGCAACATTCGCAACTAGTGACTCCGAGACATGAACGCGAAGAAGGACTGCTGCCACTGCTGCAGCCGATGCTATATGGTGTACTTGTGCTACAGTATGTGATGACAGCGTTGTGTCGGAGAAGTTGCAAGTACAAGGCCTTCTGAACCTCAACAGCCCAACGGCGTACAGGCCTGTCCAATCCGTTCGTTCGGCAGTGTGCCCGCATCACGAAGCTTACACTTGGGGTCTGGGGTCCAGGGTTTCGGATTTAGTCTGGCCTACAAAGGCATCTTCGGACCCCAGCAGACATTCAGGGTTTAGGGCCATCGAGGGTTTAGGGATGCAGTGTGCGGGGCATACCGCAGGTACCACGGGCAGGACCTGGCGCACTTGCCCACTGCCGCATGCAAGCCCTCAACACCTCATTGGCGTGTCCTAAAGCCTCAGACCGCTTGAGCCCGCTATCCCAAGAAGCTTACCAAACTCCCTGAGCTACCAAGAACAGGATCCCCATGCAGCTGGAAGCATGATTGCATATGTAATCTATATATATATATATATATATATATATATACACATAATGTAGTATATGTTGCATATAACTTATTACACATTACAGGCTCCTCGACCCCGGCGATGGCCGATGCGCCGGCACGGTGGTGGTGGAGGTCGGGGCGGTGGGGTTGGGTGTATGCAGTTGTTTGGAGTAGAAGCATTTCGGGTGCGTAGATGGCTTCCGAGTTTCGGAGGCAGGATTCAGAGTTGTAGGGGCTTTTTTGAGGTTTGGGGCTTTGGTCTTCACTGCAAACTGTGAGTGTTTCCTAGTGGGAAAAATGCACTGCAACATGCACCCAAACCCAATCTATTCTAGTTGTGTCCATAAAGCTCCTTAAAAAATCCCGGAGGGAGTGGAAACGGATGGTAGCTTGGGCTGGAGCTTTGCAGGATCAAAGGGCTTTGGAGGAGAGCGGCCTGGACATGCACATGAGCACTTGCGGGTGTAGGGCTACCCTAAACCAACACCTTAAACCGCACACCCCAAACCCGAACACGAGAGACTGCATGTCCAAATTCAGGGTCACGGGTACCTGAAGCCTACCTTCTCAAGGACCCATAATCTCAGGGTCCGTGGGGTCGGGGGCTGGGATGGGGATGCTGAGGAGCTTTAGCTTTGGATGTGTGCTGGCACCTTCAGTAGCCTAATCGCAAACCCAGACTAAGCCCCGCAAAATACGAATACCGTTTATATACAGTGAAAAATGCACTTATTACAAGAGCTTGATTGGGCTGTGGGATCTAGGCTTATACGATCCCCTGTCAACTAATTTTTCAGCATATTGAACAGGTCGTATTGATCCTAAGCCCGGAATCCGATCATACAGACTTCAGGCTGCAGAGCTGGCGCCTAGATCCATGGGGTTCTATCCAGATGCCCAAGCCGATCCAGATATTTAACCCTAAACTCTATCTGAGTGTTCCTTGTGTAGGACTTCAGCTTCGTCGGGTTTCGGGTTCGGGTTGACCCATGCCCGCAGGCAGAAGCTCTTGATATGATCGTCTTGGAGGCATCCGGGGAAGAGGGAGAATCATGCTTTCGTGGGATTACTTGGAGGTTCATGGGCAGTTAGAGGTGAGGTTATAAGTCCCATAATATGGGGTATAAGTATATATTTGCCCTGCTTATAACTGCCCATGAAACTGCAAGTACGGCTTTGGTGAGGGTGTCTTGTCTCCGATAGCTCTACGTAGCTCCGGGAGGCGAACTTTAACCCTTTGGGGGCGCCGGGTTTGGGCTGCAAACTGCAGTTATTGGGGCGTTAGATTGGGCTCAGCGTGTCAACCTTAAAAGGAGGGACCCTTAATAAGGACCCTGGGTATATACCCTTAATGTAGCTATTATATACCCGCATTATATAGCCCATTTGGTCCAACATTGCCGCATTGCCCGATGACCAAACTGCACGAACCGTCTCCTGAGCTCTCGGAGCAGCTGGGCTCCTGAACCGTTCACCCATATAGTAACCTACATAACTACTATCCTAAACCCGAGTACCTAGTTTTTTCTAGTTTGGGGTCCTTTGGACCCTTAGGGCTATATGAGATGCTATCATGTCGATGCGTCGCCTCCTAAGCCACCAGATTTTGAAGTTCTCGCCGAGATAGGGTCTAGGAGTCTGTAGGCTCCAGTGTCCAGAGGGCTTGGGCCCCATCAGTAGCTTTGTGTTTCTTGTCCGAACCCTGGGGCCCTGGGGGTGATTCCATCCTGGTTCTTGGAAACTGCCGGAAGTCTCAGATGCGTTTTCAGGACGGGCGTCACGCTGCACTCAGATGCGCCAAGGAGGCCATTCAAGTAGGCTTGCTGAATGTTTCGCTTCTCCGAATTGAATTGTATCCTTCATGCGGGAATGCCAGGATACTCTTTCTTGAAGGCTCGACACGGGTAGTAATCAAGGGTTTGATACACATTATTCTGACCTTTTTAGAGAGGCTTTGGCTTCCTTGGGTCTGCAAGGTAGCACGCCCACTAGTCGCCGCATGGAGGGCTTCTCGGATCTGGGCTCGTTTTCGTTTCCATACAAGCAGTGGCCTACTCTTTCTTGACGGGCCCTCTTCACACCAGGTCCTTTACTCATATGCATATACACATAAAAAGGAAAGTATGCGTACATCCATACGTGGACGTGCGCGTGTATGTCTATGCATGGGAAAGTGTGTGTGTGTGTGTGTGTATATATATATATATATATATATATATATATATATAATATATATAGGGCTCAGGATTGCCGGTGAAGGACCGGAACACCTAGGAGCCCCAGAACCGACAGGTTCGCTCATTTTCCACGATAGGTTGGCCTTCGCCATCGTGGCATCGCCGGCGTCGCAAGCTGCGCTCCCGTGGTCGCTTGCGTCTGCGACTCGGCCGTGAGCCTGCTCCGGCACAGAGCTCCCTTTTGCGGAGTCACCACGCAACCAGCGGTTCTTTGCTGCGTCGCCTCATGGGCAGAGGCAGCAAGAACCAGCAGCCATGGGTCGATGGAAATGGATATCGAGTATGGCCTGGTGCATACTCGCCTCGGCAACCTCCGTGGCGGGGGGAGGGACACAAGGGCCATACCGCCAAGGCGGCCTTCCCGACTTATGCCTCGGTGCCGATTGCAAAGGCGAAGGCTGCAGCCCCAGCGGAGAGCTCTACGAGCACCGCTCTGACGGCGGCCGGCTCTACGACGCCCACCCTCCAGGCGGCCCTCAATCATACAAGGAAGGCCGAGTTGCGTGTTTGCAAGCTACGCGACACGCACAAGGCAGCGGGCGAACAGTGGGATGCTTTTCATGCCCAGATGAAGGAGGCCTTCAAGAAGGAGGGACAGCGCTTTCTGAAGGATCAAGCCCGCCTCCAGGAGGAGCTTGCTGCTGCCGAGGCCGCACAGGAGGCGGCACGCACCGCCCTACGGAGGGCCTGGACCGGCGAAGGAGCAGATGCTGGTGCCCCCGGGCCTTATGCCGACGACGACATGGACACGGACGAGCTCTTCGCTGGCTGGGTTGTGGAGGAGCAGTCCACGGCAGATGCGGTGCTTCAAAGGGCCATGGCACAGTCTGTTGTTACGCCGGTACGGGCACCCACAGCTGCTCCTCGCACGCCGCAGTCCCATTTTGGACACACTGCCCCGGGGGCCAGTCCCCTCGCTGGTGTTGTGATGGATCCGTACATGGCACACTTTGCCGGTGGGGCACCTCCGGGCTTTGGGCTTCCTATGGGGTGCCCTGGGGGCATGGGGGCCTTTCACGGAGGTGCTCCCGGTTTGAGCGTGGCACCTGCGACAGGCCCCGTCGTACATGTTCCCGAGAGTCTCGGTGCACCTCCAGCTTCTGGGCCCGTTGGGCACATGCAGGGCGCAGACCCTGGTTCCTTTGCTACGACAACTGGAGATCACTATGGACCAAGCCCTCCCAACAGAGACAAGCAGAAGAGGCGGAGTGCCTTGGCACCGTTTGGGATTCCGCGAGATCCCCCGGAACCTGGCCACAGGGAACACGGCAGCACCACGGACACAAAGGGCCTCGTCGACGACGATCCCGACGAGGAGTGGGAGGACCGTGCGACTGGACAGGGCACAGCCTCCTACCCCTCCGATGCGGCAGGTGGTGCTGCTGGTCTTCCGGAAGGGGAGTGAGTGATCGACGAGGCTTTGTGAGGCAATGGAGCGCCCGGCCTCACCCCGGCACGCCTGCGGAGCCGTTGGCCCTCCTAGCTTCATTGGGGAAGCTAGGTTGGCCTAAGTTCTCCGGCGGCGAATGCCCTGGTGATGCGGCGCGCTCTTGCGCCAGGCTTCTGAGTGTGGCTGCTGTGAGCGCGGTGTATAGTCTCCTCTTGGACTCTCCTTCTTCCAGAAGCCTGTGTACAGCATTCTTTCTGGTGGAGGGTTTTTTGGGGCACAGGACCGGCTCTGGCTTCATTTCGCGTCGCTTCTTTGCCTCCTCCTCCTTCGTTGCTGAGGGGAGCGCGGTTTGCCATGCTTGGGTTTGGGATGGTGACCGTGCTCTTCCTCCCGTCTCCTCTGTGGAGGGGTCTGCCTGCCTTTTTGGTGGGGAGTGCCCTTCCACCTCGCCTCTGTGCCCGCGCTCCGCGCGCTCATTGCACTCCTTGGGCCTCCCCTCTCCTTCTGGCCTTGCCGTGCCTCGCGCAGTGTGGTCGCAGGACCCTCCCTTACAAGACCTTTGGCTGTGGGCGCTAAATACCTGTATCGGTAGCTCTGGGACAGGAGCCACAGCCATCGGTCTAACATTGCTCTACGGCCTGCCCCTAGGGTTTAGGCCCGACCCCCCTAAGGGTTTAGGCGTGAACGATCCCGCGTCGGCAGGCCCAATGCCCTGCCCTGCAGAGGACCCATTTTTGCCCTTCCGGGGCCCTCTTGCCGACAGACATAAGTCTTCCGCTTTTCCCTTTTTGGGTGCGATATGGACACGTTCAGTCCGTATAGGTTGTGTAGGGATTGGAGCCTTGACTCCTCTCACCTGGGGTCCCCCAGACCGCGGGGCCGCCGTGCTTAGCCCCCCCATTGGAGGTTTGGCCCCTGCCTCCGTCACAGAGTGCGAGCTTCCCTTCCTGAGTCTTTTGACGGGTATGGTTGTTCCGTTTTGCCGGAGCCTTTGCGGGATTTTCTTCTTGGCTCTTCTTAAAGCCCTCTTTTGGCATCTACCCAGGCATGATTCCCCTTTGAGCCGTGCAATGCAGCTGCCTCTGTGTGGGGTACCGCCCCGCATCGTCTGCGGGCTGTGCCATTTCTCACCACGTGAACAAGGGCGGCTTTCCGGCCACCTCCTGCACCATCGATGCCATTACTCAGGCAGGACTAGCAGACCTGCTTCCAAGCGGGGTCTTTCCCGTCTTCTGTGTGCACTGTTTGGCTTTGCCACGCTGCCCGTTCCCGTGTATGGCATGCCATCAGATGCCGCAACCCCCCTGGTTCAGGATCCTGCTTTCGAGAGATTGGAGCCTGCAAACAGATCGCCGGACTGGGTCTTCTTGGAAGGCCTCCCTTCAGCCCCTAGGATTTGGCCCCGGGCCAATGCAGAGGAGTTTCCGGCCGGCACCAGTGTTTATGCGCAGGTTTTGTGTGCCGGGTATGTCACACAGCAGGTTTGCCTTGCCTCACCGATTCCTGTTGATGATGCCGTCCTTTCCAGGTTAGTAGGGGACAATCTGCCTGCCGGCAGTATCCTGTCAGACTGTCATGTCATCCCCACCCAGGTCCAACTGCAAACCTCGGTTTTGTCCTTTTTGCAAGTGCCAACATGGATAGCCTCATCTGAGCAAAGGCTTGTCATCCTGGATATGTCCGCTTTCGGGGAAGCGACTTTTGCTGCCTTCCTTCCGCTTATTGCCTCCTGCTCCGAGCTTGAGCAGATCGCGCAGCAGTATAACCTGGAGCCGTGGCATGTGTACTTAGACGGGGAAGAGACGCCCACGAGGATGCCTCTGCGTGTCGTCTCAGGCTCCGTGCTGAAGTTCCTGCCCCAAGGTGCGTTCCCGATTTGGGAGTCCGATGTTGCCGGCCTCCTTCTGTCAGAGGACTTTACGCCCAGGGAGCCCCCCCAAAGCTCCCCGCTTGACGGACCCCCATCTTGGCTAACACTCAGCAGGAATTCTCTGTGTGTGCTTCCTCTTGAGGACGGCGGGGTGCCTGCTCTCCAAGAGGCTGTGCTGCGGCGCATGCGCTGCGCTGCGGACCTGGTTTGCTTTTTCGAACCTCGAGACCCGGCGCTTGCAGCGTCCGTCCTGCAGGGGGGCCGCCGCGTCCAAGGCATCATTGCGGCCCTTGCTAAGGATGCCATCGGCGAGGCTGCCAATGGGCGGGTGCCTGTCTTCATTGATGCTAGACGCACCAGCCACGGCATTTTTGTTGCCTGTTTGCCCCCGGGGCTACAGCCCCCTAGCGTCGTCCTCGAGCTTCTTGACCCCTGCCTCCCTCGGGGCTTCGTGGCCTATGTCGTCAATGCTAGGGACGGTGACTCCCTCGTTGCCATTGAGGCATGTTGCACCGTGGCAGTCTCCGCGCGGGTTGGGGACTCTCAAGACGGAGTTACACCTCCGCTAGTTGCTGAGAGCGTTGAGTGCACCATCACTTATGAGACCAGGCGCGCGCATTTTGCCATCTTTGCGCCAGACTGCACGCCTGAAATCGTCGATGTTGAGCTTGACTTCCCCTCGGGTGAGGATGAAGCGGGAGACATCGTCTCGATTGTACGCGGTGACGAGGATGCCACCCTCTTTGGCACTTTGATACGAGTCGACCCGCAGCCATGTGAAGGCTTCGGATGCATCTTGGCACTTCCCGCGTGGGCGGGCTCGCGGGTTGTCATTTTGGTCGATAGCCGGTTGGTTGACGGGCGCATCTTCTCCCATGTCATCGATGCCTGGATCCAATGGGGATCCTTTGCACTTCAAGTCGGCCTTATAAGAGTCCTGATGGCCTTTCGGTTTACATAGGGCGGCAACCCATCACCCCAGGACGCCCCCTCACCTTGCAACAAGGTGACCTCGTCACTATTCTGCCTAGAGCGGCTCCGCTACCAGCTCTACACGACTTGCAGTTCAAGCTCAACCGGGCAAGGCTCTGGCATGCCTCACCGCCCGACTTCATGCTTGCTAGCCGCCATTCCTTTCTGCTTCTCACGGATGGTCTGCCTCGACTTGCTCAGATCGACCGCGGTCGAATCCGGGAAATCGACGACTTTCGGGAAGCGGCTGCTGGTGCCCTGCAATGTTCAGCCGACGATCTAACTTGCCAAGTGAGCCGACCTAGAATCACCAATAGTATGCACCTCGGCATCCCTTGTGAGGTTGTCATGTTGGCCACAACGGCACTCAGCCGGACTCCGGTCCCGCCTGGCAGGCCCCTGCCGCCCCAGATTGTCGTTTTCTTTGATTTGAGGGCCATATTGAAAGGCTTCTCTTGGTGCATTCTGCCCAGCTGCCTGCCGCAGCTGCATGACCTTGAGGCACGTTTTCAGGACGGTGCCCCCGAGGGCTTCCAAGTCTTCTTGAATGGAGGTGTACAAGAAAACGTTCGCGGTATTGAGCACCTCAGGATCACCCACTGCTGTGTCTTGGTAGTTGAGTATATCCCAGTCCCGACCGACGGGGCAGGTGAGGACCATGAGTCTTCCGAGGAGTCATCTGATGATAGCTCCTCTGACAGCTCCCCCGGGCAGGGACCTGCTCCGGGCCCGGACCCTGCCGCTGAGGGCGCGCGAAGCAGAACTCCACGCAACAGGATCACCTCGCAGAGTGGTCCGCGCAAGCTCTTCCGTGCACACAGTGCCAATCCCGTCGTCCATCTCTCTGCCGGCCCTGCCGTCGATGCATGCAAGGCGCCTGGTGATCCTCACTCTGGTGTCGGGCCTCTGGCACGTCTAGGGGGTCTTCTCCCCCTGTCTTTGTCTACGATCGGGGTCCGGGGCGCAGCAGGACACGGCCTCCATCCTGTCGTCAGCAATGCCAGGGCTCTAGGCCGTAGGCCTCTTCCTGGGGTTTCGGGTGGCTCCCCACTTGAGGTCCACGTTGAGTGCTCCCTGTGGGCCCAAATTTGTGTCCCACTTTGGCCACATGGCTGCACAGGGTCTGCCTGGGACCTCGCCTGGGCGCCCCGCACGCACAAATGGCTGTCTGAGCCCACTCCTACCACTAGGGCAATGCAGGATTCACTTGCGGCGCTGCGTTACTATGCACCCCTCCTCGGCAGGGGCTGGAGATATGTCCCCAGCCGGCCCTTTGTCACCTTGCGGGATGCCGACCCCAATGATTCCAGCAGTGCTGAAGAGGAAGAAGTCGCTGCCCACTTCGTTGTGCTTGCTCCTGGGTACCTTCCGGAATCTATCCAGCCGACTCTTGAGCTGCCGGCAACAGTGCACGAGGTTTTAAGCTCAGTCAGCCAGGCCAGAAGCCCTGCCGCCCGCGACCGCTTCCCGCTTCTTGCGCCCGCCGCTCCTCAGCCGAGGTTAGGTAGCGGTGTGGTTCTAGCCTTCGCAGAGTGGCAGCTACAGGATAATCTCATCTGTGTGGACTCCTCGAGCCTGGATGGTAGGATTTTTGCTGTGAGTGCGCCTGCCTACCTGACGCGACACCAGCTGCTGGCGCTTGCCAGCGTCAGTGAGCGCATTGGGGCTCTAGTTTTCGTTGGGGTTGATGACGTACCTTTGGCCGACGACGTCTACTTTCACACCCGTATAGGCCTAACTGTTTTCATAGCCCCACCCGACCAAACCGTGCCGGTTGCATACCCCCTGGAACAGGTATTAGCCGCGCGGTTTCCGTGGAGCGGAGAACCAGCTTTCCCCGCCCACGATGCTGGACAGGTTTACTGCCTTGTCCACGATGACTGTGTGATGCTCTTCATCTTGGACCCCCGGCACCCGACTGCATACAGGCGCCAGATAGCCGCCTGTGTCGGGATCCATGAGAACAGACTTCACCTGGTGCCTGCCAGTCGGCGCGTTACCGACGCTACCCTTGATGGCTTATACTGCCGCACGGTCATAGCAGTCTACGAAGGGCGCCCAGGTGACACACGAGCGCCCTGCCTTGTGATCATTGATGCTCGCGCTCTCGCCGCCGGCTTTCCGAGCAAATGAGGGTCAGGTTTCAGAGGCTGAACTCCTTGCATCGGTCGATGTCGATGCCCCAGCTGGCTGGGCCCGGAAGAGGCTCCTTTTGATGTCTCTCCCGGGCAGGTTTTTGTCGTTGAGGTTGTACGGTTGCCCTCTAGGGTGCCTGACCGCACGCAGGCTCTAGGTGACAACCCCGGCCCCACTAGCTATGCGGCACAGGCTCCACAGCCCTCCACGCCTGCTCCATCCGGGGGTCTTCCCACATCGCCCGACGAGGCTGCCCACTCACAGGACCCAACTGTGCCGGTGGACGGGCCGCCTAGCCCTGCGCCGACAGAGGCCGACCCCAGTGGCTCCCCTGAGGACGGCGCGGAGGCCCCTTCTTTCCTTGAGGGTACTTTCGTCATCGTTCGTCAGGCGTTCAGCCCCGAACTTGTTTCGGTTAGGTTGCCTGTCGGCAGCAGCGAGGATGCAGCCCTTGAGGCAGTCAATGTTGCCCGTGCGCCCCTACACAGACAGACCTTTCCCAGAATCTGTGCTGTGCACCCCCAATCCATCCAGGGCGTTGGTGTTTTGCTCGCCGTTCCCTTGTGGATACCAGGTGGAGCGGTTGTTGTTATTGATGCCACCCGTGCTTCCGGCGCCCTTTTTGCGATACACCTGCCTTTCTCTGTTACGCGGGCGGACGTCCTTTATGTCGCCGGTGTCCCCGCCGACGGGGGGTGCGAAGTTTACCATCGTGACCTGCCTTGGCCTGTGCCCCCTGGGCGGCGGATGCAACTCTCACATGGTGATGCCATTGTGCTGGTGCCGGCAGATCACCCCGCTTTCACGACCACTACCCTTGCGGCACTTCTGTGGTCGGACTCCGGCTGGCTTCCTGAATGGGCGCCTAACCTTCCTTTCGAGGATACTGTGTGGACGATGTCTGAGCAGGCCGACTTCTCCTTCCGAGTTGCGGCGGGCAGGCGCGGCCTTTTCCGCGGCGACATTGCCGCCCGTCTGGGTATGCCACCACACTCCCTCATCTTGCATGCGCCCGATCCCATGATCATCGACCACGAGGACCGAGGGGTGCTCTCTCGCAATGTTATTGCTGCAGTCACCCGGCCGGCCGCGCAAGGCACTGAGCCCGCGGGACCGATTTGTTTCCTCGACTTGCGCCCTATGCTCCTGCGACTTTCGTGGTGCCCTTTCTCAGAAGGGCGCCTACCCTTGCAAACACTCCTTCGCCGTTTTTCGGACAGATGTCCTGATGGCTTTGTTTTGTGCCGCATTGACCCTGCTAGAGGGCTCTCTGTCATCCGAGGAGACATCCGGGTCCACCATGGGGAGGTCGTCACCCTCACCTTTCTCCCCGCGGAAGTTGATAGCTCCAGCTCCGGCGGTGGGCCGGGTGGTTCTGGGCCCTCCCTGCCGTCAGGTCCGACCTCCGAGGCCGCCGACGTTGCCAGTCTAGATACCGATGAAGCGGCCGGCTCAAGGGCCACTGGGTCCGTCACCACGTCAACTGGCGCTGATGCTGGGACCGGAGGGGGGCGCCGTCGCGGCGCCATGTGGCCCACTGTCTGCCCCGGTTTACCTTGGCAAGCACCTCCCTTGTGTGTCCTCGGTAACAAGTGCCTCGGAGCCTTGGTCTCCCTCGGTCCTGGTGGCATCCTCCTTTGTGCATCCCTTGTCTTGGGAGCTTGCCTACTGGATTCCAGTATTTCCCTCTGGTGCATGCTTGCGTGCCTGTGGAGGCCTGCTAACCTCGCCACTCCCAGGCTGCCTCTTCTGACCCTTCTTCTTGCTGCCTCTCTGGCTTGTCCAGTGTCAGGTGGTGGACCCACAGCGATGGATCGACCGCCTCGCTGCATTTCGCCGGTCGTGCTAGAGGGCCCTCGTGGCGCCAAGGACTGCAGGCTCAACACGCCGGCGGGGCTTGCACTTCTCGCGCATGGTCGACCCATACCCACCCCTTTGCGCGGGCGTGCAGCACCCCGACCACATGCCGATAACCCGGCTGATGTTGAGCCTACAACAGCTCCCAGCACTGCACCAGCAGTGCCCCCACTGCAGGAACGGGAGGTTGTGTCACTTGAGCCTGTTCAGCCCAGCTTGCACATTGCTCTCAGGACTCGCCTTGCTCAGCTAGAGGGTTCTGAGGTCTTCCGACTCGCCAGCCTACCTTTAGGTTTCAAGGTTGATCATGTTCGACAGCTTCTCAGCCCCCCCTTGCGGTTTGCGCTCTTTGACGACCTGCTGGACGCGGTCGAACCCGAGTCCCGCTGCGGCTTGAGACGCCTGTTCGACAGCCGCGGGCCCTTGCCTGACAAGCTCTTTTGTTTTACGGACGGATCCTTCACTCCGCCTGTTGCAGGGGCTAGGGCCCGTTGTGGATGGTCCCTTGTGCTCTTCCATCCAGCCAGCCTTACCCTCAGCATTTTGGGGGGACCTCTCCCCGATTGGGTTCTGCACAGCACCCTTCCCTCGGCCTTCGCTGCCGAGTGCACCGCGTTGATCGCGGCGTTGTGGATCTTGCCCACAGCCTTTTGGGGATACACCATAGAGGTGCTTAGTGATTGCCAAGCAGCCTTGGCCATCGCCAATGGCAGCCATGCCTGTTCTACGCACATTGGCCAAGCTCTACGGCACGTTGCCTCTTTCGCCTTTTCGCTCCTATCTGGTCGCCTCTCTGCTGCCTATGTCAGAGGCCATGCCGGCATTTTCGGCAACGAGGCTGCTGATCAGGTTGCGAAGCTGGTTGCGGAAGGCCGGACTTTGGGGCACCTCCCTTGGCCGAGCTGGTCGGACTTTGACTGCTGGTCGTCTGGAGGGAAGATGTGGTCGTGGATCGGAGTGGTCTGCCAATGGCTCGCCGGAGATAGCGCTTTACCCGATTTCTTGGGTGGGGAGCTCTGCATTGGTCGCGATGTCATCCCGGCCGATAGGGTTAAGCTGCTGAAACCCTTCCTACCCGCCCAGCCATGTGGAAGCGGCACCTCGGCCGATTTTGGGGCAGACTGCCACTGGGCCCCCTTCTCCATTCGATTGGCCACTTATAATGCCCTTTCCCTGGGGGGCCGACATGGCGTCTCTGATGTTGAGGCGTGCCCGGCAGGATTGGCACATCAGCCAGCCCGCCCTGCCCTTCTTGCCGCTAGTCTGTCTGCTGCAGACGTTGACATTGGGGCCATCCAAGAAGCCCGTACCCCGGCGGGTATGGTCCGTACCGGGGGTTACCTCCGCCTCTGCTCTGGTGCATGTAATGGCCATTTAGGTGTCGAATTGTGGATCCGACTAGGGCGTCGTATTTTGCAGGGGTCCCTAGCCAAGGGTCACGAGGTGACATTGAGTGAAGAGCAATTCCTCGTCCTCCACCGGGATGCACGGATCCTAGTTGCCTTATGTCAATGCGGCTTTTCGGTCGTCTTTGCCGTCCTACACGCCCCACACCGGGGCACCGAGCATCACCTGTTGGACCAATGGTGGGGGCAGGCAGCAGGTGTGCTTCGCAAGTTGGTAAAGGGCAGGCCTTTGATCATCGCCGGAGACTTCAACGCTAGTGTGGGTACCCAAGTGTCTTGCCATGTCTCAGACCTTGCGGCGGAGGAGCAAGACCTCGCTGGCGAGTTTCTTCATCGAATCCTAAGGGACCATCAGCTTTGGATTCCAGCCACTTTTGAGGGCGTTCATCAGGGCAGCAGTTGGACCTTCGCACAAAAAAGGAATCAGGCCCTCATTCGCCCGGACATGATCGCTCTGCCCTTGGCATGGCGCCAAGCCAAGGTCGCCAGCAGTGAGTTGGCCGACCTGGAGAGGGGCACCCTCCGTCCAGGTGAACGCCCGGGGTCACTGCTGCGCATGGTGTCGTCGACCATGTGGCCGCCATCGTGTCTGTCAGAATGCAGGTCTGCTGTTCTAAGCTCGCCCCGCGATGCAAGGCCCCTGGCCGCGTACCGGCTTCTGTTGGTGACCCTGCTCTTAAAAGTGCGGTTAGTGGGGTGCTTGCCGAAGTACCCAGACCTGAGTGGGGCGACTGCAACCATTCACATGCAGCATCGGTTACCGGCTTCCTGCAGTCAGAGCTACGGAAGGTCGCCGCTGACCCACCTCGGGGCCCTACCCACCCGTACCTCAGTGCGGCCGCCTGGGACCTCCATGCACAGGTCGCCCGTCTCCGGCGCCGTTGCGCCAAGATCCGACAGGATTCGCGTTTCCATCTCCTTTTCGCTGCCTTTCGAGCCTTGCGTGATGGGAGGGGCGACGCTTTGCATGACATGCTTGAAGGGCCATGGACACTCACAGCGCGTGTTGCAGGCACCGTGTCTGGCCTCCAGCTCCGTGTCCTTGGCAGACGCCTTAAAACACAATGCAAAAATGATCGTGCCAGGTACGTCGAGGGCCTGGCGGACGCCGTGCAGTGCAGTCAGCCGGGCGCGGACGCCGCCTTGCAGCGGCTACTCTGCCGACGACGCAAGAAGGCCTTTGCACCGGCCGTCTTGCCAGAAGTCCTGGATGACGGCGGCAAACCTTGCGACACTCCGCATCTGGTCCAGCGGCGGTGGCGAGAGCACTTCAGCGCCATGGAAAATGGCGTGGATGTCTCCGCCCAGGACTTGAGCGCTCTCGCCACGGCGGCTCGGGCTGTTCTTCCGATGCCAGCCCATGTCCACGACCTCCCTTGCCTTGCAGATCTGTGCCAGGCCTTTGCATCCACTCAGGTGGGCAAGGCAGGGGGCCCCGATGGCCTCCCTAGTGCCTTAAACGCTGCCTTTCCAAGGCAGCTCGCCCACATCTGGTATCCAGTCCTGCTGAAATTCTGCTTGCTTGGTGAAGAACCTTTGGGTTTCAAAGGAGGTGTCCTTACACACCTCTATAAGGGCCGGGGTTCGGTTTCGTCGTGCGATTCCCACCGGGGAATTCTCTTGCTGTCAGTCATCGCCAAAGCTTTGCACAGGGCGCTGCGGCCTGCAATCTCCCGACATTTTGAAGCCGTCGCACACCCCCTCCAACTCGGGGGGCGTCGCGGAGCATCGGTGGTTTTCGGATCGCACATCGTGCGCTCCTTTTTGCGCCACCGTAATGCGGCCAAGCAATCTACGGTGATCGTCTTCTCAGACGTGGCGGCAGCGTATTATCGCACTGAGCGTGCCCTGACAGCTAGCGGACTGCATAGTCAGCCTGCCGCAGCTCCACCGGGTAGCACCGAACTTGACTTGGAGTTTCAGCTGGCGCAACCGGCCGCCCTTGCACAGCAGGGGGCGTCCGAGTGGCTCCAAACGGTCACGCATGAAATACATGCGAACACCTGGATGACTTTAGCTCGTGATGCTCAGATCGTCCAGACCCGTCGAGGCACTCGGCCGGGCTCTGCGTGGGCAGACCTTGCCTTTGCTGTCTTGGCCCAGAGGATCTTAAGTGTCCGCGATGCTCAGCGTTCCCCAGCCACTGTCGAGGCGGCAAACAGCCGCATCTTGTGGGACGGTGCCCGACACTGGGGAGAGAGCGTCGCCCTGCCAGCCGAACACACAGAGACTAAGCTCGCTGATGTTATCTGGGCAGATGACTTTGCGAGTTGCTTGGGGCCCCCTTCAGCCCTTCGGGTACGCCCTGTCCTGGCCAATGAAGCAGGAGCTTTGGTTGACGCCTTTGGCTCACATGGATTTGAGCTTAGCTTTGGCGAGCGCAAGACCGCTGCTTTGGTCTCACTTCGTGGAGCCGATGCTCGCCGAGTCAAACGCGAGCTCTTTCGAGGGGACGCTACTGTCCCTGTCTTGTGCGAAGGGCGGGGACATGCCAAGTTGCCCCTTGTACCTGCTTACCGCCACTTGGGAGTCACCATTGACCCTTCGGGCAACATTGCAGTGGAACTGAAGCTTCGTTGCCACCATGCGTGGGTCGCTTTCAGAGAGAACCGCACCAAACTCTTTCGTTGCAAGCGCATCTCGCTAATTAGGCGGGGAGCGCTGCTCCGGACTTTTGTGCTCTCACGTTTGACTTTCGGCGCTGGGGCCTGGCCACCCTTGCGTGTATGCGAGTCCCGTGTTTTCTCTCGCACTCTCTTCGCCTTGTATCGGGCAACTCTAGCCGTTCCTAAGGACGGTGACCAACACCTGTCTACGGCTGAGGTCTGTTCGTTGGTCGGGCAACCGGATGCTGACACCGTCCTGCATGTCGAGAGGCTCACTTATCTGCGCCAGCTTGTCGCGGGGGCCCCGAGTGAGCTGTGGGCCTTGGTGCGGCTCGACTTGCCGTACCTCCGAGCCCTTCAAGCCTCGATGGCCTGGCTTTACTCCTGGGTGCATCGCACGACCGACCTGCCGTGCCCCAATGCAGAGCCTGAGCCATGGACTTCGTTGATGCGCCAAGCACCGGGCCGCTTTAAGGGGCTAGTGCGACGGGCCAGGGGCCTCGCAATCCTGAGGGCCTCCGGTTATGCTACTTTGCGGGCGCTCCTCCGTGGCCTTCACGCCCTCGAGGGCGCGTCCATTGCGCCCTCTGTCAACCGCGGGGAGGTCTTTACTGAGGCATGCTTGGTTTGCGGGATTGCGTTCACTTCCAGATCCGCCTGGGCTTGTCACGCCTCAAAGAAGCATGGTTACCGACTCGTCACCTCCCAGATGGCCGGCACCAACGACAGGCTGTGTCTGGGATGCGGCAAGTGCTTTGCAAAGCCGGCCCGGCTCCGCCGGCACCTCCTCAGCAGCGTCCCCTGCCGGAAAGCTTGGGGCTCTTTCCGGCCAGACTCTGCGTCCCTTCCGGCTATGCATGCCCTGGCCCTCCCTCTTCGAGTCCCAGGAGTTATGTCTGGAGGTCATGCTGTGATTGACCCTGCTACTTATCATAAAGGACTGCTGGAGGTTTTGCAGGCGCTCGATTGCGCTGACTGCGACACGGCTTGGGGTGTCATCAAGGACTTCATCGAGCCCCTCTCCGTCCTTCGAGCCACGGTCGACCTATGGGCGTCCACGTCAGGTGCAGCCCCCGGTGTGGCAGAGGTAGCAGCGGACGTGAAACTCATGCTCGATCCACAGCTGTGTTGCGATGACTTTCGAGCTTCTCGCGCCAACGGTGGAAGCGTGGATGTCTTCGAGGCGCTCGACTGGAGGCCGACGTGTCAGCTCCCTTTCGTCTTGACTGGGGAGGTTGCCGCCTTCAGCATCGACGATCCCCCGCTCCAGGGATACACGTATCCCTTCACCTGCAGCTTGCCTCTGGCCGCTGCGTCGGAGTTTATGCGCTGGCTTGAGACCAGTTGCGATATTCTGGGGACCTTCGCTCAGACCTCTGCGGCGCACCCTGTGCGCCTCCGTGCCTCTGCCGTGGCACTGGCGGCGCTTGAACCTGCTGGCGCTTGGCTCCTGCGGGCGGGCTTCGTACAGACCGCCTCGGGCCTCCGCTCGCCGGGTTCCTGAGCCCCAGTTTATTTCCGTCTCACCGAATTTGTCTGCATGTGGCGCGTTCACCGAACACAAGCCATCCGAAAGAAAGATAGATATATATGTATGTATGCATGTACGTATGTATGTATGTATCCATATGAGGATGTATATGTATATCTATATGTATATGTACATACATACGCAGAGATGTATATGAACCAACATATTTGGATGTATGAATCTCGCCGCAAAACCCTCAAAACCCTACAGGGCGCAAGAGTCAGGAGCCACAAGTTCTTTCAAGCTTGCTGCTCCAAGTCCCCGTGGGGATAGTCAAAGCCTCTTTAGGGCATCTTGAGACTATAGAGCCGCTATGGCCCTCGGAGAAGGTACTCAGGCCACAATATGCGGAATCGATCTTCACAGATTATTGGTAGACGTTGGTTCGTAAACTCAGGACGCAGGCCGCCCATCTTCAGGCCCTTGACCTCGATGTCAAAATCCTGAGACCTCAAACTTTAAACACTAAACCTTGAACCCCTCAACCACAAGCCCTGAACCCGAAAGCCTGCATGGGCCCTTATGCCTCCTGGCCGGGCAGAAGTTCCTTGTTTTTTAGTTGGGCGAGGGTTCCAACTTCCGAAACCCCTTGTAGTTTTAGTTGTTTTTCGATGACCCGTGGGCTGCGCCTGAACTTGTTTGTACGAATTGCCCGATATAAATCGCATATGAAGTCCTGTCATGCAGCTTGTGGGCCAGTACCACAACCCTACGTGCGCCAGTCCCTGGACCTGAATGTTGGAGCCCCAAATACTGTGTTGGGTGAGTGCTTCTTTGGTCATACTCTCCCCTATATATTCCTTATTTCACGGTAGCAGTAGCAGGCGTATCCGAGTGTATCCCTTGCAATGAAGGGCCCCGATGCCTTTGATGCAGAGGTGGCCATCGTCGATCTTTGGTTTCTGCCTCGGACAGCTTGGTTCTGGACTTCAGCGAATTGGGCCTGAGAAGTGGAGTAAATGGCAAGGTGTTGAAGGATGAAGGGTTTAGGAATTTTGGGGGTCTGTGCCATAACCCCCTAAATCCTCATCACAGAGTACTACAGGGTCCTCAGTAGTGACCTATACTATTCTTTCTTTTGGGTGGGTTCTTTATTATGCTACAGTATATTGGGCCCCAAAACCCTTTCAAGTTATAAAGGCCCCCATATTACAAGATTCCGCGTCAAGGTTTGGAGATCTGATCCGGGCTTGCTGCCTTCAGAGCTTGGATCTGACGACCTGTGGAGTAATCAAGGGGGGTTCTGAAGCATCGGTGCTACGATCCCCTTACCCTTACAGTCCCTATGCCACCTTTATCATGAGAATCTTTCCAAAGCCCTTCTCTTTTCATCAGGGCCCTCATCCTAGGCTTCGCGCGAGCCTCAGCTTTTGAAGTGCAATCCTGAAGCCATAGAGCCCGCAAGCCCTACGCCCTTAAACTTATAAAGCTAGGCACCCAAGCTCAGAATCCTGAACCCCCTGAGACCCTAAGCCCTAAAGATCCCTAAAGCCTACGAAGCCGAAAGCCTAAAGCCCGAAACCTGACGCCCAGGACCGGTCGAAAGCTTCCCTCTTTGCCCTCCGCCTGCGAGCGCTGCGTCCGTACCTCAGGGGGAGGCTTCAGTTGTCGGCCCGCTCTCTTTCCCTCATAACTTTACCGTATCTACCTTATATATGTATACGCGCACACACATATAATATGCATATATATACACACACATAGAAGTTGATAGATGGTGATAGATGGAGGGATATATATATATATATATGTACACATACATACATATAGATATATATATATATATATGTATATCAACAAACCCGCATCCTTGACGAATATCCTAGACCCTAAGTCCCCCAAGCCCTGGCAAAAGCAAGACGAGGTTTCCACATAACGAAGCCTTGAACCCTCAACCAAGAAAGCCCGACCTGAAAGCAGCCGTAGCCGAGGCCAGCCCGTCGCCAAGAGGCGCTGTCATCTCAAGGGATAGGGTTTGGGGCCATGATTTATCCAACAAATGCAGGAACAGAGCCCTTTATCAAGGTTCCGGTCTTCCGGCTTTCAGTGTCCCGGAGGGGGGTCTAGCTGAAGGGTTTTGGATTCAGCATTTCGGACTTAGGGTTTGAGGGCTTCGGCATAGGTGATGGCAGTGAAAATCTTCAAACGTGTAGTTTGTAGGGGGCCGACTTCTTCCATACCCTGGACAATGTAGCCTCAACACTCAATATCGAAGGATGTTCAATCCTGTGCCAGCCTGTCTCCCAGCCGCGACCCTCACTAGCTCGAGCTTGCAGTAGCACCACGGTATGGGAACGAGTGATCCGGAGTCGCAGCTCTCAGACATTCTCAGACCATCCGAAACCTTGCATGGTCGGTGCTGAGCCTTCCTAATGGTAGTCGTATCCTGAATCATCTTAAAAATTCATGCTTCAGGTCACGATTGCCCATGCCTCGAACGAGCTGAGGTCGAGAGTGCTGGGGCTCTCCGGTTCAGGGCTTAGGATTCTGCTGCAAGGTGGGCGCAGATGCCGGCTCGCCACGCAGGGCCTGCGTGATTTGGCCCTGTGGAGGCTGGAAGTGCTGAAAGCCACTGACAAGATCCTCTCGTGATCGGGTTTTCGAGTTCGGACGGATACCTGAAACCATGCGTATACCTGAAAGTTTAAGACTTCTGGGTTCGGGGTCTAAGTTTAGGCTGAAGGGGTCAGGGCTTTGTTGCAGATGGGAGGATATATGCAATTCAGGGCGGGGGGGGGGGGGCGGTCGCAGTTGAAGAACTGTTTTGCTTGGGCCCGATTTGCATTCTATCTGTCAACTTCTCGCACTGTCTTACAAGCAGGCCCCTGCTGCCCAATCCTAGACCCGGTGCATCTGTCTTAGCAGGACTCCAGTCGAAAACACCCTTCTCAAGAAGGACCTGTAGGAGCTAGAGGCTACGGAAGCCTGGTTCTTGGTCTTCGAACAGCAAGACAAGAACGGCTTCTCTCATCGCACATTGCCAGGGCTTTGAGGAGCATCCACGGTCTTCTGCGCCGTTGTGCCGCTTCCACAGTGTATGCCTTCCCAATGAAGCTTGCTTTCAAACTGAAGGGCCGCGCAGAACCGCACTTTGCCCCTTGGCGGCGTCGCATCACTTGTGGTTGGCTTGCGCCGAGCAGCTGCCGATGCCGATGACGCCATGGAAACATGCAAAACAATGGGTCATGGCAAAAACTCAGGCCCAATGACAGTCCCTGGTTTGTGGCTTCCGGCTCAGGATGGTGTATTAGGATTCAGGGTATTAGGGTATTAAGATTCAGGGTATTAGGGTTTGGGTTCAGGATATTGGTTTTGGGCTATCCAGGTTTCGGGTTTAAGGTATGCGGGTTTAGGGTTGAGGGTATCAGGTCATTGAGGTTCAGGCTATTAGGGTTTTGGGTCAAGGGTAGCTTCTGATCGCAAAGCACATCACAAACCTTCATCCGAACCCCACATCTCGTACTTCTTGTGGTTCCTGATTATGGTTTCCTTGTTTAGGTCCTGAAAAGCGTAGATTCTTTAGGGTCCAGCTACGCCTCTAAGGAATGACAAGAAAGCCTTGCGCTTTTATGCCTCAAGCAACCCATGAGACTCGTTGCGCGAGGCCTTGCGCGTTGGCGTTGGAGGCCTTTGAAGCTTTGCCTCCGGGTCTCCGGGCTTACCTAGAGGGTCATATTCATAGCCTAGCCTAGCCCCTTTTTGGGGGTACCCAAATTTTATGGTCAGGATCTGTTATATTTGGAAAACTAAAAGGGTAGAGTATCATCCTAAAAGGTGGGGATTTGGGGATTCAGCATGCCTTCCTTTGGGTCTCGGGCGCGCGGTGTGGGTCCAGGCTTTGCAAAGCTAAGGCTTGGGAGCTGGGATGCCGCATTTCGGGTGCAGGGTTCCGGGCTTAAGGCCGAATGTAGCGGCTATTTTTACCCACACTATTCTGGGGGGTTCCTCATGATATTAATTATAGTATAATGGAGTCCAAAACCTTATTCCCAAGCCCGAAGCGTCAGGCACTAAACTATCATTGATACTAGCCTTCCCTCTCTATTCCTTCTAGCCACTTCATAATGTACGTATTGCCTTTCTCTTGTATGTATGATCTTCGACTATGATATACATTAAGGCCCCTAAACCCCTGGATCTAAAAGATCGGCCTTCTTGGAGATGCAATAAAGGTGAACTCCAGACTCCTAAGCTCAGAATAAACCTGAGGCCCTTGATAGTACAGATTTAGGGGCCCTTACCACTCATGGCACGGTTCTAGGACACTTTGCAGTGTATACGCCCCGAAAACCTGATTGTCTCAAAGCCCAAGTGCTGAGCTCCTGAAACCCGCAAATAACCTGCACTGACGATGAGATATGTCAGGTTTCTGTACAGGTACGCTTGTCTCGGAGGAAAACACCGAAGACTGACAGTAGACCCGACATAATACGCCTCTATGATATCCTGAACCCCAAACGATAGATAGTACAACCCTCAGCAATACCTAACTACATAAAATACACCCAAAACCTTTGATTGATAAAGCACGCTCTTCTAGGAAAATACCGAGTCCAGCCTGCGTCTCAAAACACCACTTGACGTGTGCACCTGCCTGAGCATGTATATACATATATATATATATACATCTACATATGCATATATCTATATCTATATCTATATATATGTATATATATATATATATATATATATATATATTACAGTTATACATTGTGCAGTGTTTAGAACAATGCACGGTGATATATCAGGATGTAGGATATATATATATATATATATATATATATATATATATATACACACATATTATTGCTCATCCCTTCAAGATGCTGCAAGGTACCAATATATACTGCACTGTACAATATACTGTTCGTTAACATTAAAGCCTTTAAAATGCGAGAGTGAACCTGAGATGCGAATGTAGGAGGGCCTGAACAAGTAGCAATAGTATCCCATCTATCCATATGCATTATAGGCTCATCAGGTCTTTACAGCGGCCCTTTCTGTCGAGCTCTAAATACCCTGAACCTTGTTCTAATCTTTAAGGCCCCTATGTTGGGTTTCATCATTTGTAGGGGGTTGTGCCTCGCAAACGTTCCCACAGGCAGAGGCAGCAACGCCGTGCTGGAGCTACAACTTCAGTGGGGCACGAGGCAATCGCCACCCTAACGCACTATACAGAAAATTTTTCCGAGTCAGTTGGCCTCCAGGTTCAGTGGCTTCTTGTGCTTTAACTTCAGCCTTGCAGCAATGTAATCCGCGATTGCACGGCTCACTGCCATGCCAAGCTGTATGCGCTGAGCCGGTCCAGCCTGGAATATCGATTTACTATAGGGGACTTAAATGAATAACAGTTACCTATACTTTTTTGGGGTTGCTTGTTATAATGGTATAATGGGCACCAAAAACCTTCTCGAATTAGTAAAGTCCCTATATTAGCGTCTGGGTTTCGGTTGCGGGTTTGCAGGGTTTCGTTCGAACTACCAACGGCACCGGGATAATGCCGTGGGCCATAGACTGACTCGTCGCCCGCGACGACGACAACGACTGCGACTATTAACGACGAGGAGGGCATCTTCGCCTGCGGCTTGTGGAAGAAAGGTGTTGCGGCCTAGCAGCGCTCCATGTGTCTGTTTCGGTTCGCAGCGGGTTTAGGGGTCGCTGTGTTCGATTGAATCCGTGGCCGCATCGTATAGCCAGCATTACTGAGGGTCAGGCTAGTCGGGGCGCCCGCAACGTGCAACAAATCTCATGCGCAAGATGGTTAAGCTAGCATACATCCAAGACATCCCGCACCCCAGCTTCGTTAAAAGTGCAGATTCAGCAAAAATATATTCAGCAACGATGTAGACACCGTGCAGCAAGTCCTGACACTCTGAAGCAAAAAACATTAGCCAAGGCACCAAGTTACGTATCCCATGCACAGAAAATAAGAGCTACGAAATCCTGAAGAAACTGCACCACATATTGCTTGCAACGTCTCCACCAAAAAGTAAAACCCGGAAGAGCTTGTGTTGAGGATATCTTGTTTGTTCATGTCGATCTTGATATACATATAAGCATATACAATAGCATATGGTTGCTTTATCTCTCTCTCTCTCTCTCTCTCTCTGTCTCTCTCTATCTCGCTCTGTTTCTATGTTTCTATCTTCCTTTCTGTGTATGTATGCATGTGCATGTTTATATACATTATATATATATATATATATACATAATACAATAGTATATATATATATGCACACAGATATCACATACACACACACACACACACGCCTAAGTTGTGTGTGTGTATCTATGTATATATATATATATGTATATATGTATATACACATGCATATGTGTCCAGCTCTGGTCGTGTACATGTTCTGTACTGCTCCCCGAAGCCCGAAGCGTACCTTGACCAGGCAGCGATCGTGAGGCGGTTGTTGCACTGGACTTTGAGGCCGTTCTGTAAGGGTGCTACTAATGCTTCGTGTTTAAGTTTAGAGCTGAGGGGGTTTATGACTCCTGTTGCAGGCTGAGGGTTTGTTCAAGGCATGGGTTTAGGCCATGTTCGGGTATGGGTTGCCTATGTCAGCAGCTTTTTGGAATGTTGTTTGACTTTCTTGTATCTCTACATGCTTTAGTTTAAGGGTTCAATCTAGTTGTGCTGTTTCTGGTTACCCTTCGATATGTCAGTGCTGTATCGGGACAAGCTTTGTATATCCAGTGGCTCCACTAGAAGCGCCCACTGTACTTCTCGCGTGATCCCCACAGCCTCCACCACGGCTTGCGCCGTCACCACCAGCACCACTGCTACCGAGCACTGCCACCAACTACTAGCTTCGCGATCAAACCAACGACGTATGCCTTGTGTTGCTGTCGTCTAAAGGACTCTTGCTTAATAATTCCTAGTATTCCTTTTGGTTTAGGGTTTGTGGTTTATGGGGCCTGTCAAAGAAGTTCATGAACACATCCGGCCCACCCTTTGACACTAGTACGTAAACCGATCAAGCAAACCCAGACCCACAGCCCTCCCTCCTCGCTTGCATCAAAAACTGAAAGCACGGAAGCCTCTCTGGCAGGCAAACACCTTGGTGTTGGCATCTCGAAAGAATTTATGTCCTTGCCTGTGAGGTCAGGAGTTTTGCGATTACACAGGCTACTTAGAGGATCATGGGACTTAGTAAGTAGGTTATAATTGGGGTTATAAGTCCCCTAAGTGGGGTTATCCTAATTATAACCTACTTATAACCTTACTTACTAAGTCCCATGAGCCTTCAAGTAGGTTGCTCATAAGAACGGAAAGCATAGAGGTCGGAATCATTGCTCACAGTGCTCGCTCTTATAAGCTTTTAGAGTAAAGCCTAGAGCATCAGGGACTAGCTTTTTGTCGAGAAGTCTTCCGATCGTCCCACTGATCAGAATTGAGCGTCTGGCCGCTTGGGCTTGAAATTCGGCGCCCTCAGGACTCAGTTTTTCAAATGTTGGCAGGTTTCCGGTGGCCCTTTGCGTGTGTATTGAGGGTGCCCAGACACCGTTGGCAATAAAACGAAAGCAATTCTCTTTCCTCCACGCCGCCGGCAGCAGATTCGGAGAACCCCTTCCACGCTACTCGCACACCTGCGGGATTAAAACCATGGGTCACTTTGACCGCATATCCTGAAAGCCTGAGCCCCGAGCCTTCATTAATGTACCTGCATATGTAGACTATGAACTCGACTAGACTGAGCTAAGTGAATGTCAGAAACTGCTAGCCCCCAACCCTAAGCCCCTCGCCCCGAAATCCTAAACCCTCTAAGCCCGAAGCCCTATGAAGCCTCACCGAAACCCTGGAGGCCCTGCGCCCTGCAAAGCCTAAACCGCAAAGCCCTGCAAAGCCTAAGCATCCTGTTCCCACAGGGTCGTAAGTTAACTATCTAGTTGAGACACCATTATGGTTCGGGTAAGTATCCCCCATTAAGGTACTTGTCTAAATCACAGTATGAATCTTCTTGCCAACGGTGTTGCGGACTTTAAACCCTAAATCCTATACCTAAGTCCTAAACTCTAAATCCTAGATACCTTAAATCTTAAGCCTTCACACTAAACCCTCAATCCTAAGCCTTCACCCTGAACCCTAAATCCCGAGCCTTCACCCTGACCCTAAATAAGAAAAAAAAAGTAGCTGAACATAACCCTAAACCCTAAACCTGGCACCGCGCCCAGGCCTTCGCGGATCGGCTCTGGGTTTGGAGCAGTGTGGAGGATTTCTGGGTTGGTTTCGGGTTTGGGGTTTTAGGGTTCTTCTAAGGGTTCTAGAAGGGTTACTATACGGATTTGTTTATAGTGGTTATTCAAAGGAATTTGGGGGTTGGGTTGGTGGTTTAGGGCTCGGGGCCAAGGGTTTGAGGGTTTAGCCTTGACGGTTCTGTAGCATTTAGGTTTTTTATAGGGTTCAAGGATTTTGGAGTTTAGATTCTCGGTTTTGGGCTTGTAGTGGGGACGGGTTGGGGATTCTTCGTGTTGTTTGTCTGGCTTTGATTCGCAGGCTTGTTCAGGGCGTTTGGAGGTTTCAGGGCTTGTAATTCTTGGTTTTGTGTTCTTCTTCTTCTGAGTAGTCATGGGAGAGTTGTTAGCAAAGCTGTGTGTCAACTTAGAACAACCTCAATCTCTTGTGCTGGCAACTATACTCGGGTTATGCTTAAGGTTTGATCTTGTTTCCGTAACGCCCGACTAAGTCGCCATTGGCCTCTCGCCGATGTGACATACAAGCAACCAAGCACCAAATCTTGCCGTCACATACACTTTGTTCGTTCTTGTACGGCTCCAGTTAGAGTGTTTTCCTCCCGGTTACCGATATCAGGTTTAGTTTTACCGATCATAAGCATGAGCGCGATGACCTCGGTGAGAGCGGACTCCAGGCGTAAACGCCAACAGGGAGATTGTTATTGCTATAGCTGCTGTCGTGGTCGCTGTCGTCTTGTGCGAGTCGGTGCTAGATTGAGATCTAGGCCAGGTGCAGGGTCGTTGTGTCAAACTTCGAGGTGTATTTGCGGAAGTCTTAGTTCAGGCTACATGGCACAAACTCGTGAATATGTAAGTCTATGTATAGTATTTATACATATATATATATATATATACATATATATGTATATACATATATATATATATGTATATGTATATGTATATGTATATGTATATGTATATGTATATACATACGTGGATTTGCCTGGAGCTTCAGCTGCTGGGTTGAGACCTTCGAGGCTTCAGGTGTTCGGGGGGGGGGGCGGCGGCGGGGTGTTTGTTGTCGCGCTTGCTGCTGCGTGTCTGGATCAACAGGTGTTCGTGTTGACTATACATGTCCTACGTGGATGTGAGCAGCAGGCACTTTAGAAGCAGATGTTTAGTGTGCCTGCATTATCAATCAGAAAGCACGCAGAGAACGAAACAACGTTGAGCCAAGTTTTCGTTGTTTGCGGTTAGGGTTGGTTGCCCTATGATAGATGTCTGGAATTGCCGGTAGTAAATGACCAAAAACATATTTAATTACGCCAAGACTGCATTCTGAACATTGAGATGCCCATGTTGCAGCCTTATACAACTCCCCCGCGACAGAAACCTGATAAGTCCTCCACCGATCCCAAACCCCAAACCCCAAATCCAACAGTCGAATACATCCTCCACCGAAGCTATCATAAAACCCTTGCCCTATCAAGGCCCTGCCAGGGGCCACTGAGCCGTAAAAGTCAGGCGGAAAGCCTTGAGGTCCTTGCAGAGTTTAAGTTTAGGGGTGTTAGGGGTGTTAGGGTTTAGGGAGGTTTAGGGCTTTACCGTTCCTCTCAGGGTTCTAGAAGGGCTGCTATATTCGTTTAGTATTAGTACTAACGGTTATCTAAGGGGATTTTGGGGCTTGGGTTGGTGGTTAAGGGAGTTGGGGGCTTAGGGCTTAGGTTGAAGGTTTCAGAAGGGTTACTAGACGGGTTTATTCGAAGGGTCATCTTAGGGAGTTGGTGGTTTAGTTACTTGGGCGCGTGAGGCGACGAAGGCTGCGATGTTGATTGCCGACCTGGATGAACAAGTGGTAAGATTGAACCTCGGTGTTTTCCGAGAACGCTAGGCGAAGACGTATGAACCGATTAAGCGGCCAGGCTGCAGAGACACATTGGCTTACCATCAGCACGTCTCGTGCAAGCCACTGAATTTAAGCTTATTTGTTTCATCTCGAGGATCTTCACCTGGGGAGGTGGGGCTTAGGGGTTCAGGGTTCTAAGGTTCCTCTAAAAGGCTCCCGAAGGGTTGCTATACCCGAAGGTTGGTCCTCGGTTGAACCTTAGGACTATAATAAAGCGAATAAAGATGATCACAAGGATAAGAATAGGAATCGGAATAAATCATACGGCAGCCTTAACAATATTGTAGAGCATGAACGAATGACAATGCTGACAAGTACATTGCTAATCATGTTTCTACTAGTATGTGACGATCGGTAGTATCAATACAAGTGGGCAACATCTTCGACGAGCCCACAGGACCAGCCCGGACAATCGCCCATTCAGGCACCGGCTGTACCGGGTTTAGGGTTCTCGTCGAGTCTGCTTGTTTCGTAGTCTACGGGGCTTAGGATGAATGATCTTACGGGCATTCCTGCACACAGGCACAGGGCCTTACGCATCAAAGGGATTGTACGGGATGCCCCGTACTAGTACATGACAGACCGTGTCGCGAAGAACTGTTCACAGTGTTGTTTTTGTTGCTCCGCAGTTTCTCTCGTGCTTCGATTACTCTGTATGGTTTGTGTTTGTTGAATTATATGATTTGATATTCGGTGTCGTTGCTTGTGTTTTTCTCCTCGTGCGCGTGTCATAGCACACTGTCGCCTGATTATGTGCATGATTTTCTTTGCCAGCGGTGCTTCTGTCTATGTTTGTGCTTCTGCTTGTGGGCACTACCTTGTGCATCGTGTTGTTACGCCATGTGTACACTGGATGCCGTACGGATACGTACAGCACTTCCAGGAATATGGATACTGCACATGTCGCGACCATGTGTGAATGTATATGTGTGTGTGTGCGTCGGATGCAAGGACGAGCAGGTAGATACTAGATACGGTCATACACGACACAAACACAAATGCACATGCAGATACATGTACCTCTTGGACATGGACCTCGACCTAGCCATAGCCACAGACATGCGTGCACCCATACATATATGCACGCGCATACAGATCCAGATCGCACTCCCGCAGATCTCACGCTTGCGCTCCGAGCCACTGCCACTTTTGGCCGCCGCGAGGTTGGTGCAAGGCAACGGCAGAGAGCTTGGCTTCAAGGATCAGGTTCTGAATTCTTGGCATTCGCATCAGGGTGTTGGCGGTGCTGGGTTCCGAGAGGGCTTAGCCTCTGGGGTACCGATGGAATGGCGTTTGAGGAATGCTAATTAAAGTTGGAACATTGCGATCCTGTCGCAATCATCTTGACAGAGCCCCCCTCCCAAAACTCGGGCAAGGCAAGCTGGTCTGGGTCTTGGTTAAGCGGGGGTTTAGGGCGCTTCTAGCATCTTTTACACCCTAAGCGCTGCACCCTGACGATCCCATATATACCTACACCCCAAAGCCTCACCTGCAGCCCGAAAGCCCAAAAAAGCTACACCCCTGCACCTAAATCCTAAACCCTAAACCCTAAACCCTAAACCCTAAACCACACACACCCCTTAAACCCCTGGAAAGCTTTGACAGAAGGCGACTCGCGCTCCGCTCCTTGGCTTTTTCTTTGGTCGCAGACTGGTGATGTGCACCCCCGGCGCCTGATTTGCACACCGCCCCCCAGTCCTAGTGGCAGTAGGGCATATCTACTAGGACCTAGAGTAGGCCCTTATTCCCTTTTTGTAGGGTTCAGGTTCCCTTAGAAGCCCCTTTAAACCAAAAGGGCACCCTTTTTGTTCCTAGGTTACTCTTGGGTCTAGTCTAAGGTGAGTGGCAGCAAGTACTTGTCGTAGTCGTGGTAGTTGCAGTCCTCGTGGTCGCAGTCGTAGTAGTCATAGTATCAGAAGTAGTGGGGGTAGTAGTAGAACGAGGGGTAGGAGTAGGAGTAGGGTCAGGAGTCGGAGTAGCAGTAGGAGGAGTCGGAGTGAGAGCGGGAGCGGGACTGGGACTAGGAGTAGGAGCAGGAGTGGGAGTAGGAGTAGGTGTGGTGTAGGAGTGGGAGTAGGAGAATGTAGGACAAGGAGTTGCAGTTGCAGTTGCAGCAGGTAGAGGTGCGTAGACACTTTAAGAAGTCCTCCAGAGGCTTTTGGAAGCTGGAGGAGCTATGGTGCCTAGTAGGTGGATGTAGCCTGAACCGGAGATTCTAAATCCTACTCCCATATTGAACACGACACTCAACCCGACAAGAAGAACCTTACATCCTCCCCTGCTCCAACCTGGGCTGCCCCTACCACAACCCTAAACCCTGAATCGGAAAAATCCCAACCCTAGCCCTAAAAGCCTAGACTCTAAATGCCCTAGACCTAAACCCCCAAAGCCTATGCACCCGATTACGAGCCCTATAGGTCCTAAAGTCCTAAAGGTTTAAACCGCACAGAAAAAAACCTAAGCTCCAAAACCTTGCACAAACCTGTTAAAAGCAAGCCCTAAAGCTCTACCGAGAAGTCATATAAACCTAAAAACCCAAGAGACCCAAAACCCCAAAAAACCCTGAACCCCAAAACCACCAAACAACCCTGAACCCCAAAACCCCAAAAACCCCTGAACCCCTAAAACCCAAAAAAACCCTGAACCCCTAAACCCCAACCCCAGAGACCACAGGAAAAAAGAAAGCAGACACAACGGAGTCTACTAAGAACCCTAGTAACCCCTATAGTAAACTCCTATAGTAACCCTTATAGTAACCCCTATAGTAAACTCCTATAGTAACCCTTATAGTAACCCCTATAGTATACCCTTATAGTAACCCTTAAAGGAACCCTTAAAGGACAGAAAAAAAGGGACAGAAAAAAAGGGGAGTTCGAAACGGAGCCAGGCTCCGCTGCGACCTCGGACTTCCGGGTCCCAGCTTCTCCCCTGCGGGCCAATCATCGGCCCGGGAGCCCAAAAGGGCCCTAAACCCCTAAACCCTAAACCCTAAACCCTAGGCTTTCAGGGTTTCAGGGCTGAGGATTTAGAACTTTTAGGGTGTAGGGTTCGGGGTAGGATTTAGAACTTTTAGGGTGTAGGATTTAGATATTTTCGGGGTTTTGGGTAGGCTTTGAGGGCTTCAGGGTTTCAGGCTTTAGGGTTTTTAGGGTTAAACGATTAGGGTTCGGGGTAGGGTTCAGAAATTGTAGTTGTTCGCTTCAGGGTTTAGTGTGTTTTTGTGGGGCTTAGAGTTTAAGGTTCCCAGGTTTAGCGTTGAGAGCTTCAGGCGTTTCCGGTGTTTTTCGTAAGGCTTCTGATTCTACAATTATTGAGAAAGCCTACGTTTGGGTTGTTCCTTGTTGCAGTTGTGGTTTCTGTATGTATGTATGTTTTGAAACGGGGTAGGTTTGTTTTGGGCCCATTTAAAATCCCAAAGGTAGGGACTGGGAGTGGTGGATTCAGGCTGAGGTTGGAGACTGAGCGAGGGCTTCGTGCAGGTAACTTGGGCTTTATACGGCCTACAGTGAACCCCAGAAAGTTGGAACATGAAAAAATGCGATGCCTTCTACTTTACCCCAGGGGCATCAGGGGAGTGATGTTCCAACTTTCTGTCTTCTAATCAACCCTAGGCCGCAAACGCTAAAACCTCAGCCCTGAAGTCTTAGTTCTTAGGGTTTGCATCAAGAACCATACTGCACTGGATGAGATCTTAAGCTGTGAGACTCCGAGCCGGTCCTCTCCCCGACCCGGGACCCGTAATATAGGGGCCTTCATAATTACCACAATCTTCTGTGGTAGGGCGATAGAGCACACAACCAAGAGCACCAAGATCATCAATGAGTTGAGCCGGGCGCGGGTTTATAGGGTCCCAGGCTTCTCAGCGTTCCGGCTTCGGACAGCGCCACGTGCGACTGGAATCATCGGCTTCTGGCTTCAGAGTTATTCGCCTGCGCCGTGCTTTTTGTCTTTACTCTGAATACCCGACATCCAGTCTTTAAGCTGAGCCCGGCATGTACCTCGCACTCCCGAAACACTTCGATGCCAGCTCCTGAAGCCTAGCCAGACTGACAGCGATGCGGGCAAAGTGCTGACGGCCGCAGCTACTTACCTTCAAGTACTTGTTTGTAGGGCCCCAAATACTTAAAATTCAGCCCATATGAGAGTGTTGCTGGAGCCGGGACCGTCGTCCCCGAGCTGAAGATCCTGTGGCTTGCCGCCCATGGGCCGAAAGCCGGGGGAGTCTTTGGGCGGTCCCTCCCAGAAAATGTGGCCCCTTGCCTGCAGCGGGTCTTACTTTCTCTAGTCTCCAGGACTCGGAATTTAAGTTCAGGCTGTTGCGCTCAGGGTCTCAAGAGTTGATGGTTGTACGATGGCCATATTATGCCCCAAGAAGGAGACCGCCTGTGCTCAAGTCGCACGATTTGCGTGTCGGGAGTGAAGATTGAACGGCCGCGCTTGAGGGCTTGAGGCTTCGGGGCTGGGGTTCAGGGCTAAGCTTTTGCCACTTACGAGATTGCCTGCAGACTAGAGACGTAAGCTAGGGGCGGTGTCACTGAAAGAAGCGCGGGTGAGACTTGATGTAGGAACACGAACTATTCCAAGGGCTCCAATGTGTTCGAGCAAGCCCCAAGCCCCAGCCAATAGGCGACCCTAAGACATTGAAGACTATCATTATTGCCCGAAGTGCTAAATTGAGGTCCTTAGATCCCAAACTACGTACAGAGAAAAAAGCTTAAAGCTTAACTCAAACCCGTCGCACAAGCTCCTGTGATACAAGTGCATACTCTCTGCCTCGGATACGCCGTGTGTTTGCAGTTGCTTCTGAATCGCACAGACCCCACAGGGCTTGGATTTAGCGCACATATTTCTGGAGCAAGAACCTTAAATTTTACTGTTTTCGACAGGCTTCCATAGTGTGATATCCTTATGTTGGCCTGTCCCCTAAATTTTTCTAAATCCGCACAATACTGGAGAGCAGGGCGATTTGAGCTTGGCTGTAGAGCATGGATCCATCAAGGTCCAAGCGGGTCTTTCTCAACATTCGAGCCCAACACGACGGCACCACTCTTACAACAAGGAACCCCAAAACTGTGTGTTGGTATGGTGAGAACCTCCAACATGAACCTTGGGATGAAGCCTCACCTCAGTAGACGCTAAGCCCCTCGCCCCGAAACCCAAGTTCACAACACTTGAGACATGCCCGAAACCCAAAGTACTTATTCAAGGTGGGTCGACGACCCCTGTGGTCAAAACTATGCTCTCTGGCTGTAGTTTGTGGTCGAGGGTTTGTGACATTTACAGTTGCATTTGTGGGGCTTGGGCTTGGGTTGTGAGTTTCGAACTCTTTCAAAGATCGTGAGTGCTTCGCACTTGGCTTATTGGGGAGAATCACAAAACCGGATTCAGAAGCAACGTGTTAAAACCTGATGCGCCAAGCAGAAAACACGAACACCAGGCCCCAATAACCCGCCTCCCAGCGCGTCTTGCATCGTCGGAACAAAAACCTCCCTAGCCTCCTGTGAATGTTCGGCCTAGGGTTTGGGGTTCAGGGTATACCATACCGAAGACCTGAACGGGCGAAGATTTCGGCGCACGGCACTTCCGTGCACCTTTACGGACTTTCGAGCCGTCTCTTACCCTGTTCCACTCAGCCATCACCATTTAGGAAATCGGGCAGCCTGAACCCCAGGTAACCCCCTGGTCGAACCCCTAAACCCCAAAATCTAAAACCTAAAAACTCTGGAGCCCTAAACCCGAAAAGCCCTAAGCCGCTAAGCCCCCGCTTCTTCGATGGTGCTTCTTCGTTCACGACTCAAACTCCAGTCGGCTTAGGGTTTAGGTGTTCAAGGGTTTTAGGGATTTTAGTTTAGGGTGTTAAAGGGTCTTCAGGGGTCGAGAGAACTAGGAATCCTAGTAGCAAATTAATGACCTGTTTGGTTTCAAAATACATAATCCGAATACAGAGGCTCCTACTTAGGTTCTTTTTGTGGTTCCCTGGATCTTTTCTGTTTGAAACCGTTTCTTTCTGGGATAATAATAGTTTGTCAGGTTTCCGCAATGCAACAAATAGTGTCATCGACAATAGATGATACCCCAAAACCCTGTTTAAAGATCCTGCGATATAACTCCAACCCTGTTCTAGTTATTCACGCCCTATGCTAGGCTTCGCTTTAGGCCCGGAGCCGACAGTTCAAAACTTAGTTTGGTTTAGGGGTTAGGGTTTAAGTTGGAGCGCTCCAATCCTTGTGTCCAACATGCAAGCTACATGCGAGTTCAACAGAGCATATCAGAAATCGGGTTTATTCAGGTTCCAGGGCTTACCTAAACTGGACAGCCACACGTTTTGTGCTGTCACGATAATGTGGTCTTAAAAGGCCGTTAGCCCTTCAAGTCATTAAAAAACAGCAAGAAAACATCATAAAGCCCTGTAGCAGCAAGTCTGGGGTTCAGGTCATCATTGCCCAGGCATCCCGGCTGCAACCGACGGGGTTTCACGGATTGCGCATGAAGCTTAAACTGTCGATGTGGGGCTTAGGACCGGACCTCCATGTAAAGCTCAAGTATAATTTAGGAGTTTTCACAATTGGAGCAGTGGTTTGGGGCAGCTACTAAGGACCCCTTAGGAACAGTATGCAGGCCCCGAGATTATTCAAGCGTGTTTTTGGGGTGTCGGACGACTGATGTGCCAGCTCTTCTCAGGTTTACTTTTCTGCTTCTGCGTGGCATAATAAATGTGACCTACGATCAGAAGAGAGCCATCCTCCTGGCAGTGTGCACGGAAACATCAATTTCGGAACCCGACTGTGGCTTTCCAGCGTACATGCCGCTTGACCTTCGACTATTAAAAGGCTGACTACAGCAGCACGACGCCCAGCTGGACGTTAGATGCGACAGTACTTCGAAGGGTTGCTTACTGCAGGCCATTGTGGTTTCCTGCTTCACTCCTATAGAGCCCTGTAAACCAATGCCCTTCGAGCACACGATTGAAGCTTTAGGGTGGCTAGCACATGAGTTACAAAGCTCTTTTCCTTCAAGCGACCAGGTTCTCCTGGCCTTGTCCGGATTGCTTGGTGCAGTGCAGGCTCTGAAGCTGCACACCCTGCTAACTCGCTGCCGGATTTTGGGGTTTAGGGCTTTCTTGGTCTGGGTTTTCAGAGTTCAGGGTGTTCTGCGTTTGGGTTTTAAATCGCATTGTTGTTTTGTCGGCGGCGTGATGTTCTTGCTTCTTTTTGCATTCATTGCATGTAATCCCAAGCAAGCTCGAATGGAGAATGAGAGCTGTACTGCCCCGGCGACCTTGGCTGCGAGAGCAATGAATCCGCCATCGCAGGCTTGTGCTGACTCAAACTCACATGCATACTTTCTCTTTTGCTACGCAAACATCGAAGTCACAAGGGGCCCGAGTGACGCAAATACTGCAGACCCTGAACCTGAATGAAGCGCAGGAAACTTTTCAAGGGCACCCCAGCTTGGAGAGATCCCCTGGTAACCTGGTAGCTTCCTGGACCCCTCTCTTCAGGCCAATTTCCTGGGCCCCGTCACCGTGCCTTTCCTGATATGGCACGAGGCCCGAGCGACGGCACGGGTTAAAGCCACTTTATGGAGGCGAACCTTTAATTGTAGCCCAGAATCGGCTAAAGCATCGATGGATTCTCGTGGTTCTGGAGACCTTTTCAGGGGATTTAGGGACGTTTAGGGCTTATGGTTTGGGGTTTGGGGCGGTTTGGGGTGTGTAGTGTTTCGGGTTTAGGGTGTCGGTCATTTAAAAGTAGTTGAGACTTCAAGGTTCCATGCGACGCTTTCTGTGATTCTCTGCGGTGTCTGCATGTGGCAGAAGAATTATCTGACGTGGAAGGCATCCAGGCGTTGGGGCCAATCACTCCGGTATTCCTATCATACTATACCTCCAAACCCCGTTCTAGTTTTCTTGATGTTCCTTTCGGGGTTCAAGTATATCCACAACCAACTCTAAGGCCTCCACCTCGATTTGGGATCGCCGTGCATCAGAGCCGCTCCGTCTTTATCTGAAGTTGACTGAGCGGAGTCTGCGCATGTGCAAACCTCGTACAGCAACTGAGCCTGAAACCCTTGATAGGTTTCGGGTTTTGGGTTTATAAGCCCTCTAGACTCTAGAGCCTGGGATCCCTGATCTTCACACCTTTGGGAGGCCACGTGGCTCCTTGCCGCTTGGGCACACTTGGCCACATCACTGCAGGATCCAGGCCAGGAGTCAGGGTTGCGGCAACCTTGACAGCCCTTGTAGTCATATAGAATATGCTTTCGCGCTGGGGTAACTGCACAAGGCCGACTTCAGTGTGTACTCTGCAATGTCGGCACATGGACCCGTAAGGTAAGGGTTACATGTGGGGTGAAGGGTGTCGTGCAAGGCTGGGGTTGTAACATCGGGCGTCTGGTTCTCGACGAGTTTAGGGCCGCGGGGTCCCGACCGCCACCCTAGACGCCCTAGACTGTTGCGTGGAGGGTTTAGGGTTGGGTGGGTTGCAAGAAGCACTTCGCCCAGGATCACGTCATCTCATGCCCAAGACCGAGACCTCCTAGGCCCTAGTAGCTATGTGAAGTAGGGTATATGTCAGGGCTGTGGTGAGGATATACAGGCCTCCTTAGGAGTCTTGGTAAGTGAATGATTTGGTGTCCTTCTTCTCAGGTTTGCAAAAACTACAATAAGATCTTACTTCACATGATGATAGAGGCTCTCAGCAACTCTGGTAGAACGTTGCATGTTGCTCTGGACTTGACGACCGGACTGTTCTGACAGCGGATCTTCTTCTGTCTGCAACCGCACCTGCTTCAACCTTGTTTGGGGGTTGCCGTTACACCTGCCAGCTTAGACCCTGAACCCTGCACCCTAGACTGCCCTGAACCTCAAACCTCAGCCCAATGCCCCCGGCGGCCGGAGGTGCCATGCCACGGGGCTCTGCAGAGGCCCTGGCGCCGAAGGCAGGTGCCGTCATATAGAACCCTAAGTCTGCAACCCTAAATATCGAGGGCTAGTATCCTGTTTTTCTTCAGGACTCATCAATGCTTCTAGGGTTTTGGGGTTCTTTACAGTACAAACACATGTACAGGTACATATATTGATTGTTACTCGTTCAGGTTCACGATATGCTGGGTGAGGGGTACTGTGTGAAGATGGCTTGCAAAGCCTAGGGTTTAGGGCTTAGGGTTGGAGGACGAATGTCTGCTTCAAAGCTACTTTCTGCTACGGCGCACATCAAAGCCTTTCAAGGCCGACGTAGTCGAAAGACAGGCTCTCGGGCAAGAAAGAACGGAGTGGCTTTGATAGCCCGGTGCCCCTCAACTGAGGAAAACACGAAATCTCAACAGGACTCCTCTAGAAATTCTAAGAAGATCCGAACATCACAACCCAAACGGATCGACAATATGAGTTCAGGTATCTTTCCTAATTCAGGGTGGTAGGCTCTTGGGGAGCCACCGCCACGAGCAACCCAACAATGCCTCAGCCTCTTGCCTGGCTGCAGGTTAAGAGTCGGGTTAGTCCAAACTGCAGTAATTAGTAAGTAACACGTAGCCAAACATGCGATGCTCACTATCTCACCCTGCGTATATGGCTCTTTGCTATGCACATCTGCAAATATGCCGACCCATGCACCGCAGCGCCACAACAGCTTGAATCTACACGGCAATTACTTTAGTTTTGATTACCCTCAATCCCAAATCCTTTCAGGCGTTACTTACGTGCAAACCACAGGCTGTAAAAGCTCAGGACGCGTAACCTCAAGTTTACCGCTCCCGGAAGATATTGGCCCTCCACTACAAAATGCAACCATACCTTAGCCGGCACAACTGTAAACCTCAAACCAAAGACCCCAAAGCAAACAAAGCCTACAAGCCTGAAAACTCAACCAATTTTATAAACACTGAACCCCAACCGGCCCCAACGCGAAACCCAAAGCTTGAACCGCGAGGATGTGGAGGGCGCCCCGGAGGTGCGATGGTGCAAGCATTGCCAGGCCCAGATCCGCCCTAGGACCGCTTTCTTGCGCTTGTTATGGCATGCGGTGGTCAGGAAGTAGGATCTCTGAGTGGTTTCCACTCAAGGTATCAATTCCTCACACAAGATGTCACACAAGTGCAGAAGTTGTTGTTCCAATTTGGCAACAGGGCAATGGCTGCTGTACGTCAGGGGAGCCATTTGTTCAACTACAAACTGTTCTCGCTTTGAAGATTTCTCGGCCTCAGTTGGTGAAGACCTATCGCGTGCACCATTGCTCTACGTGCCAGCGCTGCATCAAGAAGATGGACCACCATTGCAACTTTTCTGGAGTGCTCAAAGTTTATTCAGAGTTCGCATTGAAGCTGGAAATTTCGCATCACCCCCGAACCCAAAACCCCGAACGACCAGAAACCTATACCAGAAACCCTAACCCCTGAACCCTTGGCTCCTAAACCCCGACGTCTTGTGATGGTGTGGACGAAGAGCCAGAGGGGAGGGTACTGCAGAAAGGCACGTGGAGCTCCCCGTGGAACCCCCTTTCAAGCCTATAAGATGAAGGCTGCGCCGATGCCCAACAGCCCAACTCCGACTTCATAAGTCATCAACTTAAGGACCAAGGACTAAGAAGGATCATCCCAAGAGGAGCTGCTTCTCTGCTTCTCGCATGGAGCCTTCATGTCGCGTTTTAAGGCTTCTACAGTGCTACTTTGGGCTTCCAGCTCGGACACCCAGCCCCCTAAACCCAAAACCCCAAAGCCTGAGCCCCATTATTAGACCCAAAGACGCCGCCTAAACAGTAGCCCGAGCCCTATATCCCAAACACTACGCCTATCGAAGCCTTTCAACTTGCAAGTAGACACCTTTAACTGTTTAGGGTTAGGGCTCAACGCTTTCTTATTGCGAGTTTTCTTCATTTCCGCAGAAAGGTAGGGCCAGGCCATTCTGGGTATGACTTCTCTATGTCCGCAATGTAGGGGCGTTATGGTCCAGGCAAAGCCTGATGAGCTTAGTCCCCATCCCCGAAACCTTGGTTGCATTCGCGGACCGTAAATCCCCGAATCTAAACACGAAGCCACTCCCTTAAGATGTTGCAAACCCTATGTAGCTAGGTTCGACCCTTCCAAACAACATTAACATGGCGGAGTGTCATCCTAGGCATGTGGATGAACAACTGTCGCTCGGAAGAAGCTTCTACAGAGGATTGCGCCTTTGGGTTTACTCGAAAACCAGAGAAGTCGCAAGTGAGGTTATAGAGGTAGGGTATATTTGCACAGTGCAATGTCAAGTAGGGTACTGCAACGTCTTGTCATGCACGTGCAATCTAGTGCAATATAGTGTAAGGAAGTACCATGCCATGTCATGCAATGCAAAGTCATGGTATGTCATGTCTTGTGTTATGTGATGTGCTGTCAGTGACATCCGTGCACACACCAAGCCTTGGTCGCGGTCTGGACCTTTTTCGACCTCGTCAGCCTTGAATCTTGCACGGAAGCTCGCTGAACTCCAATCCTACAGTGTCATGACCACTCCATATCAACCGGTGGCGCTGATTAGTTGTTTCATTGGCGTTCGGGCATTGCCCCAAATGCCCCCCGAATGTTGCTGATATCCCCCAAATCACAAGATTAAAGCAAGGGTGCTGAAGCCCACGGCTTATCGGAACGGGGCTCCAAACACGAACCCACCGAATCCGAAGGTTTCGGCTCGTCAGATCTTTCCTGGGACACTGTGTAGACATTCGGGGCCGGGTGGGATGCCCAGGTATTGGAGCAAAGAACCAGAAGCAATTTCTTGTCTTCCTATCCTACACGCTTCTTGGGCGACGTTTTGGCGGGTTTTGCTGAGGCTTTGTCTTGTTCATGAGCGTGGGAAAGTTTGACATTTCGTCGAGGTTGGAGGAATAGAGAGTCCCGAAGAATTCTCATGGAGTACGCTAAACTAGGCCTGTGCTAAGGAACTCTACAAGAAACAATCGTATTCCTATCCCTTTATTGCAGGGACATGTTGTAAGCCTTGAGGCTGAAAGGGTTGGTTGCATGAACTGGATGTGCTAGGCACAGGTTGCAGTTCCATGTCAGGCTTTTCGGCTTTAGGGGGTCCGTAGTGGGCCTGAAGAAAGAAATCAAGCACTATTCCTTTACATGACAGTATGCTTTACCCCCAAACCTGTATGTACCCCCCCCCAATATACTTCGAATCCCGTTGAAAAGGGCTTTCGGTATTCTTGTTGCGCAGGTCCAGGCGGCCTTGGATGTGGCACAGACTCCAAGCCCTGGAAGCGAGCTCCACAAACCTTTTTCAATATCCTGCGCAGAACTTTCAAATGCTGAGCTTAGTTTAACATACTCTGAATGTTTGGACCCTGGTTCCTTCTTAAATTCCACAAACCTACACCACCATAGTACAATGTTATACCCCGCTAGAACCCTATCTTACTTAGTCAGGAGGCCAGATGGTCTGTTGCTGTTTCTGTTTCACTGATGGGGTTGGGGTGTTATATAAGTCCGAGAGACTGACGCGGTAGCCGTTTAACAACAGCAGATGCTCGATGCTACATTCGGCACGTTTTGAGTGGGAAAGCATGTGGGTCCACCACATGCATAAGCCGAACCACCTTTCCCGCCGCAATGCAGAACCTAGCAGAATGATCAAGCCGTGCAACCAAAGCAACCCGCTTGTGCAACTGGCTTACCCTAAACCCTGAACAAAGCCCAGCGTATTCGTTACATGGAAGTCTTATGCCAAAATCTCGCGTGGTCATTTAGGGTGAAAGAAACGGGCATAGAGTTCTGGGCGTTTAGGTACCGAAATTTATAGGGACTCACAAAAAACAGGTTTTGGGTCGGTCAAGGTAGACCCTGAAGTCGGCCCGACTTGAGGTCACTGCACTGCTCCGGGGCTTTGCTGTCGCGTCTCGGACGAAATTAGTTTTAGGGTTCAGGTTTCAGGGCTTAGGGTCAGTTAATTGTTAGGACTTCGCACTTGGGTGATACGGATTTGCTCATGGGCTGTCTGTGTGAGTGTGTGCGCGTGCGTCACATATAAATATGGGTAGTGGTCAGAATTATGGTCCCTTGTTGGGTCCTTAATATAATACGGCACCTAGTATTTAAGGTACCCAAAAAAGGGACCATAATTTTGACAGCCACCCATGTATATATATATGTATATATATATACACACACACGTATGCACATATGACGCACATGTATATATATATATATATATATGTGTGTGTGTGTAATATAAATATGTGTCCATATATATATATATATATATCTTTACATACTAAAAATGATAAAACTGTATATGTATGTGTATATATATATATATGTACATTTTTTAAAGTTCCATATTATGGTACCAAAGCCGTATTCCAACTATTCTTAAGGCCCTGACAGCCCTCCCCACGTATTGGCGCTAAACCTTAAACTTTAATTTATCCTCAAAGCAGCTGCCGGAAGTTCGGAACCCTTGGCCGAGGAGTCTTTACTGCTTGTTCTTGGCCACCACGCTCGAGGGCGACCGAATCAACCCAGTGGCTCTCTGCCTGACACCAGAGGCTTTTCTTTAGGGGCTAGAGTGAAGCGGTTTAGGGTTTAGGTTTTTCCAAAAAATGATCGAGGTCATTCGTTTGGTGCCAGGGCCAGGGTAGGTGTTGTCCGATTCTCTTAAGTCCTCTAGACCTAAGCCGAAAAAGCCAAGTAGTTCTGAGCCCGCAACCTGTGACCGTAACGCCTCTGTACTTAGACCCTGAACCCAAGAGATCTGAGCCCTGAACTCTCAGTCCTGAATGCTAAGCTGCTACACCAACCTTGTATGGAGCGCTGAGCTTCTTCAAGGCGCAAAACCCTACACCCTTGAAGCCTAAATCCGCACACACTCTAAACCTCAAAAGCGAACCCTGATATGGGGGTCGGAATTCGTAGTATTTCTTTTCCTATATGGCTCCTATATAAGATTTCAGCAAAGCCCATCTAACTGAAGGTCCCCTGTAATACAAAAACCAAGAAACCCCACATCAAAGCAGCCCATGAATGATACAAGCCTTATGTATAGATCCCTTTTGACGGAACCCTATATTGAATCCTTGTAGCAACCTTACCCTAAACCCTATAGCAACAGTATCCGCAAACCCTAGGTCCGAGGCGCTTCGGCAGCTGGGGCGCTGCTCGCCGTCGGCTTGGGCCGTTTCGCGGCTTCGCTGCTGCGGGAGCAGGCTGGACCAAGATTGAATATTATGGGGTGTATGGTAACAAGTCTAGATTTGGGGGTTTGGGGTTTCGGGTTTAGGCTTCAGGTCTTTACTGGGGATTAGGGTTTATGACCGCGGGTTCAGGGGTTATTGTTTAGGGTTTGGGGACCAGGATTGGAGGGTTTTGGGGGCTACAAAGTGCAGCCTAAAACGTTTCGGGCGTGAGGTTTACGATTTAAGGCTTTCCGACTTAGTCGGGGATCATTGGGTGCAGGAGTTTAATTTGACAAGGCAGGATTGCAGGGCTTCGAGATGAACTGGGCTCATGATTTCAAGGTGTAGGGATTGTCATGATGACCTAAGAGGAGTAGAGTTCTTTCAGGTTAAGCACTGTTGGCCCTGAAGCGTCCAAAGTTTTGGAGCTACGGATTAGGGATTGGAAGGGCTTCTTCATCGGATTCATGCGCGGTTCTGGGTGATGACGTGGAGGGCTTAGTGCGTAGGTTTGGACTAATATTCCGGTTTGTTATAAGCTTTAGGATCGTTGGCTAGGTGAACCCACCTATGTAGTTTCTCCGAGTCGCAAGACAGGAGCATGCTTATTGTACCGGTTGCGAGATTACCTGTTCAACGGAACGGGTGAGTGTCGACTTTCCGTCCTTACGTATCAGGAGCAAGTATGGATTATTTGTCTGTGCAGACATAAATATACATATACATGCATCTATATATATATATATATACATATATTTATATACATCACTCCTGTGGGTCACATCGCTAGGAGACCGCTTCGCCACATTTTTAGCCGTACCTAGGTAGCTTCCGCTGTCGGGCAACGGTCGGGGCTTAAAGCTCCAAAGGCTATAGGGCGTGCAATGCGCCACCCAGTCGGGTTTAACGACGCACCTTAGAACGCCGCCAGAGAGAGAAATACACGTGTATATATATATATATATATATGTACACACATACATGTAGTTATACATATATGTATGCATATATATATATATATATATATATATATATGCATACATATATATATATATATATTTAGATCTATGTCTCCCTCTCTCTCTCTATCTCTCTCTCGTTCCCTCTCTCTTCATACTCACACGTCTGCATGTCTGAGGCAAAGCTTGAAGCAGCCAGCAAGTAAGCAGGTACGTACGACGGCTTCATGCCTTTCTTGGTTCGGCCTTGTCTTCTTCAAAGTAGAAAGCTATGTCGGGTTGCAAACTTAGGTGAACATGGTGGGGCAAAGAGCCTCAAAGAAATACGGAAGTCCAACTTCTTGCTCTGCTTTCGTCAGAGTTTCTTCGGTTTAGGGTTTAGGGGTCTAGGGTTTGGGGTTTAAGGCAGATGAAAGCTGTCGTGCATGATTTCGAGACACCAACATCTTTGCAGAGCAGAAGGAAGTCAGGTTCTTTAGGCGTAAGCCCGCAAACCCCAAACCCTAAACACAAAGATGCAGACCCTCGCTCCTGTTCCACCAAACCCTTGGACCCTTGAACCCTGACCCTAAACTTCTAAACTGCCAGTGGCTTTTTGGGCCTCAGAGCCCTGACATGATGGCTTGAGAGGTATCGGCAATCCGGCGAAATCAGACTGGCATCGAAGCGCTCAAAGGCTCTGTAGAGACGCCCCTTTTGCTCTGAGCCTGAAGCGATGCCTCGCTCTTAGGGCCTTAGGGTTTACAGTTTCGGGTTCAGGGTTGGGGGCTGCAGCTGAAACTCTAAATCTCGGTTGTTACACCCGAAATACATTCCGTCCATAATTCGGCGTGGATCTTCAACCGTTTGTAAGCTTTCCGCCAATAACTCCTGAATTGCGATTATGATGAAGATGATCGTGCTTGAGATGCTGCCGCTGCTGGTGCTGGTGCTGGTACTGGTGCTGGTGCGGTGGAGGCAGCACTTTGACGACGATGAGGATGATGCTGAAGTTGGGGGGGGGTGACGACGGTGATGATGATAATGCTGACGACCATGCCGCTGCCGATGAGGATGCTGGTGATGTTGATGATGCTAGTGATGATGATGTTGATTTGAGGATGATAGCAGTCACGCCGATATCGAATGTGGTCGTCATAGTGAGGATCAGTGATGACGATGATGGCGATGGTGATGGCTGTGAGCATGATACTGGTCTTCAGAGTTGGTCCTGATGCAATTGTGGGGGGGTTGTTGTCTGGTCTTCTGATGGTGGCGTTTCAAGCACTTCAGGTTCGCTATGGGGCGGAAAATGCAAGGTTCGAGCATTGCCAGGCACTCCCGGTGAGCCCCGTCCTTTCCGTACCTCCATCCAGGCAGGCTTGCGCATGCCTCTGAGTCCAGATTCGGATGGTATGTCCGTGGTTCAGGGCTACGCGTTCTTGCTTTTTGCAATGGCTTATGCCTTTTCCTACACCCAGAGCCAGCATTGCAGTACTCAGACTCGAAGGCCCTGAAGCCCTTTGCCGGAAACCTTGAAACCGAGGCTCACACTTGCACGAAGCGCAAGAAAGCCTTGAGCGAAGCACTGCCAGATCAAGCCGAAGCATGAACTAAACCCAAGTTCCTGCATGCCTTAAACCCTAAACCTTGATAAACCCTAAGCAGGCTCTCAACCTTAAACCCTACAGCAAACCCTGGTTGCAAGTCTTAACCTCTGCAACATAATTCGGAAACCTTACACCGTCAACTCTAAAGCAGGCACTATGAACCTACAGCCTAGCCTGAAACTAAAGCCACGATGAGCAACTGCCCTAAACATAAAGGCACTTACTGTCAGAGCCTGAACCCTGGAACTGGCGAAAGCCACTAAGGACGTGGGCCCTTATGATTCTCCCATGGAACCATGAAGAAGGTTGATACAACCCTAAGGAATAAATACCGTCAGGTTTTGTCCAGACCGCTATAGTGCGCTGCGTGAGATCACTCAGTGAAGCCTCCGCAAGTGCGAAGTCCTCGCGGTCATCCAACCGCACCAACCTCTCCATGTAGGGTCATCGGTTTAGTAGTTTGGAGCGTCGGGGCTTTTGTCTGGTTTAGGCTGCAGATTTTGAGGCACTGAACCCCAATCTTCCCCCCTCCTAATTTAAACCGGAGTTCCAAAATCCAAAACCCTTGTAGACCGAAACAAACAACACCCTGAACCCCAGAGCCAAAGTTAAGACAATGGCAGGAAGTTTGCGGAAGATTGAGCTGGAGGTGCCTCTAGCTTGGGACCCTGACCCTGGGTTCCGGATATGGAGATTCAGGATTTCAGGATTTCGGGTTTCGTGTCATGGTTTCGGCTTCTAGTTCATGCTGGGTGGCCTTGTGAAGGCTCCCGGTTCAGGGAATACCTAGCAGGGTTCATGTGTGGGAGTTTCCGAATACCTTATTTTGGGGTCCTTATCCTAACAGCCTAACAAGGATCATACTATTCAGGTTACCGTAACAGGGCCCCTATTTTCGGAAACTCGCATGTGCGCTAAGCTTGCAGGGCAGGTTAGGTTGGGACTTTGTTGCTTGGCGAAGGAGGCTGCTGGACTTTCGTTCTGTCGACAAAGGGCCTGAAGGCTAGGTACGATAGCTGCGTGAATAATTGGTAGCCATGTTCCCTGACAGTCCCTGCAACTTCCGTGAAAACCCAAATCCGCTGCGAGAGTCAGCCCTTCAACTTGAGCCCCGATTTCTAAAGCTCAAACCCTACATAAGCGCTAAACCCCAATCCTACTTCCTATTCCGCCCAAACCTACAACCTAAACTCAGCTGATGTCAATCATGCGCATGATTACCGCCCCTTTGGGAGGCTTCCTGTAAGGGTGAGCCATAGGGGTTGTAAAGGCAATTTTTAATTGACATGGTTCCTTGTTGGGGTTCCTTACCCCGGGATCTGCGACTTTGTGCCATGGGCGGCCCGTCACCTAGAAGATGAGTCCAAAGATGTGTTTCTGGTGTGCAAAAGTCGGTGTGGCGGTTTATAGAAGTGTCGGATTTAGTTCTGCATTTCTTTGGGCCTCAGAGGGTTTAGAGGGTCTGCATCGGTTTGGTTCTCGCACTTTTGAGGCACCTTTCGGGAGGGCCACCCTGGGGCTTTTTCGGGTTTGCTGCAGCTTTGAAGCCTGAACTCCGCTAGTTGTGGCAGGTGGCTCTTCCCACTGCCTGCGGTCTCAGCAGTCTGAGGCAGCTTGGGTTTTTGTACGTGTGTGTTTGTCGCGACAAGATGCCCCGAACAGTGTTGCCCTTGGAGAGGCTTTTTGAAGCTTCCCCGACAAAAAAACTAAGCCCGAAACACTGGAACAGTCCATGGCATCAGCTCCTGCGCCGTAAATCCTAAGCACTCTATTCCTCGACGCCGGACGGGAAATAGCGATGTCCTGAATTCGACTCGGCGAGAGTTGCAGTAATTCGTAAGGCTATGCCAAAGAGGTCCCGATTGTCAGCAATGTGGGGTCCCCAACCCACGGTACAGTAGGCCCCTCCACCGAAACCTTATGAGTGACCCTCTTCCAGCTCTCTTCTCCTCTGTGAGGCTGCCAAATGTGGCCACGTCGATTGCAACGATGCGAAGTACGAGGTGTCACTTGTGGTTCGCTTTTTTGGGGCTCCATGAACCCTGCAAATCATCAAGACCGGTATCTCTTAGGTCCTAAAGTATAAGCCCTTTACCCGACTTCCTAAACTCAAGCCATCAACCAAAAACACAATCCAGGAAAAGCTGATGGATACCTAAGGATTGCTGGGCTTACGGTCTATTTGTAATCATGGTTTGCTTCTCGCTTGACTCGCACCGTCACGCGGTTTGTGAACCGTCAGACTTGATGCTGAGTGCTCACATGTTCGGTGTTGCCGAAGTCCTGAATTTTCCGGCGTGGTAGCGATTTTAAGGTTTAGGCTATCTTCATGGTTCATGGGTTAGGAACGCATAAGTTGTACATGTTGCATTCTTGAGGGTTGCTGTTGGGGTGAGGCCGCAAAGATCGAAGGGAAGGTCGGGAGGGGGTCCCGTCCACTCTGACAGACCTCTGATTTATCTAACAAGTGTCGAGAGGTCAACAGCAGTGGCTGCATGCGTATGAGACATACATGCATATATATATATATATATATACACACATACATACATACATACGTACATACGTAGCATACACACACGTTTACGTACACACGTACATACACACGCACACACACACACACATGCAGGGACACATACGCATCCATACACACATACACATACATACATGTCTGCAGGCACCGCAAACTTTCATACATGCATACACACAGGTGCAGCTAAGTGTCCCGATTTCCTAGAGAAGTGCGTGGGGCGTATTCAGAGGTAGCACCACCCCTTGCCCCCCCCCCCTGCCCGCTGATGCACAAGACTCCGCAAAACTAAAGCAAGCTGGGTTTATGAGTTTATGCCCCTGAATCGACCCTGAACCTGAAGCCGAAAGCCTTAAACCCCAAGCATCGCCTCGAGCGCAAGGAGCCAGGCGGCCGGATCTACAGATTGACGGAGCGGGTCGACTTGGCCCGAGCCGCGGCTTCGGGGTTTAAGAGAGTTTCGAAAAGGGATTTCAAAAGGGTTTCAGAAGGTGTCCTTAGGAATTTTACCAAGGTTAAGAGCTCGGTTGGTTTTTTCGTAAGGGTGCTGTAGGTTATCTTTACAATACGTGAGAGTTCTGCTACGTGTTTTCAAGCTTTTGGGGCCTAGTTACCTGTTCTTTCAATCTGCACTTTACGCATGCAGTCCACAGGAAGTCCATGTCGCTTGATTCGTACTGAGAGCCCGGCCGCTCGGGAAGACGATGAGTACAGTAGGACAAGGCCTGCACGAAAGCACAGCAAACTCGAGCAACTACAAGCGCTCCTCTGACAGATTATTCAGACACTCTTAGTTTAGTACTGCAAGAACTGCTTCTGTATTAAGGCAGCGACGTGGTATGCTTGGACTGGAGGCTGTGGGACACCCTCGACCCTGAACCCCCAGGGCGGGTATCGGGGTAGTCAAAACGAGGGTTTTCATTGGAAGGTTGTGCAAGTCTCAGTAGGCCTCCAGGTTAGGGACGTGGAGGGCATGTTCTTCGCCTGCAGGGAGCCTTCTCAGCCCCACGTGTTTTCCCTGTACCCTGACTAGCAGCGCAGGTGCGACTCGAGAACATGTTCTGTCTGTTCTGCATCTTGGGAAGTAGAGCCCAAAAGTTCCTCTCTTGTTGCGAAAGCGGTTTCGATTCGCAGACCCAAGATTTCTCTGCAGCCTGTTCAGTGGAGGTCTCGGGCATCGGCGCCGTCCTCTTGAAAGGAAAGTGCTCGGATTTCGCCAACATCGTCAAGCGTGGGAGGGAAATCACAGAGGTGCTGACCAGCGCGAGTCAGCACGAGAGTGTGTTGCAGGACTGCTTGGGCCTGGCGGCGTGCTTGTGACTTCGTGACCCAGCCTTGACCGCTGGGCCCAGGAGAGCTAGTGCATCACACGAGAATTGCAGACATGCAGGAGCTCCCCTGTGCAACAGCAGCGGCCCGGCCCGAAGAGGACAGCCCACAGCGCATCTCCGAGTCTCTGTTGCATCCTTCGCCTCTGTCTGGAGAGTGCCATCGAACCTAACCTTTCAGGTTTGCTGGGATTTCCCGAAACCCTGCCCTAAACCCTAATCCGTGCCTGGACAGATGCTTCAGAAGGACCCACCCCACGGCCTGAAGGATTTCCAAGAAATCCTTCAGCCCCCTCCCGGTCCCTGAAGCTGCTATCAGCCCCACCCTGACAGAATGAGATAGTGACGTTGGAGTGATCGGTGGCAGTGCTATCTTCCAGGGAATACTTTTCCCGGTAGCGGAATATAATGCAGCGATCGTGAATGGCTGAAATGGTGTTCGAGATCTCTGCAAGCAGTGGTTTAGAAGTCGTGAACTCGCGATCGTGAGCTGCGGAAAGTGAGTTTGGAGTGATTGGGAGGGTTGAAATACTGTAGTGATTTTGGAGTGATCGGCGGCCTGCAAACTTATGATTTTGGAGTGATCGGCGGCCCGAAATAGTGGGCGCACAATAGTGATTCGAGAGTCCACGGCACACTAGCTTCACGTTGTTTCCGAGCCAGTGGCAGGACATGCTTCCCAGTTCTTCGCCTAGCGCTGCTCGTCTTGGCTGAGCTTGACCTATTGAGGGGGTTGACACGTCAAGATCGAAGTGTGTCTCACGAGCTCTTCGTGCATGACTGTCGTTGAGGGGTTTTCAAGCAGGTTTCGACAAGGGTCGCCCAAGGCTTCAGCTCGCTAACGTAAAGACGTTCCAGAAAGCTTCACCACTCGGGCACATCGTGATGGCTTGGGTCGCGACTACAGCAAGCAATGCTGGGATCCCGGGCAGGGATGTCCCTATTTTGTATTCGGCAGATTGCATAGAGCCGCTGCCAGTGACGATTGTGCGGCACATGACCATCCTAAGTGAAATGACACATCATGCTGAGGGATCTAGCCAAGAGCATGAGAATCAGCATCGTACTCTGCCTAACATGGCTTCAGACTGCACGAGTCCAGGCTTCACCGTCTTTGTAAAGACATTCAAAGTGTGCTTGCTGAAATGGTTTGGGAACACTTGCCACAAGACATAATTGTTCTTCAAGGGGCTACAGCTGTGCCAGCAAGACTGAATGCTATGATTCAGAAATGGACTATCCAGCGAATATGAGTTGGCTAAAGCGATGCTCCTACAATTACATGCTGACTTCAACTTAAAAGCCCTGAAACCAAACAGCCCCGAACCCTCTATAACACTGTCGAACTCTGGAAGCTTGGCTTGGAACCAGATGAACCGCTTCGAAGCCTTTCAGGCACTATGCAGGGGGTCCCTACCCTGCACTCGAAACGCACCTTTCCCAAGACGCACGTCAGGGATACATACAGCTATTATTATAATATATTGGAAAACTAAAATATGCTATATTAGACTACAATATACTAAAGCAGGTGACCAGCTCCTGAAGTGGCCTTCGAAGACGCAGCAGAAAAGAAGAAGATTGCGTTGGTTTTCGGCAAAAGAGTCCTGGATTGGGATTCGGGAGAGATGAGGTAAGCTCACCCCATGCACTAAGAGCAATTATGATCTGGAGAGGGTTTTGGGCGTGCAAGCATGAATTTCTCTCTCCAATGTCTGTCTGAAGTGCAAATGTGTAAGAACCCGAGTTACCAAGCATGCTGCGAAGGTAGGATCCTAAGCTAAGTACATTTCCCACTGCCTGCATCTTGCAGGGAGCGAGCCTCGCACCACTTAAGTGCTGCTTCATAGGTAGGCGCGTGGGTTTGGGTGTAGGTCGATGGGGATGGGAGTCAGCCTAATGCGGTTTGCTTTCTCGCGGCAGCGTACCAATCCGACACCATCACTTCGGGTCTCAGGGAAAGCAGTAATGTAGCTCGATAACGAAAGAAAACCCTAACCTCAACATAGATGCGGCAACTGTTTCGTAACATATCAACCATCAGTGCTAATGTACGATTATCTGCGATTGTAGATAGACTGTTCTACACACTGATCTGTATCTGTTTCCATTGTTACCTGCATGTGTGTATATACATATACACACCTTCTCATATCTGCATAGGTATGTCTGTCTGTATCTGTATTCCTACACCTATCGGTGTCCACATCTACATCGATCTCGTCTTTGTATTTAAACCTGCATGCATGTCCAAATTTACCCATGATACCCTTCTGTCGATATGAATGACTACAGTTCTGAATATAGCTACAAAATTTACATGCGTATGCGTAGATGCGTTGACATAAACAAGTCAACAACAACGTTGGTAAAATTGCTCATATTTATTGTGTGCAAGCCGGTCTACCGGAATCTGCTGATCGATCTATCTATCCGTTCATATATACATCCATCGATCGAGATCCATCCATCCATCCATCCATCCATCCATCAATCTGTCCATCTTTCCCTCTATCCAGCTGGCCATCTATCTGTCTGTCTATCTATGTAGCCACTCAACCATCTGTCGACCAATCCATCTAATCTAACCTTTGTAATCTGATCTTACTTCAATGTAACCTAATCATATCAGTTCTAATCGAATCTAGCCTGGTCTAGTTGTACCTTTCTATCGATCTATCGATCTTTCTGCCTATGTATCCATCTATCGGTTGATGTATCTATCTATCTGTCCTTCTTTCCATCTCTCTTTCTCTCTATCCACCTGTCTTTGCAAGTACAGGAAAACCTCGGATACTGCCCCTACTCTGTAACAGTTGGAGAATGTTTACAATATAGCTAGCTATATAGCATTTAGTATGACCCTTAATATGAACTCTTACAGGGTGCGGGCAGTCCTCAAGGTATCCGTCACTCATGAGCTACTCTCCAGGCCCGTCCAGTTTTTGGCGGCCTCGGTGGGCGGTTGTCTGCGTTCGCCACGTCGGGCGAGGACCGGGAACCTATATACCACTGAGAGCGGGCAGGATGTAATGTATAGGGGCGCAAATAAAAAATAGCTACCAATACTCTTCCTTAGGGTTCCCTAGGATATTTACACTACACTATCCCCCGAAACCTATTCTAGTTATTCAGGCCCCTGTCTTGACCGGGGTTTCTGAGTGTCTTAGTTTTATGACGTTTCTAGATAGCATATATAGGGGTAATTGGTAGGGATCAGTTTGAGAAAGGTGCATCTATCAGGGAGCCTACTATTGTTCGGTTGTTTAGGGACCAGCGTGGTTCTTGTGAACAAGGGTTTGAAGGTTTTTGTGGGTACAGAACTGAGTCCGAGGCATTCGCGAGTGATGATTCGCTGGTGACAAGCACAAGACTACGGGTGCCTAAATCATTACCATGGAATAACTACTAGATAGGGGTTCCTTACGGTAACTATTGTATCATATACCCCAAAAGCCGTTTTCTGAGTATAAGGCACCCCACAACAGCTGCAATAGCTTCAGAGTTCAGCTTTTCCTGTGCATTTTTCAGTTTCAGGTCGTGCCATCCCTCCGGCCCGAACATAGCATTGGTATCTAGGCCCTTATATTTCTCCCCGACGTCTGGAAGCTTCCAGCCCCCCGTCCCCTGAATAGTCGGATACTGCAGACACCTAACCCAGCAGGCCATCCGAAAAGCCCCAAGATCATAAACATAAATCTTATGCTACCTTGCATTCTTTGTTTCAACCCCAAGTCTTGTCTCGAGTCCCTGCTGCTCTCTACCACGTCTTGGGAGCAGCCGTCCTTCTGCCATTGGACGAGGCGAATGCTTAGGAAGCCGTTTGTGGTTCTTTTGTGTAGTGGGAATCTTGGGCCCCGTAGGAAGTCTGCTGGCTTTGGAGTATGACCTCCAATTCGTAGGTTTCTGGCTTCAGATGCTTCACCATACTGTTGATCACGGTATCTGATAACAGTGATAATCCCGAAGCCCAAAGCCTAATATTTGTCTTTTGGTTTCTGTGCGTTGGTGGATTTTGAGAGTTTCTTTGCGGAATCTCTTCGTGTCTGGGTCCCATTTCGGTTTTAAGGTTTAGATGCCTTTCCCCTCGTGTATTCATTGCTTCCTGCTCTTATGGGCCGAGTTCGGAGTTGCCTCCACAGCATTCCAAGCTTTGCAAGGTCCGAAAGCCAACGCGGACACAGCCTAAACCCCAAATCCCAAACCTCTCTTTCACATAGTAATGTACGTACACACATTTCTGTCTCGCACTAATTCACACTTTGATGACTTCGTCGGCACGGCTCACCTGAGCCGGCCAAATCTCTGAGCCCTTAGTCCTGAATCACGCGCTTATACTTCTTGCATTGCAACTAGTTATCAAGTATGCCCCAGAGCCCTATACCAGTTGCTATCGCTCTACATATGGCAACATGAATCGCCATAACGTTGTTGTGGCACCCGTGTTCGGCTAGTCTCTACGGACATCCCAAGCTTTGCTCAAGGGCGGCTCGTCCGGGAGAGTCACTGGCCCCGCTCTCTCGGACGCCTCTGGTGCTCTCTGCAGTGGCTGGGGCACCCAGTGATGAGAATGCCTAAAGTAAGCCCAAAGCAGATGCGAATACACGGCTGCAACTTTAGCAGTTTGGTTTTGGTGTATAATGAGGATGTACGTTTAAGAACTGCAGTTCTTCCGAAACCCTGCCGGATCGATAGTTTTTGGCCGTGCGGCTGGACCAAGGGCTGTCTACAGTTTAGGGCTTCGGTGTTCAGGCCTTTGGGATTAGGGTTTAAGGTTGTTCATCGTGTTGCCGGACTGTCGTGGCTCTGCTGCAAGGGAATCTAGTGCACAGGCGCTATTGGTTTCGCCTCGCCATTATCCTTTCGTAGCTGTGCACACTGACATAGGCGCGACCTCGCGGAAGCCACTGTTTCAGTAGAGTTGGTTTTTGTATATGGTACATATAAATTTAATATGTGCATTTTTGAGTATATGTATGTATGTGTGTATATATATATACACAGCATGTACATACGTACGTATGTGTGTATGCATGTATGACTGTATGTATACGCATACATACATACATACATGCATACTACCCACATACGTACATCAAGACGCACGTACATACATGCAGCAGTGTGCACATACACATACACCCACATGTAAGTATAGATCTGTATGTTCATGCACTTATGTATATGTGTGAATGTACTGTGTGTGTGTATGTATAATATATATATATATATATATATATATATATATGTATGTATGTATAAATCAGTCTTTTTACATAACCATATGTACATGTGTAGTATGTGTATATATGTACATGTACATACACCCGCATACACATGTGTAGAAACATATACATGCATGAAAAGGTCTCCGGGCCTACCTGGCTTTTGGGCTTCGACGGCCACCCTCCGAAGGCTAAAGCGAAGTAGGGCTTCTTGTTTGGGTATTACAGTAGCGGCTCAGGGTTTAGAGGTTTAGGGTTCACATGTGGTGCTACTTGGGAAGTAGCGTTACAAAAGTAGGGCTTGTTATTGGAGGTCGGTAGTTTCGGTTGGGGTTCATATTAGGTTTTACTTTAGGGATCGTGTTTCCTTATTTTGTCCAGTGTTTAGGACTCATATTATTTGGGGGTTTTGGTTAGTGTGCATAGGGCTCGTTGCAAACATAGTGGAGTGCATGTTCCTGAGGTACTTGCAATTGAAAATATACATAATTGTGTTATCGTGACTTCAAGGATTGAGGGTCTAGGATTCTTGAGACGGCTGTTCAGGGCTTTAGGGTTTCTTGGCCTTGAAATCTAAGGCTCCGGCTTTGTGGGTTTAGAGTCTTACAGTTCATAGTGTTTAGGGCTATCAGTTATTGTAAGGTGAAGGTCCGAAGGCATGGTAGCCAAACACTCCTGGGGTCTTGTGTCGCAAGGCTTTACGCTTTACGGTTGCAAGGTCTGCTGTTCATAGAGTTTCATGCGTGGGGATGGTAAAGACCCCTAGCATGTTATTGTACAATGCACCCCGAAGTCTTATTCTATTTGTTCAGGCCCTGTATATGTGACAAGGCTGCAGTCCTCACCTGGCTGGCACTGGCCATGAGCTTACTCGGTAGCTCAACGTAGATTGTAAGTAGGAGTTTGACCGAGCTCCCTCCGGGTCCAGTTTCAAGACCAAGCTAGAACTTATTTGCTGAGTCACTTTCTGGAAATAGTGGTGCGGCCAGGTATGGGCTGTGCCCCTGATGCCACCAGGACCTGGTGCTGGTCACCTAAGGTCAAGCTTCAGGTTTCAAGGTGGGCTAGGATTTCAGGGCTCTATGTGCTTGAAGAAGAGACTTGCTGTGTATGTGTGGGGCCTTGTGTTCCTCAAAGGCTGTCCCGGATCTGAATATAGTCGAGTCTCGGATCGTAGACTTGCGCATCCTCTGCCTTCGCACGCGCAGTCGATGAGACAACCCCAAGCCCAAAGCCCCTAAGCCCTAAGCACTGAGACCTTGAAAGCGTAAACAAAAAGCCAGGTGAGCGGATTTCCAAGCCCCTGATGCAGCCATAAACAACTAATTATGTTTTTAATGCTTAAAAGATCTTATTGCGGAGCTGGGTGGCCGGTAGATAAGATGGTAGGTAAGCCTTAAACTCTATGCCAAATCCATCCTAATCCCTGAACCCGGAACCCTGCAAACAGGTGGTCAGGTAAGGGCTGTCAGGTTTTTCGGGTTTAGGGTTCGAACGTGTTGTCTTCAAAGTGTTTACATAGGCGTGCATGGACTTGCCACAAGGAGGAAGGCTTAGAATCCAGCGCTTAGTCTCCCCCACTAGAGAATGATAATAACTATTATTATAATATATATAATAGTATATAATATATAAAATATAATATATAAATATATAAGCCGAAATATATAATAAATGATGGAGGAGACAGTGGCCACGAAGCTGCCGGCCGGGCAGAGGCTTCTTAAGTTATACTAGGCAGGTGTATGTGTTTGTGGTTCGGCTTTTTGCTAGGATTATGGCGAATCACTTCTGCGGATAGGTTGAATGGAGGAGTATGGCATTGAAGAAGCCCAGTGAAGTCATGAAGTTGAGAGGACAGAGTTAAAACGGAAGCCGGAGTACTCACCCAAACTGTAGCATTGGGAGGAACCCAGGCTGGATAAATTCTGAAGTGGCTGACCTATTGTTGTCCTTACTGCTTACCATATACATACGTACCCCTAAACCCTACATGTACGTATGTACGTACCTATCCCTTCAAGTAGCCCTTCAGAGGCCGTCCGCAAGATCCCGCTGCCGCCCACCTTTGGCTGCCCTCGCTGCGCGATGCCTGTCCTCTAATTGGAAGTTGGGGTTTCAGGGCAATGGGATCAGCACTAGCCTGACTGTCTTATAGCTCAGTAGAGTTCCTTATTCTAACTTTAAACTTAATCCGGAATTAAGACTTGAGCAATGCGGTCCTGTCCTCACGGCCGTATGGATATAAAAAGACAGCGTGAAGTATTGCTGTAGTGCACCATTTCCGTATTGAGTACACATGCATGTGTGTGTGTGTGTGTGTAAGTGAGTAAGTATGTAAGTATGCAAGTAAATGTGTACATACGTATGTACGTATGCAGGTATGTATGTCTGTATGTTCAAATGCATGTTTTATATGCGCACACATTCAGTGCTTGATTTTTCGTTTGATCCTGTCCCTTGTTTGTAAAGCCTCTATTGACACCCCCAGCCCCAGGACCACTTTGCCAGATTTCACGGCTGTGGCTGCCTGCTCTCGGGGCACTGTCGCCTGGCGCCACGGCTGGATGAGCGGGGCAAAGCGGGGAGGTCCTGATCTTTACAAGTTCTTGGGTTACTTAAAAGTAAATCGGTTGAGCCTACAGCTGCGCCCTGACCATACCCAGCTTAACATGTCCCGACTTATATGCTTGAATCCGCCTACCCTGCGCACGGATAAGGGCGAGTACCTTGTGGTGGTCCCCAATGCAGCTGTGGCTGTGCATGTCAAGCAGCTATCATATCTGCAAGGTTCCTTTTCGCTTTCATACCCTCCAGTGCTGAGTGGCCTGCCGTTAACACACGACTTGAACGACTGTGGATAGTCAACAGTCGGATATTCAGAGGAAGAGAGAGTTCGAGGTTTAGGCCTCAGCGCACTAACATTACAAAGAACCGAAGGAGTTCAGGGTTAGGGATGGAGGTATCAAGAACGACCTGCACAAGAGTTTTCCTGAAGTCAGGTGGGACACTTCCACCTGGCAGCTGATGGGAAGGCAGCGTGTGATCTCTCTAAGGACTCGAGGAAACTACGATAAGGGATAATACAGGGGATTCCAGAGTTGCCAGTAGGGTTACGATGGGGTTAATTAGAAAGGCTACTATAAGGGTATGAATAGTTGTACTAGAAAGGTTACATGCAGAGGTAGGGTTGAGATGCTCGGCATGGAACCGACCAAGACATGTGGTCATCGGCCGTGGAGACGTGAAGACGTACAGCTGGCGTCGTTCAGCATGTATCCGAGCCCCTGGCCTGGTAAGTTTTGGACAGGCGTGGACTCGAGATTAGCTTCACATGGAGCCACAAACAACAGGGCAAGGTAACTGTTCCATGCTAGCTTAGGGGAGGCGCGCCCCTCTATGCTTGGAGCCCAAGATTGGACCAGGAAGTGCAGTTTTAACACAGTCTCGTCTGATCATCCCCTCAGCTACTAGAAGGTCTGGAATCAGTAACCTCAGGTGCTGGACGTTGCAGGGTCTTAAATCAGAGGTTTGGGATATTAGACCTTTGCGGGTGTTTGGGATTCTAGACCCTCTTATGCGTGCTCCTGGCTGACGTGACAAGTTTCGGGGCAGATGTCTAGAGACGGATGGACCACGAAGCCACGGCCACGCCCAAGAATGTATATATGGCGGGGGATACACCATCAGTCTTTATACAATGTAGGGGTGCGGTCGGCGGTTAGGTTTTTGGAAGGGGGGTCGGATATACATTATTATTGGTGTCAGGCCGGCATGCATGTCGAGAAGCTTTGGGTTCAGCAGCAGGCCAGGAAGCAACAATCGACAACAGCGGCAAACAGCATCATCAGCATCCGAAGTCTGTCTGCCGAGCCTCCTCGTGCTTGGGGATCAAGCTTGTGCCGGAGGCCGGAACGGGGGAGGGATGGGAGGGAAGGACATTGACTTCAATGGACTTCAGGAGGGACAGACAGGCATGCAGATAAAGGGTCGCATTTCATCCGTGCCAAAAGCTCATGCAGGGATTCTTGGGTCAGCTCTTGGATCGGGATTTGGAGATCAATCCGAAGGATCCATTGGTGGATGTCACCAGCGATGGGCTGCGCTTGGGAGGGAAGGCTCCACCACTCACCAGAGCCCAGGCCATCCAAGCCGTGCCCGACTTCTTCAGCGCCTATTTCTTGGGAGTCAAGAACAGGACTACTTACGCCATCATGATGCCTCTCGAAGTGCAGCCTGTGTGTGTGCACGCGTGTCTCTCCCTCTCGCTCCTTTTTCTCGGTCTTCCTTGGCTTGTCGGTCCTGTCGCAGGCCCATGGCTGGCTGGAAACTTGTCGCAAGCAGCTCGAGCAGGGGAATCCGCGGCGCTTGAAGGAGCTCCTCTGCGAGATAGCTCGCAGCATAGATGGGAAGGGCACAAGCGCAAAGGCGGCCGAGGACAGCGACTTGTCGGCACAGTCCAGCATGCACCCCCGCAGCGGACGTCTGTTCTGCCAAGCATCCGAGGCGAAGCGTCCGATCAGTCGGACTGAGAGCCTAGCACATGGCTTGTGGGGGTGCACAAGTCATGTAAAACAGACCAGACACCGGAGGGAGCCGCAGAGTGTCAAACAAACGTCAGCCGCAAAGCCGGGATACCAGCTTATCTTAGCACGGGACGGTGTCGGGAACTGCTAATTAGACCCACATGTTGGGGTCTAATATCTCAACCCGGAGAAGACCCGAGAGTAGCTGAGGGGATGTCTGATCCATACCAGCGCTTACACTTGAGATAGCTGTGACACGTCTGTATAGCTTGATCCGGCAAACCTCCATGGCAACTGAACCGTGAATCCTACACCCCAGCCCAAGCTCGAACTGCTTGAAACCCCTGAAATCGCCAGTTGCACGTCGCGCTTCGCGTCCGCTGTGATTCACCTCTCCCGAGCGATTGCCTCGGATTCACTTCCTAAAATAATAGGCGGCCCATGGTGGAAAGTGTCAGGGTTTAAGATTATGCCACGGATTGCACTTCTACAGGGGTCTTGGACGTTTCTGTTGGGCATTCCAGGGGCTATCACGGCTCAGGGAGTGTTTTGACTAAGCGACAGATTGCAGGAGGCTGGAACTAATGATTCACAGCACTGTGGATGGTTCGGATGAATCTTATTATACATTCAGCATAAAGCTCTTTAAGAACCTAGAGTTAGCCGATGAAGATCCGACCGCCCAACGCAAAAGTAAACATAAGCATAAATACTTGTACATCCTTTTGGCTAGATCCCTCAGGGCCGAATGCCCCTCAAGGGACCAATCGCCCAAGACACCCTCCCTCCAAGTCAAGAAGGCGCAAAGCCAGCAGTGCTGAAAACTCTCTATAAGCTGTGAGCAATTCTAAGCCCATAACTTTCAAACCTGAGCCCTACAACGATGCGCCATTCACCTCAAACTTGCACCCAAGGTTTGGATCCGCGCTGGCCCTGGGGAGGACCCCACCTTGGCCAAAGCGCCTTGACTGTCCGGTGCACACGCACGCACAAGTAAGCATGCAAGCACGCAACCAAGCAAACAAACAGCTTGTGGAAGCTCTCTCTGTCTCTCTTTCTCTCCCTTACTCATTCATGTATCTCACAGGTATCAGCGTCAGCGTGAGCTCATCCGCATCCTCATCCTCAAAATCATTGTAGCCAGCACCACCATCACCACCATCATCTTGCCTGAGGTTGCCTTGGTGGCCGCGATGGATGACCTGGGACACTGCCGTGGCTTGGACACGTTTTCGGCCCGCCTCGCCCTGCACCCGACCTGCTTCGCACGGTTCGGGCTTGGGGCAGTAGTTGGAGTGGTTGAAAAGCCCAAGAGATCCGCGTGCGAGGACGTCCGTGCGCACCATGCCACTGTGCCGCCCGATGTTGGTACCTGCACCCTCGGAGTGTTGCATGGGGTCTTGCCAAAATGCACGAGAGAGAAGATATGACGGGATCGAAGCCGTTGGCTGCAAAATCTCTTGGCACGGCTGTGGTAGGTTCTAGACAGTCTAGGGTCTGGGAGTCCCCGGGCTCAGACTTCCGGTGCGTAGGGTCTAGTCTGAGGTCTAGGCACGTTCATCCATCATTCCTGCTTCCCTGAATGTTTGATCATTATTACTGGAGTTCTATCCTCGCCTTGGGGCCAAGCCCAGCAGACAGCAGAAATATGTAATTATTGTCTATACATCCTAAACCCTCGGCCCCAGGCCCTTAGCACTCCAAAAACAGACCAAGCTCGAGGGCTCGTGCCTTCACGTCTTTGGCTTCCGGATTCGACCGGGAGCACCCCAAACTGTTGCATGATTTGTGTGGAAGCGAGGGGCGGCATGCTCTTTGCAGGGTTCTAGGATGTTCAGAGGCATTTTTCTCGGTCTCCAGATAAGTTATACATTGGTATCTCTCTCCCTCTCTGTCTGTCTTTGTTTGTTTTGTTTTTGTTTTCTCTCTCTCTCTCTCTCTTTCTCTTTCTCTTTCTCTTTCTCTCTCTTACGGCTCTGCATAGGGCTGTTTGGGTCATAATGTTTCGGAATCCTGGTCACTGCCAGGAGTCATCGACTGCGCAAAGAAGGAGGCCGTGATTTCACGAGAAGCCTCGGGTCTCCCTTCCGGGATCGAAAACCCTAAGGCCCAAACCCCAGACCGCGGTGTGGGACTGGGATTTGGGGTGTAATGCAATGCGAGGACACATCAGGATATCCAGAAACACCCTGAGCCCTAAAGACATCCTAGCCACGCGGAGGTGCTTTGCACTTTCCGCTCGCAGCGAAGCTCCTTAGGAACCTGGATTGATGAGCCGGGGACCTCGGGGCATCTTCTCCATCGTGTTAAGGAAGGCTCAAATTATGGTCGCAGTCATAGTCCTAGCACACAGACACACAACACACCCTGTAGTTTGGTCAGTCTTTTAGCGCCTGGGGCGAGGGATTCCAAATGGAAGGTTGAGGTTTAGGGTCTTCAGCCTCCAAATTATACTATGTTCAAGGGCTTGGGGAGATCAGGATCTTGGGGCTTGTGCGCTTTCCGCGGCTTGCTCCAGCCCACCAGAAGCCTCTCTTGTAGTGTCGCAGCACATCGGTCTTGTCTTGATAGGGTTGTGCAGTGATGGAGGGCGAAGGTTCGTGTCACGCTGCGGCATTTCCGGTGACCAAAAACCCGCAGTCCGAAGACTTAAACCTCCTAGCACCAAGACCCTGCCACTGCAGGACGCAGGACGCCTAAGCCATAAACACCAAATCGGGAAGTGCTCCAACTTCTGAACGAAGCCTACGTTGGTCCTGTTCGTTGGGTACCTATATTCCTGAAGCCTAGACTCTAAGTTTGGCTACGCTATGTAAGCATGTAAGCTATATAGGTTAAAGAGAGGTCAGGCTAGTTCAAAGGCCTTCCCAAGCCTAAGAGCAGGACTCTCTTCGCGTTTTGTTTGCTGAGAGCCACACAAACAATCCTTCGAATTCCCTCAACGACACGGCTTTCATCCCAAAGCTCGTTCTACGCCCCCCAAGCCCCTGCCCTGAACTCTGGTCATGTGTTCGGCTGGCTCCTCGTCACGCGAAGGCCTGTCAGGATCGTCTACGACGTGTGGAGCCACGATCTGAGCTTTGGTCTTGGGGCTTCGGGTGTATCAACCTGAAAAGAGACTGCAAACCCGAAGTGCGAAAAGAATGCACTCGGGGTAGACGTCGCCTAGATCGACCGTTTCTTGCTGTTAGGTTGTAGCATGTTGTAGCGGGGGTGCTGATGGTAGGAGTATATAGCATTTGGTGGTGACAGCAGCAGTCAGTAGTATTGGTATTGGGAGAAGCAACACGAGAAGCAATGATCGTACTGGAAGAGAAGGCAGGTTGGTTTGTCATTGCGCCGTTTCGTGCCACCCAAATCGCAATACCTGTAGGCCCAAGCCCGAGGTGGTTTGTTCGTAGAGTGTCGTACTTGTTTGGCCGATAACCTTGACATCGAAGGCAGTGAAACTTGCTCGTTGGGCAATCCGTGGACCGCAGAAAGGTTGCTTCGCTTGGGGCATCGTCAAAATACTCCACCACCTTCTGATTCTGAGCCGAAACAGAGCATTCACGATCAAATGCCCAGAGGCCTTCGATCCGAAACCCTGCCTGGGCACCCCACGATCCCCAAGTTCGAAGTTCGAAGCAACAGAAAATCTTTGCTTCGGCTTGCTTTTAACGTACTGGCATCGTTTGCGGATCTAGAACTGCAGGTTGTTGAGTGATTCGGTGTCCGAGCTTTAGATATTTAAAAGCGCCTTAGAATTAGAAAGTCTCGCCGTCTCGCAGCATCGGCATCGAGGTGGCTGGATCTCGGCAGCCACGACTTCCAAGGCTGGACCTTTCTCGGTTGAGTGTTTGGGGCCTATAGAGTCTAGGGTTTCGGGGTCAAGCTCCCAAACCCTGGAGCCCTGCGACGTTTAGTTTTCAGAGCTAAGGGCCCAAGACAAGAGAGCCAAGTGGTAACAACTTCTCACAGGGTGTTGCGTCTTTGATGGCTAACCTCATAAACGTGAACTTTTCGCGGGGTTCCATAATTCCTATGATTTCCGTTTTTTTGGGGGGTTCCAGGCAGACCCTTTTCAACGATCAAGCGAGGTCTGGACCTGGGATGTTACTACGGGTGCTTTCGCTCGCAGCGCAGCTGAGCCAGCAGCCCAGCCCAGAACGCAGATAAAGTTTTGGGTCTACTCTAGGGGAAACCCAAACATTTAGCAAGGATGTTCGCTTGTAGTCCCTGATCCCACCTCTGGTTTAGCATACCGATCCTCAAACGCTGTTGGAATTATCACGTATCAGGGTTTGCGCGCCCATGCGGCGCTGTCTGCTGGATAGGGTTTGGGGTCTAGGGACTGCGTTGACTCTGTTCAAAGGTAGGTCCCCAAAATAGTACGGCACCCTTATAGAAAGGACCCTCAAAAGAACCGCAATTAATTTGGAGGAGTACCGACTCGGTACCTTTATAGAAACCCGATAGAAGCCCTTATAGATCCCTTTAAGGAACCCCAACAGAGACGCTAATTTATTCTGTATATGGGTATTTAGTTCATAAACCCTAAACCGAAAGCTCTGGTCTAAACAGGCTTCAGCAGCATGCATGCATGCGCCCACATGAACTCCTTAGAGCTCTTGATCGTTACAGTATGAGCTGTTCTATGCCCCGCAACCCTGTGTTCAATTGTTCGGGCCCCTATACTACAACCCCAGACAACCCTAAGCACATCAGATGAAGCCCGTAGTCTAGTCGTTTACTATTGTAAGGCCTCCATGTTAGCGTCTGCTTTTGAGGACTTCCGCCTTCGGTACGGCCTTGGATGTGCCTTGGTGCAGAGAGCCTCGAGGGTGCCGGGATTTAGGGTTGCCGAGCGTTCCGTAAGGGTTCTATCTGAATAGTTAGGGTTCTGCAGCAGTAGGATTTATAGGCTTGGGCTTTGGGTGTATAGGGTTTATGGTATTTCAGTTTTAAGGCGTTCAAGCTTCTTGTTCCTTGCACGTTACAGCCGCAGCGCCAGATTTCAGAAAATTGTACAGCTTTACGGTTCACATACGCCGGCATCGTATGGATTTGGGGATTTCTTCAACATGCCAAGGCCGTCCCAAACCCTGACACACCCGCCCCCCTCTACAGCACACTCAACGACGTAAGTCCTTCGAGCCCCCAAACCCCAAGCCCCAGTAGCCCTCTAAGCTAGACCCAGCGAGCCTTGGACCCGACAGACAACTGACCAATAAACTGCTATAACCCTAAGGCGCAAACTCGACCCCTAAATATCTGTCATCACATCAGCTGAAACAGGCACTTCTTTTCGGGTCGGGGGAGGTTCACCTTGATTGGAAACCGGGAATGGAAAGTGTTAAACCTTTGGGGTGGATTTTAGGATCTTGTTCAGGGTTCAGGGTTTGGGACCTGGAGTTCATAGATTTCGGATTTCTGAATGTTGTTTTTTGCACGGTTCAGGGTAGCCTCGCCTCCATTGAGTGCTTGTCGGCCTCAGCTTAAAAGCAGTCCAGCCGAAGAGGCGACACTTGGCTTGGCTGGGAAGGTTGTGCAGCATGTTCTCTTGCATTGCTGCGCTGCATGGTCTTCGAATTAGATCTTACATTACCGCCTGATGGATGGCATCAGCAAACACGTGACCAAACCACCGTGCCCTTGATCAACAACTCCATCACAAAATTCGTTGATGCTCCAGAGGTTTCCTGTCAGCTGGTGGAGGGACAGCATCCAAGTCAGCATTTGCGAGGCTCTGAACAGCTGAGCCCCCTTGAAGCCGTGCCCGAAATCCTTAATACCCCTAAGAGGATTGAAGCACAAAGCATACTGAAACTGTAAGCCACGGAAATCTCAATTTTCTCAAGCGCTATCACTATTTGGACACATCTTGCAGCCCAAGTCATATCTACTCACGGGCCCTGAAGAAGGTGTCCTTGCCAATGGCTCCCTCGTCGCTGTGGCGTTTCGGTGAGGCCGGGCTCAATCCGTGGATTTAGGGCTTTTGCGCATGGCGACTGAGGTTTCGCTGAACGGGTTCTAGGAGCTCTGGGGTTTCGGGTATACAGGGACCTGAGCATTATAGTAGCATGTGGCAACGTGGCAATGCTTCTATGTAGGGCTCCCAGGAAGTACTCGTGTCTTATACACATAATTACTATGCATGTGCACATGTTTTGTTTGTGCGTGACGTCTGTAAAGGTCCAAGTGTTTGACGCAAGCGTAAGCATCACTCCTTCCCGCCCCCCCCGCCATATCTGAGTATTGGGTCTGGAGTTTTAGGATAATATCTGTGCGACACTTATAGGCTATTACGGGGAGCCAAGGCCTATACCTTAAACCCTATTACGGAGGTCAGCAAGAAGGCTTGCAGACGCAATGAAAGGTCAGCTTCGCTGCCTTCCGTAGACGGAACTTTCAGCGACATGGTCAGATGTCGTAAGCCCGAAACTTCGGCCAGAACCTATCGTCAAGTTCTCGGATCCTCCAAGCATGAAGCAGGACTGCGAGCTCGGGATTCATCCAAGGGAGCGCTAAGTAACAGTAACAGGAAGATTACGTAATTATGCAAACCTCTGTTGTCGGCCGAGTTGGCAGCCTCTCTCTCTGTCCTCACCGTTACTAAAAAAACACCTATGTAAACTAGAGTCTCCTGACGGGGACTAGGACTAAGGATAGGAACAAATCAGCTTCCTGAGAAGGTGATGATGGACGGTCCTCTGTGGACTTTGCCCGTTCTTGTGGGCTCACCAGTCACATGGTCCAGGCGCCGCTCGCATTAGCCTGTGGTTTTTTGGCTTAGGGAGAGGTCCTGTCTCTATGTCGGGTTTTCGTGTGCATTTTTCTTCTTGGAATTGAATTGGCTTTCGTTGGGAATCTCGTCCTTCGAGCAACACAGGCACAGTATGCCACTAATCTTCCCAGGTCTTTTGCGTCACTTTTGTGACTTACTTGGTGCCCCAGTTTTGTTTTAAACAGGGTCTTCAGCGGTTTCTCCAACCACAACTGCAAAGGATACTTTTCTAGAGGCATGACTACACTCAGTTATTGCTGCTGAGCTTTTGCCGCTGGCAGGACTGCAGAGTCACCCGGTGCTTCCCTGCCGCGCAGTGTTTGGTTTGAAGGCTGACGGCCTTAAGATGCGGCTTTCAGGGTTTAGGCGTTGATCGGATGTTGGCTGTGATTATGAGGGTATCCCTAATTCCGAGTTGCTGCCAGCACAAGCGAGACCTGAAGCAACTGTATACCGACTCCCAGCTGCTGGTTCATTTTTCCGACGCTGTAAACACAGCTTAGATTCCAGGGGTTGAGGACTCTAGAGTGATGCTTCTGTTGAGCGGAGCTTCTGACAGAGCTCAACCCCGAAGCCCTCTATCCTGAACTCGAACCGCCGAAGCCGCTTGCCCCCAAAGACCTGTTTCATCAGAGCGCCAAACCTCAAAGCGTAAACTCTACCGATCTCCCAACCGGACTTCCGACCGCAAGCCCTTCTACATCAGAGCCCTGCGGTACATGGTTCACTTTGGTTGGCGTGCCGGGTTGAGGAATCAGGTGCACGAGAGGTTCAACACATATATATATATATATATATATATATATATATATAGGGGCTTTGTTACCAGTAATGCATCTATTGCTCCGGTGTGTTCCGGTTCGGGTTTGGCTTTGCGGGTAGACACGGCCCTGTGAGGGTTGTCAATGGGGGGCGTGCAGCTGTTTCCCTTCTCTTCAAAAAGGAACAAGCAAGATTTCTGAGCCGACAGCTTTCAGAAGCTCCTTCAGCCCCACACTCAGCAACTGACCCATCAACATCGCTCACTTGACCCCCTGAGTTCCAAAAACCCTACCAAAATACGTCAAAGTAAACCCCAAATATCCAGCCGTGCGAGCTGTAGAGCCCAACCTATAAGGCTCACACATCGACGGGGGGGAAACCTTATGAAACCCTGTTTAAACCCTATAAACTTGAACCCTAGGACCCTAAGGCCTAAGTCCTATCCGAAACCAAGTCAAACCTTCAACTGCAACCCTTTGGCCGTAGGTAAAGCGTTTGCTTCACTCTAGCCATGGCGGCCCCCAAAATGGCAGCGAAGATGGGGCTCAAAGGGGGAGCCAAGGAAGAGGACGAGTTTGGGGTGTCGGGGATTGGAGTTTGGAGCTTAAGATACTTATGGGTTGAAGGCATACTTCTACAAATACGTATGTGCATGTACATACATTCATATATATATATATATGTATATACATATGTATATATACATATATACATATATACATATGTGTACACGCATACGTGTATGTTTGTTGGACTTGGGGTCGGCGGATTCAGGTTTGAAGCCGCGGGGGTTTTGGGAGTTAACACTAGGCGTGTTCTCATTGGTGCGTGTTTTTTCCCGGGCATGAGTTTCTGTGGGTGGAGACGGGAGGGAGGATTTTTTCTGTGTTTGGGATTCAGGGCTTCGTCGAATCCTATAGTGGCAACGAAGGTAGACGTCGTTTCATGTCGAAATGCGATTCCTTGACAAGCGGAGCGGATTCTGGCAGGAGCGGCCGCCAATCGACTTTGACAAGATCGACGGTGAGAAGGCAGCTATACGCAGAGTTCATCTTTTGGAAGCTTACAGGGATGCCTGTAGGTAGCTGGTGTATTTCTTCACAGTTCGTCCTTCATCGCCAATGTAACTACATACGTAAGGCATGGGCCCCGAAGGCTAGATGGTATGCACGCAGAGCACATGAGCACTGCCAACACCTGAAGCTCTCAATCGCTCAACCGTTTCGTGCTCCAAGCTTTCAAGCTCTGAGCTTTGCGCATTCGAAGTTTCAACCTTCATGGCATATGGCATGTATACAGCTCAACTGATGTGATTTTTGAGTTTCATGTATCAGGACGAAGGGTTTGGGTGTAGGCTTCCGTCGGTAAGAATTACAGGTTAAATGAATGAGGGCAAATCAAGAAATACATGATATGTAGACATGCGTAAGTATATGAGCATATGATAAGCACTTGCGTAGTTAAAGACACGTGTACAATCATGTCCCTCTCTCTATTTGTATGTATACAAAAGTTTTTGTTTAGTCTGTATAGAAGTCCAACGCAAGGCTGTCGAACCGGTCTGCCGACAACTCCGGGTGTGCTCTGAATAAGCTTGCAACATAGGTCCGACAGCTGTTTTTGCTGCAAGTTTCCCGTCGAGGAACCCAGCACCTCCAACTCTGGGCATCACAAAGAATAGTTTGACGCCAGCATGTGAAATATCGTACTACCGGTGATACTGTCATCTTCATTGGTATAAACATCATCACCGTTGTGAACCGTAAAAATATAGAAGTTGGATGACGGTGGTCGTGTTTTTTCCATCTTTCATTTCCAGGTTGTCGAGAGGCCGATGTTCAAGCTTGGAGCTTTGGCTGAAAGAACTTGTGCATTTCTGCTTCGGGACTTGATAGATAGCGCCTACTTCGTCAACCGAAGGACTTTGCGCTGTGTGGAGGGTCCAGACTCCAGACTTAACATTGGGCTTTAGAGCCCTGGGCTTCTGACACGTAGAGCGCAAGCGGCTTCGATGTTCAGGGTTCTGGGTAGGTCAAGCGGGATGTCAAGCATGTTAAGGTCAACGCACGGCATCTTCAACCGCTCAATAGACCCCAAACTGTGGGTCTGAATCCTATGTTCTTTTTCATTCTGCACTTCTAGCATTCATGCGTGTAACATGCTCTGGCCATGAGAATGTAGTACATGATGCCATGAATGCACGCCGGCCATCCCAAGCCAGGAACCCAGCGATGTCGGCTATCGAACCCTAGATTAGGGTTTTTGAGGGTTTCAGGATACCCTAAGCCCGAACACACCCTAAACGCCGATTCAAACCCCAAACCCGAAATTAAGTTTGAAGGTTTAGGTTTCAGGGTTGACACCTCCAGGAGTGCAAGCCCATGGCTGCATGTCTCCGAAAGGTCGTGAAGCCAGCCAGTGCGACTTCCAAACTTGAAGCCCAAGTCCTATCAACCTGAAGCCCCGAAATCCGAAAGCGCAGCTCGAAGTATCGAAACCCGAAATCCTTACAAGCCGCAGAAAACCCTGATGGAGTCATTACGCAACCCTCCTCATCTCCATGACCTCTGAGACTCCGCAGTCTTGTAAATTTAAAGAGCACTTCTATATGCGAAGAGGCTTGATTGAGATTCTAGATCCGAGGCTTTGCGTCCGATGCTGTCATCCGGCAGCCGCCCCAGGTCAAAGTCAGCTCTTGCAAGCACAGGGGATTATATGAGGTTATGAAAGCGATACATTAGGGATGTTATGCGGTTCCCTTGAGGGTATTGTGTGGATGCTAGTGGCACTTCTCATAAGTCCCTAAATCCTTCAGGGCTTTCGGGCGAATAGAGCGCTGTGGTTGTGGTCTTGTTTGGTCTCTGCTGTCTTTGGGCTACCGTCGGGTCACTCAGACGCAGGGTGTGCAACCCGAGCCGCCTCCACCGAAGGCCTACACAGAACGCCGCAACTGTTAAATCCCATTCCCCTCTGAAACCGACCCCACAAACAAGTCAAAGAAATGAAGCCCAAGGGATCCTAACCATGAGGCCTGAAAGCTCCCATAACATTGACCCAGTCACAGGCCCTCTCTCGTCGCGCCCGAGTTGAACCCACAATTCCCCCTGAAGTTTGGGCTGTCACTGCTTAGGCATCAGATCACACCTCTCTACATGTGACAAAGGGCGCGCATCTCTGCAGGAAGTCTGTCCTGGAAGCCTTATCATACCTTGTAAGCTCCTTTAAGCCCATGAGAGACTCACAGTACACCTAAACCCTCAACCCTTGCTTAGAACAGTCCGAACCCGGGCATACATGGGCCTCAGGGGGTGTGGTGTCTAAGTTGTTCTCTATTTCAGAGTTCATGGTTGCTTAGGATGCAGATGAGGCCTTAGGCTGCAAGACATGGTTTGAAGTACACACTGACCCAAATTACATACAGCAGTTTCTGTGTTTACCGGCAATGACGGCATCGGTGATGTTCCGTAGCAGAAGCTTCGATCCTTACCCACAAGGTGCAGATGCTTAGCAATCATGTACTCACATCGGCTACCACTGCAACATGAAAATGCAGCACAAACACGGGCTGGTCCTTAAGGCATCCTGCTAGTGCAGCCTGATAGTCACCGGTTCACGTGGGGCACTTTGCCGAGGAACATGGAAGCAAAGCGGGCTGACAAGGACGGATCGGACCTTGCACAGACAGTCGGGGTGTGAGGGTTCAGAGAATTTAGCCTGTTTAGTTCAGGGCTCAGGGTTTTCAGGGTCTAGGGATCAGGGGTGTTGGAGCCCCGAGTTTAGGAATAAAAGGCTTCCATCGTTTGGGAGGGGATTCAGAGCCTTGGGATTCGAGTTTATTATTTTGGAACCTCTGTGAGCAAAAGGGGATGCGGAGTGTACGTACACCGCAACTACCCATCAATGTTTTTCCATTTGCTCATCGACCTATCCACCTATGGACATTGAAGCATAGTGAGGATTGAAACTGCAACACCAGTGACGGCTTCATGTTGAGAAGCTCTACATCATCCTGGGTGAGGCACCGCATCGCTTCCAGTCACGAGCAGGATAAAGAGATGGCAAGTCTTCCAGAGAACTTGACTTGGAATGGTGAGAAGGTTGACAGAAGTATGCTCGCGTCGGTGCTGGTGGTGCGGCAAGTCAGCGCACCCGACTTCAAGTGCAAGAACAGAAGTTCATGGTAGAGCCTCGGCCCAACCCAAACCCAAACCCCATGGGTCCCCAGAGAAGGCCCGCTTGCAATGCAAGGGCTTGAAGGTTTAGCCGACACTTGGGGCTTCAGGGCAATAAAAGGGTGACGAACCTCGTTGGGAGTCGGGCTAGCGGCGAGACTGATACAAGAAATATGTAGAGGTGTATTTGGGAAACCAGAGAACGTCGATAAATGGGATGGTAAAATTAGGTTCTAAGCCCTAAATTAATCCCAAACTAACAGTAAGACGTCCAGAATTGGGTATGGCTAGGGTCAGAAAGTAACCTACCTAGTGATTTTTGTTTGGAGCCCGGGCGTCCGTTGTCGGTGGAAGTGAGCCTTAAAGTGCTGAAGCTCCTAAGCCAGAAATGCAGAAGCAAGCTTGAAACACAGAGACCTGGATTGAAGCCCTGGAAACCTTCTGAGGTTTACAAGGCTTCGAGGGGGCTTTAAGCAAGGTCATATAGGCCCTAAGAGCCCTGCTGTGAGGCCTAAACATCAGCTTCCCCCCTCCTTGTCGAGAGGACCTGAAGATCTACGACTCTGCAACCCGGTTGCCCGCACCCCAGGAAGAACACTGATTTCACAGCCACCCCAAACGAATCTCCTGGACGAACTCCCGAATGAACTCCTACGCACCCCAAACCGTCCCAACCTCAACCCGAAGCATTGAAGCCTGAACCCACAGCCAAGACTCTAAGCACACAGCTTCGCCCCAGACCCCGACTGCACAATTCAGACCCCTAAAGCCTCGAACCCTAAAGCCCAGACCCTGGATGCCCAACCCTTGACTGAGGCTGCTCAACCAAGACCCCTTGCACATCCCATGCTGTGGGGTTTATGGTTTAGGAAGTGCAGGGTTGTAACATGGGACCCACATCAGGTCTTTCTTTGCAAATGTGTCTAAATTGTTTATTTAAACATAGCAAGTGGGCCCATGAAATCGTGGCAGTGTACCACGCGCGCTTGTGGGCCAGCACCTGCTTCCCAAATTCATTGATAGAAATACAGCGCACAACCGGTACATGTTAAACCCTGGCCATACATAGCTCTAATCAACCCGTCGCAAAGCCTGAAATGTTCGAATTCCCCCAAGAGCTTGGACGCTTAAGTGGCACATAGTCATAGACCCCTGGATCCTGCGCAAGCTGCTAGAACTCCATGCTCACAAGCCATGCTGCTCCAAACGAACCTCAGCACGCTACACAAACACTGGCAGTGCCAGACATCCATGAATCCTATGAGACCCTAAAGCGGCTTCTCCCCCCGGCCCCCACAGCCAATAGTCTGAGTTCTCAAGACCCATCATCACCCCCAAAAAGGGATGCCGTGGTGGCCAAGAGTGGCTTCGTCAACTTCAAGGTCACAGCCCCCAAGATTCTTGGTGGCAGAGTTTCGGTTTAGGGTTTAGGCCTTTGGCGAGGAGCTGTGTCCTTCGGGAATATTTGGCAGATGTATCCCGCCACCTAGAGCATAGCATGATCGACCTGTAGATCGTAGATCTGCATTTCAACTTACTCGTTGCTCCCCCTCCATGGCTTCCCGCTAACGCAGCTTCGGAGATCTCGGGGTTGTTGCCGAGACAGCTCTCATGGTTCCGTCGGTGCTTAGTTTAGGCGGTTTAGGGGCTAGATAAACTATAGCCGCCAAGTCAAGAAGCCTATTGCATGACATGCAAGGTGTCTGTAGAGTCCTGCTGGTCGAGGTCTTCATAATGCGGACTAAATTGTCCATCCCTTTTCCATCCTTTTCCTACTAGAGTTGCTCCACACGCTCCACTCCTAAGAAAAAGAGGGAAGTACCCTAAAGTGCCGTTGACCGTGCTCCTCGGGTGGTGAAGCTTGAGTGCTAAGTAGTAATGACCAGCCAACATCTCAGCCATTGAGTGGTATAGATGGCATATGCCGTAGCCCGACCGTCCTTTTTGCAGGCTCTCTTCACGAGCCAAATAAAATCGTAGCCCATGGCCCTATAAACCCCGCAAGCGACGGAGCATCAAGCTTTTTTGTCGAGCAGGGGTGTTAGAGCAACTGCAGAGCTTCGGGCGTCGGGTATATGGTTTAGGTCTGTGTGTGTGTGTGTGTGTGGTTGTTCAGGGCTTGCTGCGTGAGGTGAGGGTAGGTTTGGATCCTCTGTCTCAGGCTTCCCTCGATCCAGGACAAGTATGCACGTCCTCCCGGCCAGCTTTCGTAACGAAGGATTCAGTTCTATATGGGGGTGGCCTGAATACACAGAAGCAGAAACGGGCCAGAGTTGAGCAAAATCTCTCAAACCTTTCTAAGCCGCTAGCCTGCAAAAGAGCACTGACATGCTTACTTTGACAACTTGGAACCCCGATTTAGACACTCATAACCTGACTTGGAACTGCCGACAAGCGTCTTATGCGCCTGCTTTGGCATTTTTCCGACAGCCAGAACACTCCGGATCGAGCTACTGGTACCAGAAGACCATCCTGAAGTTTGTTATCTGTGGGCACTAACTTACAGCCCTAAGCCCGAAAAAAGCACCCAAAATCCCTAAGACAGAAAGAGATGATTTTGCCAGGCCGAACGAGCACGTCGACCTTAGCCTCCACCGTGGCTTCGCCGGCAGCGGATGCCTCACCGACTAGCACCTGAGCTGGTTTAGGCTGAAGAGATTATAGAGTTTCATGTTAAACAGTTTCAGAGGCTGAGCTCTGATCCGCCCTTCGGCAGAAGCCTGCAGAACCCGTAACGACGAAGTGTCTAAGCTGCGGGCCGAAAGGTCTGGGATGTGACAGGCACAAGCTGTCTAGTGTGTAGTCACTGTAGTCACACCGTAGCAACCATACTCGAACCTGCACTAAACCCTGAATGTCATGAAGCCCCACATCGTGCAAGATTAAAAGCACGGCGTAGTCAGAACAGGCCCCACCGCCCGGCAAAAGAGTTTTCAGAATCGTGCCCTAAATCCCAAAAAACACCTTAAACCGATAGGCCCGAAGTTGGACTTCCAGGCTCTCTTCAGTTCGGCTCGACCATGGGCAGCTCCTTCTCCGACTTCCGCAGCTCTGCTCGAATTTGGGGCTTCCGAGTCTGATGTATGAGTAAGGTGCAGAGGCTCGGGCTTGCGGGTCAGGCTTGGGATTTCGAGTTTCGGCTTAGGCTTGGGGTCCATTGGGGCTCAAGGTTCACAGGAAAGGCTTTGTTTTTCGTGTCGTTTACGATTTCGATTCAATTTCGGCAGCAGAAATAGTAGTGTAGACAAGGTTACAGCCTCGTGACTTGAAGCATTGTGGAAGTGTAGGCGACGCTGCATTGACTTTACAAGGAAACTGCTGCTGCTGCCACTGCCACTGCCACTGCCACTGCCATTGCTGCTGCTACTGTCACTGCCGAAGCTTGTTTCTACTCTCAGTATGTCTGCTGCTGCTACTAGTATTGCTCCACCATCAGCACCACCAGCCAAAAGCCTACTGATACTCCAAATCGAATATAGTCTTGACATTCATCGCCCTCAGTCTTGGAGTTTCCCAAAATCTGTGGGATTCAGGACTTTGGCTTGCGGGGCATCAGTGCCTGAATCGGAGTATCGAAAATTCGAACAAATCCTGTTGCGTAAGTCCGTGGCTGTAGCCTCTAAACTCTAAAGCCCTGTAACCCCAACCGCCGCTGCCCTCGCAGCCACAATATCCCGAAGTTGCAACCTAAACCTCAAACCCAAAACCTGAAGCACCAACTTTCTGAGGCCCTAAATTCCGAAAGCCTTGAATGCCTATAGACATGCAACTTTAGTCCCACGCGTTGCCCTGAGGTAAAAATGCGAAGTTCAGCCGAAATCTCAAAAGCGGCCTTGACGATGCGGGGAATCGCATGAGCCACGGCGGCAATCGAGTTTGGCATCGAGGGCAACGGAGACAAGGCCGCCATGTGCTACGTGCATATTTATATACATGTATGTGATCTAAACTTTTACTATATCTTACCATATTGAGTATGTCATACAAGATTTCGTATAAGACATGTTCAATATTGTAATATAGTATAATATGGTATAGTATAGTATATGGTAATTTTCATAAGCTATATTATCTTGTATAATACTGTATCATAGTGTACTATACTGTGAGATGTTGTGACATATTACGTGATCTTTGTATTATTTGCATTATATTACTAGTATGTGATATCACATCATGTTGTACAATGTTATGGTATATCATGATATATGTGCAGACTTGCAGGCTTCTGACCCAGGCGCTGGGTATTAGTATTGGGGTTTGGAGCCTCGGATTTGGGTTTAGGCTTGAAGGCTCTCTCCTAGCTCAGGAGCTTTCTTAAACCTTGAAGGCCGAGCCCTGAATGCCCAGCAACGCCGAGGAAGCGGGCGGACCAGTATTTCCAGCTGCTGATGAGGCATCACGGGGGTTCAAGCATGGGGTTATGACAAGGTTGCTGTATGTTCGCAGAGGGTGTTAAGATAGTCGAACTCAGGGTTTCTATATTCCGAATCATTGTTTATGATTTGGGAAAGCTTCCCCTGTAGCAGTACCTACGAGCCTGTGGGGTCTTTTTTGACTCTCGGCCTTCAGTCCACCAGGGCATTGCGGCACTATCGCAAGGCCTAGGGTTTAGGGAATCATGTTGAAGTGGCTCAACCGATGATTGCAATGATTCTGTCGGAAGGATAGGTAGCGATATGTCCACGCATGGCAGCTAGCTATGATGGCAATGCCTGTCACGGCAATACATTGATCATAATGAGTCAAGAAGCATACTTTCGTGGCCATAATGCCTCTGTTCGTCTCTGTGTGCATATACACTACAACTCTGTATATCAGGATCCCTATAAGATCGCGACGAACTCTCCTCTCCAGGGCAAAGCAGAAGAAGGATGATTCTGACAGGAAGGCAGCTGAGGTGCGGGGTGTGGTCCTCCGCGAAGGTTAGTGAGTTAGTGCTTCGTAAGGTGGTCTGTAGGGGTTGCTGCATGGTTTTGCTAGGGTTTTCGCGGCTGCCCGACGCACAAAGTTCAGGGGCGCGGGAAGGTCCACAAATAGCATTGCAAGCAACACGCTGCAGTCAAAAGCAATACCATGCGAAACTCCATTGGAGGCGCTTGCAACTCGCAACCTTGTTTGCATCCATCATGAGTCCCTAAACTCTGTATACGTCCTTTCTGTACGACATGCGACCACGATTCCTACTTAAACTCGAATTACCCAAGAAGCCTCAAGTGGGACTGTCTGTGAATCTCTAGATGTTTTCTTGGCTCTTGGGGCGGGGTCCACAAGGGTCCTCGAAGGCTGCAGGAGGAGCTTTGGAGCTTTGGGTTGAGGGGTTTAGGGCTTAGGATGGTTTAGGGTTTACGGCTGAGGCGCTAAAGTTCAGGGTCTTCCGGCTCCCGGCATTTTGACGCTCTTCTCACGTCCAGGCATTCGGACCTCCTCTCCCTCCAAAACTCCACCCCATCGAGTGGCCTTTAAGGTTAGTGGAAACGATTCTCAATGGGTCAATATGCATGGTTGTAATACCTCGGTTTGATCGGTTTGCGGTTGTCAGCGATTGTATGCGATTGCTGCTGGAAGTGCGGTGCGTTTCGATATCCCTCCAGCCCCACGCACAGCCACACGCACAGATATATATATATATATATATATATATTTATGTATATATATATGTATATATTTTTTCTATATATATATATATACATATATATATATATATATATATATATATATATCGAATCGTCCTTGAACCCCGATACCTAGATGCGGTGTCCTGTGGTGTCGATTTATGCGATGTAATTTTCTGCGATGGGGATACGGTTCTGTGGCGATGCCGATTCAATGTCGATTTTGGTATTGTTGCGACGCCCATGATTTGACTACCATGTTTCGGAGGTTTCAAGCCAGTGAGCTCTTGCCATGCAAGCTGTTCGGGGCCTTTGCTAGGCAGAGGGTGTCAATATAGATGCATCCAGAGATACATATTTGTATAGATATCCGTGCATATCTATATCTACATACATACATACATACATACATACATATGTATATATACATATACAGCTGTATAACATCTATAATCTGTAGGTATATACGTATTTATAAATATATATATATAGAGAGAGAGAGAGAGAGAGAGAGAGAGGGAGAGAGAGAGAGAGAGAGAGACAGAGAGAGTCAGAGAGAGTCAGAGAGAGTCAGAGAGAGTCAGAGAGAGTCAGAGAGAGTCAGAGAGAGAGAGAGAGAGAGAGAGAGAGAGCGCACCACGGTGGTATCAGAAGGTTCATGTGCTTGTGGAATTATACAGTATTCACAGACAGTAGAGACCCTAACTCAGACAAGCACCGGCTACCTTACTTATAACTTCTGGGCCCACGCGCCGTCAAGCTCCAACCAGAAAGCCGCACACCTGACGCCCCGAAGTTGTCAACGCATAATCCAAACCCGGAAACATTCCACATATGCACAAGAAACCACCAAACACAGCAAAGACGATCGACGGACACGACAACGCAGGAGCACTCCAACACGTACCCGAAGCCTACAAGTACATCGCAACAAAGCTTCAGACAATCCTCTCTCTCTCTCTCTCTCCCTCTCCGAGACGTTTAAATGACAGTGTTCTCTTGGGGCTTTAATCGCAGTTTTTTGATTGGGCCGTGTGGCTGCAGGCGGAGGAGTGGCGTCGTTGCGAGGGTGCGGCGCGCGTGGCCTTCGAGAAAGCCATTGGCGTGGTAAAGGCGCCCTATAGGGCTTACAGGTTGATTCGGTCGGGACCTGAGCTTGGCCCCTGGACTTCCCGAACATTGCCGCAGTCCTAGACACACCAAGGATGCCTCATTCCGTCATTGTCATTGTTCCGTGCTTAGACTCTTGCATTTGCGTTTCATCATAGCGCAAGTTTACAGGCTTCAGCCCTCAGCCATGGTGAATTTCTGCATGGGCCAATGAGAGCTTCGGAGGCTGAGACGAACCAAGCTCAAACTGGGCTAAATCCTGTTCTCCCGCGGAAGTACAGGCTCAGCCCAGCACTGCTTACAGGCATTCCCCGGTCCCCGACCGAAGCTAACCACCCGAACACTGAAGCATGAACCTTGTGCCACGACAGCTGGATGGCAGGAGCGTGACAACAACTCGGAGCCTTCGCGGCCATTAAACGGCATCATTCTATTGGCGCAGATGGGTTCTTCTGCTTGGGGTAAAGGCCCCGAAATTAGCCCCTAAGCCTTGTAAGCCCCGATTGTGATCTGTCCAGCACTCCGTGCTTGAATTCGTCCTGTCAATCTTTATTCTTAGCACAGCCACCCTGATACATAGTCTTGTCCCTTGGCTCTTCTACTCTTCAGCCGTTACAGTGTCCGAGGCGTTGCAGTGGGCCACCCATTATTCGTGATGAGGTTCCCAGGCTAGATGGTTACCTCAAGAAGTTCGGCTGCCCGACGTGTGCCAAAACCCTACACCCCAAAGTCCAAGACTCAATCCCAAGCCCGAAACCCCTAAACCCCAAAGCCTCAAATTTAAAACCCCTTAAGCACCAAAAGGGTACTACAATCCCTACATAATCCCAAGGTTCCACACTCGGTTCCCCTGGAGAGGTAAGTAAGCAGCCAGCCCAGGAGATGACCACCGACTCGGAAGCGGAAGAGTCCCAGGAGGAGGACACGATGAAGGGTTTAGGCTGGCTTGGGGTTCAGGTCTTGTTCAGAGCAAGTAGGAGACTGTAGACTGTTGTGTTGGCATTTGGCGCATCTCAGGGTATCCGACAAGGAGACTTCGGTACTGGTTCATGGCTTTTGGTGGTAAGGTCGGTATGGTTTCATGAAATGCGTTTCGAGGTCACATCTCACCTAGAGCGACCAATGAACCCTGAACAGGAGGACATTCGTAAAATTAATGCGTACAGCGCCGAAGGTTCGGGCGAAATCAGCTTTTAAGCCTTAAGCTTGACACCAAAGCTTCGAACTTCGAACCCAGTGCCAGGAAGATTTCGGTGAGCTGACAGCCTACGACGGGCAGATGAAGATCGAGATCGATTTCGTCATTGTCAAGCCTCACGTGGACGAGGACAAGGAGGAGGATCTCTACCCACCACCCGGGCTCACCTTGGATGACCTCGAGGCCTTTTTCTCCGGGCCATGCGGACCCTCGCGGTCTTTTTTGAGACGATTTAGGGTGCAGAGTTTGTTTGGGGGGTCTGGGGCTTAGGCTGTAGGGAACCCGAATCTGAAAATGTTTTCACATTCTAAACCTAGGGTTCTTGAAATGTCGTGGTTTGAGATGGTTTGGGTTTCTCTGATTGCTGAAAGTTTCAAGCCACCATCACCAAAAACTGTTTTACTCCTGAGTTCCAAGCCCGCTCTAGGGATTCCAAATGCACATTGTTTAGACTTACCAAGCTGCAAGTAACTGCTAGTAAGTTCGTGGTTTCCCTGTTGTGGTGTCGTGATTTCCATGGAGGCCTGAACTTGGCAAAAACCACACAGATGCATTTCCGAACCCAACATTGGCCTTCCTCTGTTCGGTTAGGAAAAGTGTGATCCAGAGATAGTCGGACGAGTGATCTTGTCAACTTGAGGCTATGAGGATGTAGCGGTGTTGTAAATAGGATGACGGCTACGGTACTGAGTCCTGCCATGCTTGTATAGAGAGTTTAGGGTGGAGAGCTCCGAATGTTTGTGCTTCTAGGGTTGTAGCACTGGCAGCCCCAGCAAGAACTTGCAGCTGCGCCATGAAGATTGGGGCCATAATATGCTACATGTGCATTCGAAGTCCTCTTCCGATTGCTTCAAAATCTTCCTGAGTGTTCTCGTGTACGGGTTCAGCTACCGGTTCGGTTCAGTGTCCAGACTGTCTGTTGGCATAGGTCTTTTTCTGGTTTTTTTGGACATTAGTTGTAGGCTGTCACTGTGTCTTGTTACTCAGTACTTCTGCTATCAGAAAATATCTGTACATTTTTGTGCCGGGGTTGGATCGGCACAGAAACTGTATGAGACACCGTACGCCCGCAAAGGGTCTGCATGCTTTTTTTGGTTGGACGGTTTGTTCTGCAGGTGTCGAGTGTCGGACCCTGCAAAGTCTTGAAGCCTAAACCTGACGTCCTCAACCCTACTATAATCAATTAAAGTTACTAAAGCATACTTTAATGTGCTGTAACCTACTATAATACACTATAACATACTTAAACCCTAAGCCCTAAGCCTTGCAAAGCATGAGTGAACTTGAGTGTCCTGTCCTAGCATTCATGGGCAGGGTTTAGGATTCATATTATAGTATATGATAGAAGCTACTATAATCTCGGCTCCATGCGAAGCTCCCATACGGGGAACTGTGGGAAGATTTGCTGAAGCTTGGGAGATTCGGCTTCGGTTAAAGGCTTGCAGGCTTGAGGGTGGAAACCGGAGACCCGGACAGACCAACCCGGTTCGAACTGGGGCATCTGCATGGAGCCGCCTAGAAGCCCGCTCCAAACCACGGACGGGCCAGGGCGATGACCTGCCTCTGCCTGTCGGGGAGGGATCGGAGGCTGGGGACAGCGACGAGGCGCGCGTTCCAACTTCTGGTTGAGGACTTTGTGGGTTCGGAGAGTCTCGAGGGCTCTGAGGTTTCTGGTGTTCAGAGCGTGTTTTGATGGTGTTGTTGGGTGCTTTTTGCTCCTACGGCTTTCCGGAGTCAAGGTGCGGGTTCTGCAGGGTGAGGCGCCTTCAACCCGAGCACGGGCACACTGGGCAAGGATAATACGGTTCTTCCTGTGAGCCTTAGCTAGGTTGTGACGCAGCTGGAGTTGATATCTGTGCTTTAGGACTTCAAGATGTTCCATGGATCCAGAAAGTCATGATACTGTGGGTGCACGTACTCACCTTGCATGCTTGAATCATGACGGCTCAGGGCGATGATCGCTATTCTATTCCGGCTGTGGCTGTCCTCATAAGATTGCGCACTCAAACCGACTCAAACCCCATATTATGCGCCACAGACACAGACCTTCACAGACCCTTCCCAATCGAGCCAAGCCGCTTCACTTCCGAAGAAGCCAATGCTGTGCCTGCAACTGGTCCACCAACCCGAACCGAAAGCTCCTGCACTTCTGTGCTAGGTTCGGAAGGCTTCCACGAAGCCCTGATCGCTGAGTAAACAAACAACAAGAGCAAACTCAACCAAAGCCCTCGGAAGAGCAGGCTCCTTCCACGCCGCCGCTGCTTGCCTCTGCTTGATGTGTTAGTTGCTGATAAAGTTAACTGTGCTGATGAGGTTGATGATGGCCGTGATGTTGCTGTTGGTGTTGCTGATAGTTCTTGTCACTTACTGAGCATGCCGCTGATTTCAAACATGATGGTGGTGAATGCAGCGACGAACATGGTGATGATTCTCTTAGGGCCTCGCTTTACTGTTTCTACAGACATGATGTCGGTTATAATTAGTTGTTTAGCATCACTGCGATGGGTTCTGCGGCTGCTACTGGTAATTGCAATGGCGAGTGGACATTAGAAGAGGAAGCATGTGATGACCATGGATGACAATCATAAACTGATGATGCTGTTGATGGTGGTGTTCATGATGACGACGATGGTAATGATGCTTCAGGGTGTTGAACTATGACTACGATGGCGGTGGGTATGTTGGTAATATTCGTAATGCGGACGAGGGCGTCGACAGCAACGGTCATCCTGATCAAGATGATGACATCAATGGGTATGGGTGATATGTTGTCATGCTGATAATTTTGTTGTTACCGCTGCCGAGGATGATCCTACACGTCGGTGATAAATTGCAATCTTCTCACTGGCCGATAATCAATACGTGACATGTTACCCGAGGGAACGCCGCGTTGGGAATTGCGTTTTCAGGAGCTGGGGCTGGGAGTGTGGAGTCCTGGAGAAGTTGACGACAGCCCTGCGTACACTTGCTGTGGAAGAAATCTTTACATGTAAGTCCTGGGCCCTGAACACTAAGCCGAGAATTGAAGCACCCAGGCCTCAAGGAACTCCGACATGACCTAAGACACAAATCCTCTTGAATGCGGAAGAAGTTTTGGGCGTTGGGTTCGCCTGCGTTTTCTGCAGGGCTTAGGACCCAAACAAGATTCTGAAACTCAGAAAGGTCATCGAACAGCCGACCAGACACCGAAGCGTAAGACCTAAACCTCGAAGCCTCAATCCAGAAACCCTCAAGCCGCTTCCATGAGGTCACATCAATGTCCGCATTGTTCCTGACACCCATATGTAAATCCCTGCCAATCAAGGTCTACGGAGTAATTACGCCATACAGAAAATTAAAACCTGCTTCAACACCCTTCTAGGATATCCTAGGAAACCTTCAGTCCCGCCCGAGGCTGGACTTCTCCGATGACATGGCCGAGCTCACCGTGGAGCTCAAGAAAGCCGGAAAGCTCGACGAGCAGCCCAAGGCAGAGATTTGTTGGTGCTTTTCTTGAAGAGCGGATAATGCGATTGCTGCTGCTTTGCTGATGTTGGTTCAGGGTTTGAAGTGGAGGGTTTAGTAGGGGTGTTGATGGTAATTTGTTGGATGATGGTGACGTTCAGGTTAAACATGATGATGGTGCTGACGACCATGTTTTCGGGAACGGTCGTTATACACTATAAATGGCTTCCAACCTTAGCAGTGAATCGGCCATGGTATACTTAGATATGCCATAATTTACTTTACTGGCGATACAGTAATATATCATATTCAAAACCCAAAACCAAACGTTTCTGTATACTGTACTATAGCAAAGCATAATATATCTTGATATTTAGGCCCAGAGCCCCAGAACCGTGTGATTTTCCAGGGCATCGCCGCGAGGGAGGCAGCAGCTTGGATAAAGCAAGATTCGGAGATTCAGAGCTTTAAGCCGGGTTTCGAATGTTAAGAGGGTTTAGGGCTTAGGATTTCGGGTGTCGGGTTCATAAAAGGTTGTGAGAGTTCGCTTTCAATCTTTGAGCAGTTCTGGTGTTGTCGATTAGTTTTTGCCAGCTGCTCAAGGGAAATCAGGATGTAGTTGGATGGAGGCTTGCTGGGAGCAGTCAGTAGTGGCAATCGCACAGAGAAACCCGAGCGTATTTTGGAGCGATCGCTCTAGAGACGCGCCAATCATGAAGATCTTTGTTCGTCACTGCGGGCCAACCTTCCACGACTGCAAGAAGCTTCGCCGTGACCACCACCATCATCGTCGTCACCGTCAGCAGCGTAAGTAGTACACGATCACCAGGTCATCATGTCATCTGCTTCGCACATGGTGGCACCGTGACGTCAGTCACATCCATGGGCCCGCTTAGGCCGAAGTGGCGGCGAGGCAAGGTGTTGCAGACGCTCCTTGGAAGCACAGAGCATCGGGAGAGGCTCCGCCAGCTACGTGGGGTTTGAAAGATTTAGGAACCCCATCTACCAGGAACAGACGTATACATCATGTTACTGGTAGGTCGCAAGAGGATTTTCATGTCTTCCGGCAAGCGTCCTTATCTTAACACAGAAGTCAATACTTTGGTGAAGGACTTCAAAGCGTGTTTCGGATTGAAAGCATCCTACTGCCTGCATTCTGAAGCCCATTCTACGAATGTGGACAAAGAACAAACCTCAAAGCCTTAAACTTAAATTCCCTAAAGCCAAGAAACCCAAACCCGAACACACCAAGCCTGCCAAGTGTAAACTCCAAGCCCCGTAAAAGTAAGGGCTGGCATAGCATTAGCACCGGAAAGCCTGGAGGCATCGTTTAGGGATATCTAGCGGCTCCTTCAACAAAGGTTCTACTTACAAAGGGTTGCTTTTCGGCTTAAAGACAACGGCCCTGAAAAGTGGAACAGAGTTCTGGCACATATTTACGGTATATTTTCCATTGACTATCGGGGTGCGGTATGACTCATTCCGATCATTCCGACCCATATTAAGGGAGGTAGCCGAGTGAGGGTGGCTATTTGTTAGGCTGCATTTGGCAAGACTTGAGCCGAGTTATCGTGGTAGTAGGTTCGAGGAATCGGGTTCTACCGCGTTAGGCCTATGGTGCTGGTGCTTCGTCAGGGTTAGGGATGGGAAGCAGTGAATATGTACTGAGGTGAGGTAGTTCAAGTAAGCCCTGCAAAGACCTTGTTTGTGAAGCACCATGCCGTTCGTGAAATGAAATAAAGCCGCTTTCAACTCCATACAGTTTCGTAACCCCGGCAATTTTGTGAGCTCCTTCTACTCCCAAAGCCCGATAGCAGCCTTGAAGCCTGCACCTAAGCACATGGCTCAGGGTTCCCTTATTTTAGTTGGTTTGTTGTGGCATTTAGGGCTCGTTACAGGTTTTCGGTTGTGCATCATGTGCAATGCAAGGAGAAGCGGATGCCAAATATTTGGAACAATCCTTTTCCCGAATGGCCCCTCGGCTTCACTTGGGTGGCGCAGTGCAGTAGACAAGCACAGGCTTTATCTTACGATTCAAACTTCTTAGGGTCCAACTCTATAAGCAGCTTGTCGGTCACGGAACGCAACAAGGTCATTGGCCCATGTAACCGTACAGTACATCCAGTAGTCTCACCCTGAATTATTCTTTAGGAGCCTCATCGAGGGAAAAGTATTGAAGAAAGACAGTAACGACGGCTCATGGACACGTGGGAATGGGAGAGACGTAATCGCCAGTGTGCCTAGAATTTAGGGTTTCGGGTTCGAGGTTTAGGGTTCTGAGTTTAGGGTTTTGGATTTCTTGTGATGAAGCGTTTTCGGATATCCCCCCAAAGTCCCGTTCGAAAAGATAAGGCCCCCATGTTAGAAAGAGGGATCGACACCTCGAGTGTTCCTCGTGTGCACGAACGCCTCCGTTTGCGACCATCACGGATCACGGTTCAGCTTGAGGATTTCGCATCTGCGGACTTATGAACGATTGGGGCTCGGGTTTAGGGGTCTGAAGTTTGCTGTTTTCGGAGTTTAGGATTGGGTTTCGGGGTTTGGGGGTGTGGTGTTTCGGGAAGCAGCTGTAGGCTTCGGCTTAGGGGCTGCGCAACTGTGCACCTGTCTGACCGACTTTGAGCCGTGGCGGGCGACGGTATGCGCTTCGAGGAGTTCCAGCTTAAGGTATCAGCTTTAGTGTTCTTGCGGGTGGGTCCACTGAGGTTGCACAGCCAGTGGGTCGCATACTATTATCACGGCAGCCTGAAACCTCAAAACGAACCAAAACCTTACGAAGCCCTCAGCGCCAAACCTTGCAAGTGACAGAAGTGTTGAGCCATGGGCACAAGCCCTCAATGCCTTGACCCTTAACAGTGATCCAGCATCCCAAGCTTCTCAGCTTCTCCACCTGAGCCCGATCCACCCTTACCCTGAGACTGCATGCGCAGCTAGAACCGTACAAGCTTCAAAACCTGATTTCTGAAACCCGATGCACTGATCCCGAAAAGGATGTCGCTCTCCCACGCTGATTGTTGTTTGTTGCGCAAATACAAGAGGTCTCTGGAGACTGGTGGCTCCATGTTCTTTATTCCGGACGCCGAGCCTTAGTTGAAACCTGATCATCGAAGTTCAGAGGCGCACGTCTGCCAGACTCTACCGGCTGCAGACATGGCAGTCCGGCATGTACTGTAGAGGCGATGATTAAAGTTGAAGTTGAGGCTTCTCAGTTTCGGGTTTCACGGTTTCGGCTGTGCTTAGGGCTTGTTGGGACTTAGACAGAGCTTTAGGGTGGCAAAGTTCGCTTATTGTACACTCTAAACCCGACTCACTCAGGAAAGAACCCTGTAATGAAGCCTCATGGAACCGTTTGCCAACTCCTCTCAGAGACACCTACAAGGAGCCCTGAAAGCGAAGAGCCTTTGAAGGAATCCTTGTCATGAGAGGCCGTTCTTGAGCGAGGAGTGGGACAACAGCCGGCGCTCGGGTTTGCTTGAGGTTCGGCCGCAGGGCAACCCCAAACACTTTATAGTTCCTATGCACCAAGTGTAAGACTATGAGGCATCTATCGACATCTATCTCTCCTATCTATTTATCTGTCTATCTATCGATCTATCTATCTACCTATAAGTCGTGATGTATAGGTATAGCATAGCGGCGTATATGTACAGCGTATCTTAACACAGGTAATATGGCAATATGAATAACAACATCTGAGGAGCGGTATGCCTGGTCTCCCTCTCTTCCACCGCCACCGCCACCTTCGATGCTGGGTCGACGGCGCATCCGTGCCTTACCTCTATTTCACACCAAGTAATTAAGCCCCACAGTTAAAGGTCCTAGAGCCTGAGAGCCCCAAACTCTGAACCTCCGCACTGAAGCTTAAAACCCTCAGATGGAAGTCCAGCCCACAAAACTTTCACATGCCGTGTCGGGGACCCATCGCCTGACCCCTAAGCCTGAACCCAAACCCCTAAAGGCGCGCTGAAACTTTGCACCCGAAAGCTGAGGCTGAGGCTTCCAATCTCAAAGGTCATAGAGTTCACGCCGTCAGATCGCTGAACCGGAGACAATAGTGTCATAAGAGAAGTATGTGGTGCAGGCCCCTACGCAATTATACTTCGATTTCCAACTCTTCGGGCCCACATGTTGGATCACATACCATAATTATGGCAGTGCAGAGCTGGGCATTAAAGCTCAAAGCCCTGAACCCTAGTACCCTAAACCCTGAATCCTTGAAGACCCTAGACCCTAAAAATACCTTAACTTCTTGAAAACACTACACACCCTAAACCCTGAACCCTAAAGCCCCAAAAGCCGCCTAAATTCACAAAGCCGTTGTTGCCAGCCGCCCCCCCCCCTTGTCTTCCCTTCTTTCGGGGGCGTAGTTGTGGTGGTTTTAGGGTCTAGGAGTCTAGGGCTTTTTAGGGCTTTTGAGCGTGGGGATTTAGGGATGTTAAGGGTTGGAGTTTGGGATGCAGGGATTAGGCAGGGTCTTGTATAAGGCATCCTTACGCCTTACAAGATCTGCTAAGGCCTGAAGCCACGCTTGCCTCTCACTTTGTCCAACCACCGCTACAAAGACGAGTGCCTCGACCCGTGCTCGGTGCGGTTTGGAGTTTAGTGTTACGGGGGTTGCGGCCAGGTTTGCGGTCAGGGGTTCAGGGCTGAGGGCTTGAGCGATTAGGTTCTTCGGATTGTTGGAAGGCTTGACGTGGTTTCTTGCATGTTGCCTTGAGTTTACCCTCTTCTGAGGTCCAAAGCTTGCAAGGCCAGCCAGCCCCAAAGTGTACAAGCAGTCCTCGCTTATGCAGTACACTGCCGACGCTGCGATGCCAACCCGATCAGGAAGTTTTCCAGGAGATCAAAAGGCCAGTCCTAACAGCTCGAAAGAACGGGGTTTTATTTGCACACCCCATGTTTTTCAAAACCGTGCGATGATGGCTGGTACTGCTATAGTCTAGATGTCGGAGCTCCCACATCGACAGAATTTCGGTCGGGTAGCACTTTAGCTACAGAAGGTTCGGATCCGATAATGGATTTTCTCTGGAACTCGAGACCACACCTCCCGGTACCGTTTTGGTTTCTGCGAAGGGCTGGACCCCTGAGAACCCTTAAACTATCTCAACCCAGCACCAGGACCCTTACCCTACCTGGGCTCTAGCTCCTCAACTATGCTGAGCCCCAGATCCTACCCTAAACCCTCGGAATCCTAAATCTTCAGAGTCCCTAAACCCTCAACCCTCAGGATCTGAACCCAGATCCAAAATCTTTAACTCTCCAGGCACCCCAACATCTGGCCGCCGGACCAATTTAGCCCGGGCCAGGAGCACGATGGGAAGAGTTTTTGGAGGGGTTGAGAGGTGTGGTCCTTATGCCAGGTTTCTTCAGGTTTCGGAACCCCAACCCAGTTGATTTTCGCCTGCAAGTTGCAAGCTGCGAGTTGGGCCCGTCGTTTTATCAAGCAGTGCACATTCCTGATGCAGAGCAAATTTCACCATATCCCCTCGACCCCAAACTCAATCAACTTCAGCTACAGCACCGTCAAACATCGAACCTGCGAGTCCCTGTCATCTCTTCAGGTTTCTCTATCGAGCTCCCAATAGCAGCTTCTCGCGACACCTGTCCGCGGTTCTAGGTGAGTTTGTCGGGATAGCCCGAAATCCCTTTCTCTTGCACCCCCAAGCTCTAAGCCCTGACGATCTCGACAAATGTCTTCAGCGAGAACATTCAGACCCACCCACTCTCTCTGTCTATCTGTATACACACACATATATATGTATATACATATTTGTATATATATATATATATATACACATACACATTCATAGCACAACACATACCTACCTATGTATCTATATATACATGGTTCGATCATAATTAGTGCTGTATGTGCGTATATACATATATAGAGAGAGAGAGAGAGAGAGAGAGAGAGAGAGAGAGAGAGAGACAGAGAGACAGAGAGACAGAGAGACACAGAGACACAGAGACACAGAGACACAGAGACAGAGAGACAGAGAGACAGAGAGACAGAGAGACAGAGAGACAGAGAGACAGAGAGACAGAGAGACAGAGAGAGAGAGAGAGAGAGAGAGAGACAGAGAGACACAGAGACACAGAGACAGAGAGACAGAGAGACACAGAGACACAGAGACAGAGAGACAGAGAGACAGAGAGACAGAGAGACAGAGAGACAGAGAGACAGAGAGACAGAGAGAGCGAGAGACAGAGAGAGAGAGAGAGAGACAGAGTAGATTCCGGGAACTCTCCGCGCCTTGATGATTACAACGGTGCATTGGGAGATAACATGTTGCAGAACACATGCCCCTCATCCCAGGTAATGCTCGTATGCTTGGAGTCTGAGAAAACCAGCGCAAACTCTGGGTCGGGATTCTCGCCAAAAGCCTGCAACAAAGTTTCGATGAACAGCCCACAGAAAACAATGCCTCATATGTAGTTGAAGAGGCTTCGGTCAAGGTGTTAGGCTTTCATTTTGCGGATCCTTACTTCGCCTCTCGAGGGATGTTGGAGTCTCGAGGACGCTTTCACCCTAAACCGCAGGATCATTACAAGTCGTTTGAGCAGAAGTTGCTCACCTACGACCTCTACAAAGGCCTTTTCGAGATGGTCCTCAGTTGCCGAGTTGTCATGAACTCACAGCTTAGTCAAAGTAGCGCATCGTAATCAGTGGAAGTGTAGACTAAGCCTTGAAGACCCTGGTGCAGGTAAGCTGGCTGCTGGAGCATATTCTGTCATGGCTAAAATCCTACCCTAAGGAACTGTCATAGCAACATGGGACTTATCATGTAAGCCTTAGCCCCTCATTAATTATGGCGCCGAGCGCCAGAGCTATTCCAAGCCCGAACCAAAAGAGCAGGCCTGCAACCCAGGTAGGGACCTATAACCTACTGACAACCCTGCCGAGCACGGCCCCTCTTCACATGCCTATGCATCGTACATTCCTTCAGGGCAATTTAAGGTCCTGGTGAACCCTGAGCTCCCAAACTCAGGGTCTGACATAAACCCCCAAGGCAAAAAAGCCGAAGAATTGAAGCCTGAACTCTCAACCACCGAACACTGCCTAGACCCCTCGCTTGAACCCTACAGCCTCAATCCCCGCGATGTGCCCTCGATCCCACAGACCAAAGCCGAAGCTCTACGCTCTAAGCATCCCTGCACTCTAGTTAGCATAGGGTGTTAGGGCATTATGTAGTAAGCAGAAGTGTACAACAAAAACTATACGGAGAAGTCCTGCCAGTCCTTTCTCAAACTCTATAACATTCTATAAAGCCCATATGAACCGCCTTAGAAACCTGATTGAAAAGGTAACCCTAGAGTTGCGGCCGAGCACGGAAGGTTGCGTGGAGTCCCTGGCGAAAATGCCTCGACAGGCCCAGCAGTGGGTCTGCTTTGGCTGGGCTTTCGGGCGTGACGAACAGGGTAATACAGGGGCTTAATTGATTGACATGGCATTTTACGGGCATATACGGTATAGTATACCAAATTGGTATAGTATGGAACCCAAAGGAACACTCTTAATGACCAACTTTTGCAGGCTTCTATATGACCAGGCTACTCCTACAGGGTAGGGCTGCCATGAGGGATCTGCGAGGTTTTCAGGGTTAAGGTATATGTATTGGGCTTTAACTTGGGTTTCGTTGTCGGTTGTGTTGGGTCTGTAAGGTTTGTAGACGTAGGGTTATGGGGTTCAGGGTTGAGTTTAATGTTCAGAACGGTTACAGGTTTGAAACAGCTGTTCGATTCAGGCGGTTTCGGTAGCGACGGACTGTTTCGGTTGCTGATTTGGGTTCGGGTGCGTGTCTATTGTGCCTATGAGTTTCGAAACTCCCCAAAGCGGCATCAAAACGGGCAAGGCGATCCCTAGCGGCCCTAGTGCATGTACCTCCATCGTCACACTTCATATCCCGAATCCTAAACCTAAGCTACACGCTACCCCAAACTCCGAATCACAACAGCTTCGCAACCTGCACTCCTAAGAGCTGTGGCGCATAAGACCTCAGCCCCGAACCTGCCCCCTTATCGCTTTACTACAATAGGAACCAAACCCCGATTCTGTTTTCGAACGCCCTGAGAAAACTGCTTATAGTAACCCTTATGGAACCCGTAAAGGCGACATGAAAAGGAGCAGCCCTATGCGAAGCATAAGAGCCCCTACACGAACCCCCAGCTCCGAAGCTTCGACTTCGAATACTGGCCGAGGAGTTTGCCAAGGACGATTACCGACATCGACTCAAGTTCGGCAGTGGCTAGGACTAGGATGTCTAAGGGATATCAGGGTTGGAGACTTTGGGGGTTTTGGGCTTGGGGTGTGGAATTTAACGCGTGGAGTTCAAGTTCCATTCGGCTGGATTCACGAAGGGTGTTCCGGGAGGGTCAGGAGACTGGATGTCCCGGGCTAAGTTTGGGATTCAGATGTCGCCATTCCCCTCTGGCTTGGTCTTGACTTGAGGGTCCAGCATTCAGGTATTGGGGGGGGCGCGGGAATGGTCAGGAGGGGTTTTTGGATTTAGGGCTAAGGAGCTTTCGGGTTTGGGATTCAGGATTTAGGGCTTGGGAGTAAGAGTTTGAACTTCCATGCAATCGTTTTCTTGAGTTTCTTTGGGCGTGGTTTTTCAGTCCAGCGCCGCGCTCCTTGCGGTGCGCGCTTGATGGAGCCTTAGGGTATGCTATGTACCTCAAACCCTTCTAGTACCCTTGTGGATCCCTTACAGGAACCCTTATGGATCCCCACATGGAGCCTTCGGAAAAAACGATCCGAGGCTTCCTATAAACCTCACAATATCCTAAAAACCCAATAAACACCCTCTGGAACCCCTCTAAAACCTCACAAAAAATCACAAAAAACGCTCCGAGCCCGATCCGGTCCGAGGCTTCATGGAGTCCGCTTTGCGGGGCTCCGTGGCCTGGCGAAACTGGCGGCGCCGCGAGAGCCGGAAGCGCAAAACCGAGGACACTCTCGGACGCCTTGTTAAAAGGGATGGGGGAAGAGGGGGAGGGGGGGTTTTGGGGCTCAGGGGGGTTATGGGGCATTGCAAGGGGTTTAGGGTTTTTCTCTGCCTTTTCGGAGTTTCCGAATGGGACCCTAAGATAGTAACGATAGTACCCTAAATAGTAGGATCGTTATGACAAGGACCCCAAAACCAGATACCCCTATTTATCGGAAACTCCTTTTTAAAAAGAAGGCAAGGGGGGGTTTAGGAAGGGCTTTAAGGGGGGAAAAGGGGCATTGTAGGGGGTTCAGGGTGGGTTTGGGGATTCAATAGCTTCAATAGAAGCCCTAGAGCCTTGAATCCATCAGAAGGTATATAGTGGCCTCGTTCTTTCGCTTCTAAGCCTTACATTCCTAATGCACCTAAAGCCTAAACCCTGAAATCCTAAACCTTCAAAGACCCCAAAACCCGTCTAAATTCCTGCAGTCACAAAAACCCTTAAATCCGAATCCCTAAAATGCTTCAAAACCCCTTAATTCCCATCCCTAAACCCCTTAAAGCATAGGCCTCATAGTGGTGTGCCTTTTTGGGATCACCTTATCGGATTCTAGGTATGACCCCTAAAAAGGAACTACTCTGGGGCCTATGGGTTAAAACCCCCCCTAAATCCCATAATCCCTAGAAAGACCCCCTAGAGCCTCTAAATAAATCCTTTCGTGGGAGTCTGCAGACTTTATAAGGTTTCGGATGGATGGGGTAAAACCTTTGCAAGAATGAGGCCTCTACTGCAGAGGTTAAGGCCTGTTACAAGGGATCTAGGAGTTGCATATCGCTTCTCAGATGTCTGCAGGGTTTGGTGTTTGTTGACTGCGTTGGTTTGGGGCAGCTCGCGTGGTTTCGAAGCCGCTTGCTTGGGGTAGGTGGCTGCTCTTTTGCCAACGTGGCTTTTGGGTGGGTGTGTTGCGGTGGGGGCTTGGGAGCACAGTTTGAGCATCGTACGTACTTGGTGTCAGTGGGAGCTGCTCACAGGGCCGCAGCCCTAAATCAGCCTGTGTTTTCACTTGTTTCGCTGATTCGGGTGGTACAGTTGATCATGAGCAAGCATTGGATGTTGGAGAGCTTCACCACGCTATTGGGGCTGTACGTGGGAGGAGCATACAATTTGCTTGAACCACTTCGGGACACTGCACCTTTCACATGGCTTTGCATGTGGGCTGTGACTGGGTCGAAGGCTACAATATCCCAAAGCCGAAGTTCAAAGAAGCCTCGAAATTCGGACATCAGTGGACATCTTCGGCGAAGTGCTGCCGCAGCAGAGTCGAAACGTCGTCCAAGTCGAAGTCAAGCTAGAAGAATCACAACTCAGACGGCTTTAACCCCCCGTCACCCCCTTCAAAGAAGCGCCTTAAAACTTAAACCCTATAAACTCTAATAAAGTGTATCGGGTTTAGGGTAAGTTTGTTATAAACCCTAAACCCTATAAATCCAAAAACGTAGAAACCCCGACCCTAACCCTTGCCCTTCCGACAAAGCAACAGCCGAAAGGTGGACTTCGCCCAGGCCATCAGACCCGCCAAACTCCCTTATATCCCTTGAAGTAGTAAGTCCTTGTAAGGATCCCACTGCAATCTAAAGTCTATTCCTAAATTGGGGGATTTGGGAACTAAGATCTCATCTAAAGCCTATTCCTAAATTAGGGGATGTGGGAACTACAATCTCATCTAAAGTCTACTCCTAAATTTGCGGATTTGGGAACTACAACCACAACCTAATCTCAAGCCTTTTCCTAAATTAAGGAATTTGGGAAGGTGCACTTGGTCAGGAGCAGAGGAAGCAGAAGGAGAGGGAAGCAGAGGCCCGCCGGAAGCTGGAAAAGGCGGTGGGGGGGAGGGATACTTCAGGCTTCAGACTTCAGGATTTTGGGGCTGTAGGGTGTAGGGTTTTTTATGCTTTAGGGTTTCACGGCTTTAGTTGAGACCTGGAGCTCGCGGCCGTGAGGGTTTAGTTTTACGGTCGGCTCAGGGCCGACGGCTGTTTTTTGCGAGTTGTCGATTTGGCAGAGCTCTTAGGGCTGCTGTGTGTCTTTTGTTTACTGCGTGTTTGGCGTGTTTATTCGGGCCAGCATCATGCTGCGGCCTACTTTCGGTCTCTTAATCTGGATCGTATAAGGGTGACTTGATTGGCTTCTTGCTTTGGTGCGTACTTGAAGCCCGAGTTCAGGCTCGGTGGCACAGGGGAGCATCAATTTGGGACTTGGGATCTAGAGCCTTTGCTTGGGGGGCCCAACGGTTGAAGGGTGCCGGGCTTTGCAGGCTTGTGGGGACATTTGGTTCTCCAGGGTTATGGTTCCTTGGGGGCCTTAAGTCCAGGTCTTCGGGTTTAGGGTTTTTAAGGCTGAGGGTTTACAGGGCTATGTGGGGCTTATAGGGTTTGTTTTGGAGGTTTAAGGTTCGGGGTTTAGGGACATCATCCCTGCCAGGCCACATGCCACCGTCCTCTGCCACCTTGAAGCCGAAACCCTAAACCCCAACAACAAACCGTAAAGCCTCCAAGCCTAGAGTCAAATCATGCTGCCTTGTTTGCCTTGGACCCGCATTGCCCGCCACCGGCCTCAAGCCCAGAATGGCAAACTAGTTCTTCAATTAGCAGCGGCAACAAGAAGAGCCGAGACCATGCCGCCGGGAATCGGAACGGAAACAGGGACAACTACCTTTTGGAGCAGGAGCGGAAGCAGAAGTTGGCAGAAGAAGCACTTCGCTTGGCGCAAGATGATGATGACTGAGGGGTCCAGGATATCCAGCAGGGCTTTGGGCCTATGCTGTCGAGTTGTTCGGGGCTTAATAAGTTTAAGAGCTGCGTACGGGTGAGAAAACTTCCGGAGGTTGTCTGGCAAGCATCTGCAAAGCAGACATCCATTGCAATTATTTCGATGTCCCCGCCAGGGACGCCATGCAAGTTGCTAGCACAGAAGAGCAGTTTCAGTCAGAGAGCATTCCAATCAGTTGCGACTCGAAGTCTTTTCAGTGCCTCAGTTACTTAAGGTGGAATCTGCCGCGGTAGGCGGCGATGCATTGGCTCTGACCGAAGTGCCTTCTGCTCACCGGATTCGGATAGGAACTGCCACTGACTCTAGTGCTAAGCTGGGGAGCGGATGTGTTTTTCTTGCCGGAAGACGTGCCGCCTACTAAAACGGTACGGCCCCTCGTGCTTCCGGCATGTCTCACCTGGTAGCTCGATTGATGCGAGCGGTCTACAACATGATATGGCACAGCGGGTTGAGGGGGCAGCAGGATGTATATAGTTGGTCCCACTGTCTAGAACCAACACCGTCAGGCGAACCCAGCGCATTAGCCCTGACACTCCAGCAATCGGATTCCCAAACTTCATGTCAAGATAACCACGGTATCTATGCGGTACGCAATATATACCAACACCATATTCGAACCTACCTCATGTCTCGGAAAGGCATGTCTTCACGAGAAGCTCAAGAGACCTAAAGCCCAGCCCGTCCGTAAACCGTTGGTAGAGGTATCAGCCGGCTGCAGCAGGAGCCTTTTGCATGGGTTCGGGTTTCAGCTGCGCAGTCATGCTGCTTCGATATGCATGGTGGAGGGTTGTGCTGCAGACAGGAGCATTCCAGAAGAGTCGCCTGACGTTGCTCAATCACTGATGCACAGTCGAAGCGCATCCCCAAATCACCCCCCCTATGTTTATGTCTGTCTGCACCGGGCCAGGGTCGTTAAGCCTCAGCGGCAGAAGAATCCCATGCGTTTAAACTTCAATTCAAGATTTAGCCTTTATCGTCAGTTATGCGAATATCTAAGTAACTTAAAGTATTACACGCCCAACATCCCAATGTAAGATGCCAGTTTCGGTGTGGTGGAAAATCCTCGACTTTCCGTAAACCCTCAAGCTCGAACCTGCACGCATAAAGCTTGATCCCCACAAACCTTTCAAGCCAAAGCCTGAGCCCCAGATGTCCTCAAGACTCCAAGTATACAAATCACGCCTACGTCATCCTAAACCCGAAGCCGTAAACCCTTAGAGCCGAAATAAGCCCCTAAACCAAGTTTCAGTCTCCAAAAGTCTCGAAAGATTTATATGCCTTGGTCATTTCGGACCCTTGGGGAACGGGGTTCCCAGCTCCCCGTATGCCATGGAAGTCCCTGCACCACGCCCGCCTCCGGGCCTGGCCGCTCGGACTTTTAGGCTCCAAGGACTCAAGATTTAGCTAAAGAGCTTGAGATGCCAGGACTAGGCACTTTTGGGGCGTGCATGATTGTGTGTGTGTACATGTAGGCACGCGCATATCGTCGTGTATATGTACATACCGAAGATAAAGCTGAGGGTTGTTTGGGTCTTAGCTTCGCAGGTTTTGGAGACTTGCCCGGCTTATTTGTTTTTCAGCGAGCTTTAGTTTGGGTGGTGAGGGAAATGGCCACTGGCTTCCGGGCTCCGGCGGAGCAGTAGCAAATACTGGTGTTTGTCAACATCCGCTGCACAGTTCCTACGTAATGCATTCGGTTAGAGACGGGTCGTGCTGAGCAAGGCTGGGACAAAGAAGTTTGTCCTTGTAATTCCTAGCATTCCGGCCATTTGACTAGTTCAACTGTCGTTAAGCAATTTAGACGATTTAGCCTGCAAGAGAGGTGTGCCACAGTCTTCAATTCAAGGGGATCTACTTTCCGAGAACCCTCTCAACATCAAAAGCTAAACGCTCCAAACATCGCCCAGCCGCTTCAATATCCTTCTTCTGAAACGACCCTCACCTCAACATGCATGGACCTTTGAATCAGCCATAAAGGGGTACCCAAGCCTTAAAGCCCCTCAGGGACCCAAAAAAACCCACTTAGATCTGTTTCCGAAAATAGGGGACCCAAATATAGTACCCTACATAAGAGGATCCTTATTATAAGGACCCCCAAAATAGGGTACCCCCATTTTCGGAAACTCCCACTTAGATCTGGACTCCAAGCGCCTGCCGGCCGGCCGGGCGACTCTTCGAGGCACAGGGGGAGGGGGCTAAAGAATACCAGTACTACTTTAGGGTTCTTTATATTGTAATCATAGTATAGTATAATGGGACCGAAAATGTAATCATACGGTTGATGATATAAATTCTGCATTAGCCATACTAAGGAAAGTACCATAATTCCCATAGTTTAGGGTCATGAAGGTAATGCAGGATTTATATCATCAACAGTAGTAGAGTATAGTGGGACCGAAAATAAAACCCCATTCCGAGTTTAATAAGGCCCCTAAATTACAGAGGCGGTCATTCCCTGCGTGTCCAAGCGCTGAAAAGTCATGTCACGATGCTAATCTGGACGCTACTTAGGGTCTGCCTTGGGGTCCTCATGCTCCTGACAATCCAACCTACAATTTCTACTATGCTGGAACCGAGTTTTGTTTGACTATATGATTGGATGCCTTGGACACGTAGAGGGTTTCGTCACAACGGATCTAGAGCTGTAGGAACAGGCGTATGTTGGAAGTTTAGGGGCTCATGCACCGTTGTCCGTGGTTTCGGGTTCGAGCTACAAGAACCTGAGCTGCCCTTCTAGTTAATCACCCCACCTAGAAGCACCCTTGTAGCTTCAAGTTGCGGGCAGCTCCGGAAGGTGAAGTCTATATATATATATATATATATATATATATATTAATATGACCCTAATCCCAAGCCAATCGCTAAATCCTATGGGCCTATCTAGGAGCTTCAAGGCTTCGGCTCGGAAAGTGGGTGGCTTGTTGGGCTTTGGGGCTGTAATGCTCAGCGAACCTAATGTTTCCCCACTTTTGGAGCTCTAGAAACAAGCGCGACTCACAGCGCTCCTGCCACAAGAGTGGTCGGAGGCCATCGCGATGGAGATCAACAACATCAAGGTTCCTTACAGAACCGAAAAACTATCTATCGTCCGATATCACTGCTCTGCACGGCCTGCAGCCTGTTCGCCCGCATACTGCAGAAGTGACTGGAGAAGGCCATTGATGAGCAGCTTACAGGCCTTAGGCCCTCACAGTTTGGCTTTCGCGCCGGCCTCTCCAGTTTACAGCCCATCCACATTGCACGACGTAGCTTTTGGTACGCTGGCGCCGTTCTGATATCGTTTCACTGCATGCTGAGGCGCAGATGAACCCGAAATAGCATCATCCCCCAGCGATGTCCCAGACAGCGCCTGGAGCCTAAACGTGGCACAGAAGGTCATGTTGAGTCATGTTGAAGTTCAAACCCTTCCTGCGAGAATCCCCAAACGGCTTGTTCTCTCAAATCCATATAAGTTTTCAAATTTACAGGCAAGACCTACTCAAGTCCAGGAATCGAGCACATCGTAGAACATGGAATTAGGGACCGTAATTTGGAATTTTAATTCAGCTATACTTGGGCGCACTAATTCCAGGCTCGCACTGCGGAGGAGGCGGTATGCTGCGTCCGCCGCTGGGGCATCGCGGCGCCTTGTGCGGAAGTTGTAAAACCAAAGCCCAGATGCCTGAACCTCCACAGGCCCAGCAGTGAACCCCTTATGGAACCGCTATACAAACCCTAGAAGCTTATACTTTACAGAGCCTAAGCTTGAAGGGGGCTACGGCATTTCGGTATGCAAAGCTTCTTGTCGCTGTCATGCGGGGTATGCCTCCAGAAAGACTCGACAAACAGTTTCAACGAGGCGTCAGACTAGGAACTCCCGGGACCCGAAGCCCCAAACCATAAAACCCTACAAGGATTCATGCTTGTTCTGTAATCAAAGCTTTTAGTGTTGGGTCTTTGCAGGTGCTAGCAAAGGCGTTCATGAGGTTTAGGGCTTCGTGGACTTTGAACCTCACCTGTTCGTCTAAAGCTGCAGCTTGGGGTTCAGGCCAGGCTCCACTCCTCTAATCTAAGGCTCGGAAGAGTTATAATCACCACAAAAATAGAAACTCCCATTATACCTGCAGAACGGGACTATACTATACCCCAAACCCAATTCTATAGTTCTTAAAGACATCTTGGAATATCGGGCTGCGTGTTATGACCCAGATTTGAAGGAAATCGCTCTTGCAACTTCCAAAACTACTTGCATCATTAGCATCTCTTACCCCAAGGGGCTCCAGTTACCTGAATGGTAGGTTACTGGGGTACTGGGGTATCGAATATATGGTTAGTAACTTACTATTTAGGCAACTGGAGCCATGGGGTTATAGAACCCTTAAGGGTCAGCCCTAGAGGAAGCTCTTAACGAAACCCATACTCCGCAGTGGACTGGGCAACCTTTAAATTATTTGGGGTACGACAATCCCCACCACACCTTCCCACAGGTTAGCCTTCAGTTCCTTAGAATACTGGACAAGAGACCTTGAAGGAACCCTTGAAAGAAGTTCTAGCGAACCTAGAGACTCAATGAGGTGCTCCGCGCAGTTCTGCCGCTGTCTCTCGTGTCGATTTGGCATGCGCCACGACCGCATGTTTAAGTTTAGGGAGGCGGGGTTATGGATTATAGGGCTCAGGGACCGGGGTCTAGGGACTGTAGGGTTTAGCGATGCGGGTTTATTGATCAGGTGATTCGGGTTTAGGGGGAATGGTTTCAGGAATAGGGTTCAGGGATAGAAATTAGGGCTGATTGTTTTTCTTGTTCAGGTTGGACCGTCCTTGGGACACAGGATTTATCAGGTCTTCGTATGCTGTCATGTCCCACGACGCACCAGCGACCCGCTCGGAGCAAGCATTGAGAGCCCTTAGTGATGCTTCGTTTACCCGACCCCCGACATTCCAAGCACCAGGAAAGGCAAGTAGCAGTTTCATATACTACAAGTATACCCGAGACAAAGTCCCCCCCGGGCCCCCGAACCTGGCAAACATTGAGAGCTAGGGACTAGGTTTGGGGTTCGGGCATTACCAGAACCTTAAAAATCACACCCAAACTATATGAACCCAGAGGGTTTAGGGGTTCAGCACGGCTTTAGTTAGGGTCTTCAGGATTTTGGTGCTAAGGGCTTTAGAATTTTATGGCTTAGGGTTTAGGGCTTAAGGGGTTTATTTTCACTAACAAATCCAAAAATCTCAGCCCGAAGTGCTGAATTCATCAGCCCCTCCCCCCTGTACAGTTCTCGAGTTCCCCACCGCTGTTTGTTTTTGATCGACCCACCCACATGGCCAATACGGCTTCCGCTAAACGTGCCTTGAGTGTTGCCTACAGGTTCGTGCTTTGGGCTTGACGTGTGAAAGTACGGTCGGTCGCAGTAAAGATTGAGCTTGCTGGGTTCTTTCTTTCTGCAAGGCCCGTCAAAGTAGCGCCGGATCCTAAATCATGGCAAATCAGAGAGTAAGTGAACAGACCCCGGAACCATAGACGGCTCGAAACACCAAAACCTTGACTGAAACTATCCAAATCCAGAACCCTGAACCCGAACTAAATCCTAAAGCCTAGGGCATACTGGAGACTATTGACCCCAAACTCGCCTAGACCCAAGGCAGAGTGCCTACAAGCCGGCTACCCCAGTGCGTGCGGGGAACATGCAGGGGTTGTTTGGACAGAGGCTTCCTCTTTGAGGCCTGAGTTTTGAATGTTAAACCAGCGAAGTTGAGGGAGTAACTCTCGTACATGGGGGAGGATGCAGCTGCACTGAGAATACCAGATATGGGTTCCCGGTCAGGAACACCTTACCATAGTAGAGACCTGCAGCAAGCAGTAGGTTTGCTGAATCTGGTAACACAAATTATACTCCTTAACCAGTACCCCGAGATGCTTACTATAGGGGCCTGATTAATTGCCAGTACTTTCTTGGGGTGTCCTCGTTGTATTCACAGTGTAGTGGGCCCCCCAATTTTTGCCTATTCCAAGTATTAAGGCTCCTAGGGTACACCCGAGGTGCTAGAGCTCGGCGACTGCAGCAGCCCAACAAAAGGGAACACTCTACCCCGAAGCCTGTCCAAAACCATCGGATTATATAAGGTCAAGCATAAGCCCAGAACCATATAATTCAGGTCAATCAGAAGCCCAAGACCATGGGAATTGATGTTTCGGGTGCAGGGTTAAGGGCTTTCGGGCCGCAAGATGGTTCAGACACCGGCCACTCGCATCATTGCTCGCTGCGGTGGTGATGCATTTTGTGAACAATTGTGGCTTTAGAACCCTAAACCCTATAAACCTTAGCAGCTGAGTGGGTACACTTTACACTTTCAGGGACATTGCTACCCACTACAAAACTAAAAGCGTACACTTTTTGGGGCTGATGAACTCAGCAACTAAGAAACCCTAAGTCCTAAGCCCCATAAGCATGAAAGCCTTTATTGAGTCCCAAGGTGCTGAGAAATCTCCAGGGGCCTGCGAATCGCGGCAAGGCTGGGGTTTAGCCCAGAAGTAGGGTATGCAGGGTTTAGGATTTAGGACCTTTAGGGTTTGGCGAATCGAGTTTGGAGGTGAGGGCTTTGGGTTTGGGGTTTATGGTTTGAGGATTGTGGGTTGAGGGTGCAATATAGGTTTGGGTTTCGTGTTTACGGGACGGTTTCGGGTTTGCCCAATACACCCTCTAAGGCTCTTGTTGAAGCAAAGAAGCCGAGCCTCCGTTCTGCAAGTTTGCTCGAAGCGATAGAAATCACGAGTCCGAAGCCCTGGACGCTCAACCCCTCACCCAAAAACGTAAATCTCAAACCCCAACCCCTGCGCCTAAAACTTAAAAATCCGAGACCTGAAGCCGCAAAGTTTCTCGCAGGCTCGGCGCTATGCTCGGCTGCGGCCTTCGAGCTGCTTCCTTGCCCGGAAGGACGGCCACACAGAAGAACGCTCAGGGCTTAGAGATTTCGGGTGGAGGGTATAGGGTTCAATGGATAAACTCTAAATGCTAGAGTTTGAGATGTTCGCCATGCTGCCCCATGTCTGGTTCAGGGTAGCTCGTTCTGGAGTGTCCTTCTGGCAGCACCGATTGGAATTCAAGCAGATGCGGGGGCAATTTTCAGACAGTTCCCCGGCAATTTCAGGAAAACCTATGGGAAAAGGTCGGGAACGGTAAGGGGAGGGGGAGGGATTACGAACGTATGTGCATTAACATGGCGTGTTAAAATGCATAGCGATATCTCTCTTCGTTCCTGTTTGACTGGATGACATTTACCCCTGCTGAAGGCAAAGGGTTTAGGGATTAGGGTTTTAGAGTTTAGGGTTTAGGGTTTCCGAATGTGCCTTCGTCTATGCCCGATGGTCCCGGACCTGTCCGAAAAGATGTGTCTGTATTCCCGATTTTACTGCTGCATCTTCATGAAAATCCCAACGCCTATGCTGAATGTAGATCCGTGAGAATCCCAGCAGCTTATTTATGTATATACATATGTTTACAGGGGCTACATAATGATCCATAATGTAAACGATTTGCATAGCAGATATTTAGGTGGACATGTAAATACATGAATGAACGGCTGAACGATTGAGTGAATGGAGTGCATGACTGACCGACCCACTGACTGACGGACGCGCGGACGGACCTTGCTTGAGGATCTATACGATGACCTTCGTTATTGAGCCCAGGCCCAAAAGCCCACGTCGCACCGGCAAGCTTTCGGACGCGGCAGAAGTAGATATCAACCATACAAATTGTGAAGCCCTGTCGGATATCTGGATCAACATCCCAGACGCTGACCTCTCAATTCCAAACCCAAGGATTTCAAAGCCCTGAGCAAAGAAGCTGAGAAGCGAACCCTAAATCCTGGCGTTAAGCCAAAACTCAACGAAGTTCTGGACCTGAAGGGCATAATCGGGAACCCGATTGTGGATGCCTCCTTGGCTGAGCTGCTCGGCGCCCCGGCCTTGAGCTGGCTTTTGGCAGTGCGTGGGAGGTGGAGCTGGGACGCTTCAGTCACCTTCTCGTTCTCCTTAGGGTCCTTGATGTTGCATGTCTCCGTCACACAACTAGGGTGATCGTAGTTTCGTGGGCATCTTCATTGCAAGCCATCCTCACTTTGGCTCCTCCTCCTCCTCACCTCAATCATGATTACTTGATTGCAGTCTGAATCGTTTGCAGTAGCAGTAGCTACCACCAACACCGAAAGTGATGTGATATGAATATTGGATAAACTCAAAGCGAAATCGTTTCCCAACACCAAGACCTTGGCCTGGCTTCCCCAACCTCAGGTGCCGATTACGCGGCGTATCAGTTGGCAGTAGATGTGCCCTACCAGGCCAAGGGCTTGTTGGGAGGTCGTTTGTTTCAGTGTTTGCTTCTCCGTAAGTCTGTAAGTGTTCCATTGTAGGTCATAATATTCTTTCTGAGGCTTAGAGCTTTCAGAAGACAGCGTGCTTCAGCAAGTGGGATGCATTGTCGGCTTGTCTTGCTGGCTTGCAGTTGGCTGCCGGGGCTTTCTTGTTAAGCGTGTTGAGTCTTCTATGTCAATGTCAACACTTGTCATGGCAAGGCAGCAAATCAAGCCCTCCCAAGTGCCCAAAGCCATGGGCGAACTCTGACGCCCTAAACTCTGAAAGTCCCGCTGTCTTTTGCTGGGCCTTGGGGTATGCCAGGGTTCCGAGCATCAGCCGCTACATTCGGACGTGGTCCGGGCCGTGGACGCAGGCCTCGATCTGTTAATACTAGGCTTTTTAAGTGCTTAAGGTTCAATAAGTGCTTTTCGAGACTGAGCTTTGTAGCTTCAGGTCCTTGGGTTCCAGGGCTTCAGGGCTTCTTTGGGGTTGGCGAATTTCGGAGGCGAAGAGCTGAGCTGGTCTCTGGAATATGGGGGCCTTATTGCGGATTCTGGGCTATCCACGCGAGGGGTCGTAGTCTGAGTGAAGCGAAGATTGTCCTGGGCCGTGGGGGGTTGTGTCGCGTTCCAAACCTCACTGCTTCCATGACCCGTTGGTATGAGAGCTCCAAATCCAGAACCATTCAACCAGATGTCTCAGACCGTACGCTTCAGCGCGCGAAATAGAGCCTCGTGTGATTTCAGTAAGACCCCGGACACGCGAAGTGACCTTCAAGCTTACATGAAGCACGTTTCAAGTAACAGACTTGTGCAACTGCAGAGTTGCAAGCTTCAGCGTGGGCTGCGGATTTGGTTTGTGCTCAGGGTCTGTGCTTCCGTCTCAATGTCCAATATGTGCCCGAAAACAATCATCATTGAACCTGTAAGGCGCTCGTCTCACACAAACCAGACCGTAAGCTCCATGAACCCTAAATCCATGTGAAGCAGGGCTCGGTATCGAGCCTCCCTCGATGATCTCGGTGAACTTCCCATTGGCAGCTTGGCTGTGTCTTCATCAGTTCTGTTGTTTTGGTATTGTGGCTCGTGTTACAGCCAGAAGCGCCCGGGTCCCCGAATTTCGGATTAAGGGCGCTGCCGTTTAGAAGTTAAGGTGAAGGGTCCATGGACCCCAACCCCGAAAACACTAAGTCAGATCTTGGCGGACAGAGCTCCGTCTATCGACAGTAGAGGAGCCCGACACAAAAAAGAATTAAACTCTCTAAACCCACCAAAACTAGATCCCAAATCCTAAACCGTATACTTCACAGGCCCTGAACCCTACAGAGCATCCTTGAAAAGGGATCCTCTGCCCTAAGGTAGATATCCACGAAGAGAATGGGCCTCTGGAGATCCTTCCTGGCAGCCAGGAGGCTTGCGGATGCTGTAGCCGAGAGAGGGGTCCATATAGACATCAAAAAGTACTACCAGACTAGTATGGAATTAGCCCCCCCCCCCGAAACCGAAATAAGGATGGTCTTTTGGGGCTTGCATCCATAATGGTTAAGTTATATATATATATATATATATATATATATATATATGTATATGTATGTATGTATGTGTGTATGGACCCTCTGACTAAGATAGAGCCATTCGCGACATGTCCTACGATATAGAAAATTAAACAGACTATAACCTGTAATCTGCACAGTATATACACATATAGTTATATATGTATATTCGTTTATTTGTTCTGTAAGATGGCCTCTGATAGTTGTCTAATATGAATGGCTGAGAGGCTCATAGACTGTAGAAATTGGTACATCGAGTATACGCTAGATGAGACTTAAAGACAGACCAGAGTACATATAATACAGACTTTGCGCATGATGTACAACCGATATAGTGTATGCATGCATCTATCTATCTATCTATCTATCTATCTCTCTCTATATATATATGTATATATGTATATATGTATGCATCTCTACGGTTACTTGTGTGTACATAGACATTCATCTGTTTACAATTCATACGGAGCCTTTACCACATAGGACATACTATGTAACATATACTCTGTAAAAGGCAATATTGGTTATCTAATACATCATGTAAAAGACAACAAGCACGGTCACCACATGGTTGCCGCAGTTTGCATGGCAGCTCCCCTGTCAAGACGTGACTAACAAAAAACTATCGTTGTCCGCTTGAAAACTCGAACGAAGCCCAAGAGCTCAAACTATGAATCAAGGGCTGTAGCGCCATGCAGATCCCAGAAAGAAAACCAAGAGAAGAGGTTTCACTCACCGCGGCGCCAGCCCTGCTTGCAAAACGTCACCTGCGGCGCGTGCTTCTCTCACGTGGCGACATTGTGCTGCCCCTTGGTTTTAAGAAAATGCGCAATGGCTTTCCGAGTAAAAAGGCGAACTAAGCGGATTGCAGCTGCAGCAGGATCCTTAATGATCTGAATCTCAAGATCGAGACCATCGCGGCCAATATAGACAAGCAAAGACATGCAAGCTTTGCACACATACATATATTGAATGTTGTATACATATATATATATATACATACACAGACATATGTACACACACACACACAGAGCGGGTTTGTGCATTACGGCATGGGACATACTTTACGACTGGGCTGCCGCGGAGGATCTACAACCAGTGCCTGGTGTAGGTTTTGGGGTCGGGGTTCCGGGTTTGCTGTTTCACTCCTGCGGTGAAACAAATGTCGTTACTACCGCAGAAAGTAATGGCCAACGCATGTTTCATGCACCTCCCCCAATGGGACATGCCCAAAACCTCGGGTCCCGCAGTGTTTCCTTTATGTCCACCCAGACTCCATCCGAGCTCCAGAGCATCCATGGGCCAACCAAGATAACAAGGTCTGCTCCACAAGACTTCGGAGTAGCTGCAAGAGATTGGTGCGTCGCTGTTCACCTGATATGCTACGCAGTCATTCTTGCACAGAAAGATCTTTGCACCTGCTGGACCTGAACTTGGAAGAACTCTGCTCACTCCGCTCTGCCGAACACCGACAAATTGCTGCGTGCTCTGGTAATTACTTTCCGTGGCTTGAAACTGCAGAAACACTTCTCTGGCCTGGTCACAAACATGGTTCCGGCATGCGAACATGCCGTCGGGGCGTTCTACCAACCGAAAACTGAAGTCCCCTAACTACAGCTTCACGAATACTGAAGCAGAGCAAGGGCAGACAGTCCTGAACACTGAGGAGAGATCTTCGCACGCTCCACCGTGGCAGCCCAAACCGATGTAGCCAGCCCAGGCCGCTGGCTGTCTGGGGCACCCTGTCAATTCATACACTGAGTTTTCACCGAGATATTGTGCGCATGACTTTCGAGACAGTTTGATTTTGACCTTGTTGGTTCTCACAGCGGTAGTTATGACCCATGGTGGGTTTTGTGCTGCTGCCACCACCACCACCACCACCGCCATCATGACGAGTACTGCTGCTGCTGACTACGACTACGACTACGACTAGTTGCGGCCGCGACTGGACTACGAGACTGTACAGTGATAGGAATGCAAGACCATACGACTGCCTCTACCACTCTACGACTATACCATCACCGTGCGAGACTTCGAGTGTACGACTCTTCGACTGCACCCTACGAGATGTACGACGACTGAGACTGCAGCCACGGGAAGGGGGCCACGGTTACGATGCCGACCCACGACGACGACTACCACCACCTTTACTGCTGCTTTTCGTTTTCACCGCAGGTCTTTGAGGCAACCAGACCAGCTTGGCCTCTCAGCCCAGCCCGTTTTCATTCTGCTACCTTCCGATATTGCTGGAAGATGTTGGGGCTTGGGTTAACTTCTGCTATATACAAACTTGCCACTCAGTAGCCGCGCTACTGACTAAGGTCAATGGTGCCCCACACCTCTGCAGCTGAGGCTTTGCCAAAGCCTCGGCTATCTCTGGCCACCTCCGCAGCGGCCGCCGCACTGGATGTGGCGGAGCTTTCGCCAGTCGCGACTCTGCCGGCAGAGTGATGTTGGGTTTCGGGGTTAGGGTTTATGGATTCCAATGTAGTATGCAACATGAATAAAGCCATCACCTTCAAATAAGCAAAACAAAGCAACGAACGAGACGGTATGCAGCGCTGAGACATGGCCCCTGCCGATGATTGAGCCAAGAACTGCTCAGCAAAGCCGTGAGGCATCTCCATTCCGGATGCCGTTGAGGCCGGCTTGGAAGCCAGGCACGGTTTTGCTTCCAACACTTCGCCCAAGGGATGTTGTATTACGCCCTAGCCCTAGAATCCTTAGAAACCCACTGCGTTGCGGCATTCGTAGGAGGACTTGTCTCATGTCGCACACGTCTTCAAAGACTATGCTGGATCAGAAACTGAACTGAGTAGCAGATTTAGGGCCTTCTGCCCCTTGGTTGCATCGCATGGGCCTGCATGGTATCGGAACAACACGAACATTCATGGGCCTCGGCAGTTCGTGTCTAGGCTAGATGAACCTCAAGCCCAATCCCATCCAATGCCTCAAACCGTAACCCTAAACCTTAAAGCCAAAATCGCATGCCCAAGCCCAAAATTCAAAAGTCTGAGCCCTCTTTTGCTGGTCTCTGCCGTAAGTTACAGGCATTGCACGTCACTCAGACGGAATATATACTGTTTCTGATTTTGCAACCAGGGGGGTGGCTTGATGAGGGCCCTAATTCGAAAGCCCCAGCCGGACCCCAGCAAGGCAGCGCCACATCCTGCGGTTGATCCCTTTGTCAAGGCTCGACCCTTTGTGGGTTTTTTTACTGTTTGGTGTTGTAGGTATAGAGAACATAGAAGATTCAGGATTTTGGGAATTCTCGAAATGGTTCATCGGATCGATGACCACCCCAAGCTATGCCTCAACCGTGGCCCTACCTTCTACACTCCTCAGCCCTTAGCCTTACAATCCACTCAAACTCAACACAGTGCGCTCTACACCCTGCGTTCAGACCCCGCAGCCCAGCATGGCATCGCGGTGTTTCGGCTCGAGGCCCACGAGCGGCTGTAACCGAACCGAATTTCAATATCCTTTTCCCCCCTCTCCCTCCCCCCCCCCCGCCACACCCCGAAACCGAAGGCCTGCACTCGGAACCCTGCACTCCTAGCCCCAGCCCTCAACTCGCCAAACCCTACAAACCCTAAGTCGTTTCCGAATCCCTACTAGTAATTCTCTAAGCCCGGAGGCTGAGCCGGTTTCGTGCTTAGGGGTTGGTACTTCTCCCTGCTTCGCACGATGGCGCCCACCGGCACTTTCTTTGTCACCTTTTTCTCCCTGGTTGCTGCGGCTGCACATGAATGCGGCAGCGAAAGTGACTCGGGAGGTTGCGTTCAAAGGAGGTTGTGGGTAGACTTGGAGCTTGGTTTAGGGCTCGGGTCTTGTGTGCAGTATAGTATGTCTAGGTAGGACTAATTGTTTGTGAATGTGTGTGTGTGTAGGTGTTATGGGTCTAGGGTTCTTTAACCGGGTTCAGCTTGACAGCTAGTTCGGTGGCGCATGGTGGTCGTAAGGTTGATGCGGGTCCGCGTGGGCCCGGCGTTGGCTGCACGAGCGTGGTGCTTCCAAACTGTAGACCCTGAAACGATGAGTCCCCAAAAGCCCCTAAGCCCTAAGCCCTACACCCTTAGACCCGAACCCAAAGCCGCACACCTGCTACACTGTTGCTTGTCTAGCTGGGGGGCCAGCCGAAGATAAAACCATGAGAATCAGAAGCTTGCAGCTTTAAGCCACTTATGTCCAAAGTTTGCAACCCCCCTATGCGTGTCGATTCTGAATTAACGTCCAGAGTCCATTATCTCGGTATAGAGCCCCGCTGTTTCGGGAGAGCAGTTCTGTATTAGGGCATTAGGGTTTATTAGAGGGGTTTGAGAAAGAGCTTTCGGTGGTTAGCTACAATGGCAGTTTTAGCTTTCAATCACTCCCTGGCCAGTCGACAAAACCTTACAGTGGCACATGCTGAACAGAGCACGAAAGCAGGGAAGTCCTAAAGTTTTCAAAGCTAAGGCGATATAGAGATTAGTGGCGTGAACTTCTTGCAGATGAATGCAGCATCCCTTGCGCAGCCTGTCAGCTAAAGCTGCTTTTGCAGGCTTCAGGTCCTCCACTGCAGACCCCCTGCCCTAAACTCAAAACCCCAAAGCCCTGAACCGCAAACCCTTCTAAACACTGAGCCCGAAGCCCTGAACCCCTAATTTTAGACCCGAAGACGCCTGGAATCCTAATCCTCTGAACTCAGAAACCGAAAGCGCTCATCCAAGCCCTCAAACCTTCGCACTAGACACTGGGTCACTAGGCCCGACGTCCTATGCGTTATGTCCTCGATCCTGCAACCTCAAACTTAGATCGAAATACCTTTCCTAGCTAGCTCTTCCGGACATTTTACATGTTCCTTATTGGGCCTAAGCGGATTTTACTTACGAACATTGTTCAGCTCGGCTTCAAAGGGGTGACCTAGTCCTACACCTTGACAAAGACTTACTTAAGATGAGCCGACGTGTGCGAAGAACGGTCTTGGCAGGATGCATAGCTGTAGCAGTTCGCAGTCGTCGGTTGGATGCTGCGGTTTTTACGGCATGGATAGGCTTGCGAATTTAGGGTTCACAGGCTTTGGGCTTGAGGGTCCCGGAGATTGTATCTTATGGGCGTAGGAGTTAGCTGTAGCACGGTCTTGTTCTTGTCCCTGGGTTGCCCAATGCTTCACCCGAAGAGCCCTGCGACGAAGCAACAAGTAATTCTGGCAAAGACCATCGACATCTGGAGTTTGTATGCAGTTGTTTGACATTCCCGTCATCCTCCCCCGAAACCAGCATAACGCCCCATTTACCGCGAAGCTGAGCATGTGCTGCAACTGTAAAAGTTCGAGTTGTCTCGCACAGCAATGCACAATGCTTCAAAGGATATGGTTCCCTAGAATCAGGAATATGGAGAGGGGAGGTTTCGTGAAGTTTCCACACAAGCCTCAGACGTGTCAACCACCCGGCACCCGTAGGACGAAGCTTATACGCTACCACAGGCTACTTCGCACAGTTTTCCTGCAAAGTCTTCCTAACAGTGTATCTCAGAACCCTGCAAGAAGTAAGTTGTTGCAGTCTACGGAAGATTTCAGATCCCAAAACCCAGTGCCACTGCAAAAATGCTCAGGCCCGCATCGCAAGGAGAACAGTGCCTCCGCTTCATGCACATCCCTAAGCTTCTTGGCATGCAGAGGGAAGCCTGAGAGCCTTTTGCGGATGTCCTCCTCGCCCTCATCACTATTTATCACCATGATCTGTATCATCTCAACCGTCATCAGCGTGGCAGCAACAGTGTCGACATGACCATCGTGCTATCACCCGCATCATCAAGACTACCACTCTCATCATCGTCACAAGCATATCATGATCAGCGTCATCACCAGCACCACCATCATCACCAACAGACAGGGCCCCAAGCTCATCAAGGTTTTCGTACGTGCATGCATGCATATACATAAGTGCATGATACATGAGTATATAACCAGGTATAAAGCTATATACATATATATATATATACACATACATATGCAAGTTACATTCACACATCGGTACGTACATATACATCTACATATGCATTATGTACTCATGTACATCTGCATCTACTTCAATGCGTAGATAGTTTTACGATATATGAAGATAAGTTATAAAAGAGTACAGACTCATATTATGTCTCGTCACAATATGTGTTTTACATGTAACAAATCTATGATTCTATCTCTGTATAATGTACTTGTGTATGTTCGTCTGTATGCATGCGTGTCTGTATGTATTTTCGTATGTATGTATGTGTGTATGTATGTGTGTAATTCTGTATGTATGCACGTATGTATGTATGGATGTAAGTAGGTACGTATGTATGTGTGTATATATATATATACACATATATATATATATATATGTATGCATGTGTCTGTGTGTACATACACATGCATAACCGAGGACAGGAGGAACCAGCATCGACTCGGCCGCACAGCAGAGACTTCATGGTTCTTAGAATTTGCAGCCCTGAAGCCAGGAGCATGAGCCCCGACTCTGGCAGCTCGCACAGTGCGGAATATTGAGCTCGACTAATTAATAGTGCACTTGAAGCTCCGCTTTCCTGCAAGATACCAGTGAGGCTTTCTTCGGTTTAGGGGCGTTCAAGCTTGAGAGTGTCCGGCTCAACACCCCAAACTTAAATCCTGCACTCCTTAAGCTCGACGTAGCTCGATCTTCCCCAGGACGCAAAAATTGAAGTTTGCGAACGTTGTTTCCGTACTACGTGCATGACACCGGCACCGTACCTAAAATGTTCGGGCATAGGGCGCATGAGCCTTTAGGGCTACTTGTATCGGCGTCTTTGTAGCATTGTAGGCAACAAGCAGAAGCTAGGTACTAGTAACAGGCACATGTAGTACTCGAAGTAGTGCCAGTAGTGGTGGTCGCGGCAGTGGTGGTAGTTGTGGTTGTGATGGTTGCGGCACCACTTCCCCACAGCCGAAGGCCAACATGCACCTTCCAGCGGGGCAACGGGCCTTCGACTCCCTCATGCTGGAAACCTTCCTGCGCGTTCAAGAGCACATGGACGGTGTAGAGGCCGATAGCTGGCATTCTGGGATCCGTTCTGGCACGCCGGTGTGGACAACAGGGTTTTGTGCGGCATAGACTACTGACTAGAGTTTTCCAGCGATGGGGTTTAGAGCATAGAGGTTCGCAGCGGCGGATAGGTTCGGAGGTTTTAGCAATTGGGGTGTAGGCTTTGATGGGTTGAGGTTGAAGATTAGCGATATCCGGGTTCTGGATTTTGCTGTTTAGTGTTTGCTTAGGGCTGAGGGTTCACCAAACATGGAGCCCCCAATAGTGGCCACATCCTTTCGTACCCTACGGTGGCCTCTTTCCGGTGTCATGTGAGCCTTGTGGAGACCTACTGATCCTCTTCAGCTTCACCCCCCAAACCTCTTCACAGAGAACCCAAAGCTTTGCAGCCCCTTAAAGTTGGAAACCGGATTAAGGCCAAATAGTGGGTTCCCTCTACGTTACTCTTAAGGATTGAGGCTATTGGGTTTCCAACTTTTGGGCTTCTACTGTAGTTGGCAGTGGGCCCCTCGTAAGTAGCAGGCAATAGGGTTGAAGCAGCTTCTTTACCACTTTAGGTCAGAGCATCTCCAATGCAAGGACCTTGGGAAGCTTTACGACGATGCGCATCATGGCCGTCTGACGCTTCTTGGCCAAAAGAAGGTTGAGCTTTGGGGAAATCCACGGGTAAGTTTAGGCCTGGGAATTCGTAGGACGTTAGGAGCTGTGGGTTCAGGGCTCAGGGGCTGGGCAGCTCTTTGGAACTCTTCGGCAACCTGAGCAGGTATGGCGTCTTCATCGCCGAGCACTTGTCGGATTACCGCTGGCTGCCGGAAGATGCGGCAGATAAGTGTGAGGCGCCGCTCGCGACAGGTGTATGCGTATACCACGTATACCTCTCCGCGCTAACCTGAATAGACCATGAACAGTAACTGGTGGCTGCAGCAACGTGGCACACCCGGGCCAACAACAGCCACCAGCATTGTGGCGAGAGTTGTTTTTTCGATTTTTCAAGCTTCCAACCCAAATCGTAAACACTGCCCGTTGTGAACTTCGACCCTGATACTAACTTTGACATGGTTTCTGTTCAGCGCTGTCGGTTGTATAAGTATTTTGCGACCAGTTGCCCACACTTTGTTTCTTGTTTGGTTTTCCTCTCCTCAGTGTGTTCAGCTCATCGCCTACATGTAGCTCAGGGTACACTACGCGGTTCTTGTTCCCTTCGCTTACTCTTTAGCTCACTTTCATTTCTCTGCTGGGCTTTCGGGTGTCTCTGGGCGTAAAACCCGATGCGAAGTCTGTTCTCAGTGATAAAACTGATTCGGAAAATCGAAAAGTAATGTGGCCATTGGATGTTATGTTGTCCTTTCTTCTCATGTGCCTCGCCTCAACCCTTCTGTATAATTAACGTAACATCGTTAAACTTCCGGATGGCCCTTTAGCTTAAAATTCGTGTGCGCTGTGGCTCTGTGATGTCTTCTGTTCTCATCCTTCGAATACTTTGTACTACCTCCTTCTTCTTTGCTTCGTAGTCGTTTGTAGATACTAGGTTTGGCTCCTTTCCCATCTTTGCGCCCGTTTAATCATACCACCCGCCAAAATGCGTCTTTGCCTTTTCCTTTGAAATGAACCTATATACATGCGTAAAACTTGTCGAAGACACAGAAACCATCAATATTTCTACACTTTGTACTGTCGGTGATTAGTTAGCAAAGAAACACATGGATTTAATATTGCGGGGCGCCGACACTGCCGACACTGCTCTGACCTCTTGCCATTTTTGATATTCAGCAGTCCTACTGTTGGTGAATACTGTGCGCTGGTTGGTGTTGTTATTTTTTGGGGGGCTTCTGCTGTGGTTCTGAGGTCACCATATTATCTAGCTCTACCAGAATATGCAGCCTTTGTTTATTTATGAGGTTTGCCACGTGTCATGTCTACGGTTCCTTCTCATTAGCTCTCTCTCTAAGGTAAACAGGTAAAGAGGTTCCCTGGGGTGTCCAAGTGCCCCTGAAGCACAAGTCTGTGAAACCCCCAAACCCTAAACTCCAACAGAGCCTAGCACCAAACCAGACACCCTCAAAGTGTTTATTCAATGCCGAACTCCAAACCCTATTGCTTTTAAGCCGGACCAATTCTCCTGCACAGGATTTGCACACGCCGCCATCCCGTAGTGTGCCGGCAGCAGTGGCTACCCCATGCTTCCCCCCTACCGTATGCTTCCGGATTTGTTTTTGGTGAGGCTATCCTCTGGGTTCAGGGCCGTATTTCAGCAAAGAGGCACCACGAGGAGCCTCTCCTGGCTTCCCGTTACTATAATGAGGAAGCAATGTTATCCACACAAAGCTGCGATCATGGCAAACTACACGAAGCTACTTACCGAGAGCCCATGGATAGCTACACTGGCCATGTTCCATGCTTCGGCTTTGGGGATGTTACATATCCTCGATCATCTGCTAGACATGGCCTCTCGCAGGGTTCCACGCCTGCGTTGCTGGAGCTTCAAGTCTGCTGGGGTTGGGGTTATAGGTTTGGCAGGGCAAAGACTGAGAGTTGGATCTTGCGCCTGCTAGAACGCTGTCCGCGAAAAGCATTGCGCGCATGTTCCAGCTTGCGCCTGCCACGACTATTTGGGTTGGGTGTTGACGGCCTACTCACGGGTCTTAGAAAGTTTTGTTAAAATGCAAAATTCATGATTGGCCAGCGTTCAAGACGCACCCGTTCGGGATCAGACCAGACATGTTTCATGAAGACCACCAGAAGCCACCGTTAGACTGCATTGCTCCATGGATGCATTGCGGAGGGCTGACAAATTGCAGCATTCTCGTTTTAGTCCCTGCACAAGTGTACTAGAACACGCTCCCCCATACCCCAGATGACATCAAGGTAAAGCTGCTCCCCGAATACTCCTGTGCACGAGGGCGGGTATAGGAGCTTATTATGTCAATTGAGCATGAGGTGCTGGGTCTGTTATGCTATATCAAGTATCAGCGGGCTCCAAAAGGAAAGGGATAGCAATGCTAACCAGCCAGAATCCTGCGGTTGATTGAGACTCGCATCGACCAAGCAGTTGAGCACTTCCTCGGACAAGCTGCAGCTCTCATCCGAGGTCCTTAACCTAGATTTTTGTACACTTAAACCCGAAACCCCAAAACTCTGCCACCCAAGGTTCGGACATTGCGCTCTGGTACCAGGACTTGACGACAGAGGGCTTGTGAACTGGGGTTGAGAGGTAGGTCCATGTGATTTGAACTTATAGGGTTTACCACGAAATTTGCAGCGTAGTAGTTGCACATTCGGGTAGTGTGTTTGAGAATTGCTCGGCTGCAAGGGTCTTGATCTAAATCTCTTGTAAAGGGTCGGGGTCTAGGGCTCGTGCGGCGTTAGTGTTTTTGTCTGGATGTCGGACCTCACAGGACCGATGCCATGTACGCATATATGTATACATACACATACGTAGCTACCAACTCCCTGAGCCCTACCGCATAAACATCGCACACTCCACTTGTCACAGCTGCAGGCACGGCAGTGGTCGACAGCAGTAGTAGAAGAAGTAGAGGCAGCAGTAGTAGAAGCAGTAGTCGTCGTAGCAACAGCACCAGTGGTAGTGGTAGTGGTGGTAGAATTAGTGGCAGTAGTAGTAGTAGTAGTAGTAGTAGTAGTAGTAGTAGCAGTAGTAGTAGTAGTAGTATATAGTAGTAGTAGTAGTAGTAGCAGTAGTAGTAGTAGTAGTAGTAGTAGTAGTAGTAGTAGTAGTGGTGGTGGTGGTGGTGGTGGTGGAGGGAACTCAACCCTGTAGGAGCCTGGCTGCACGAATTTCTGCGTCGTGCGGGAGCCCCTAGCGCGGTTCTTCAGCGCCTTCAAGATGGTGTACCAGGACAAACACTGCTGCATGTAGGCTTAGGCTCACGGGAATTTCGCTCTATATATATATATATATATATATATACATACAGGCTGGCACTGAGAAAGCGCTCTTACAAAGGACGCTCTTTTGATGTTTTGCATTGACTACGCTTGTTTTGACTTGAACAGACATGCCTTCCCATGCTGTTCTAGAGCGAGGATTGTGTCAACGACGAAATGGTGATGAGGATGATGATGATGATGATGATACTGATCATGATGACAAATGCTGCTGTAAGCAACGAAGGTTAACCTATAGAGTCTACAGCGGATGCTGCGGCTACTGTTGGAGTCGCTGTACGTGCAGGTGCCGCCATGTTGATGGTGATTGTGCTGTTGGTTATGACTGTGCTTACTAGTATCCGTACAAGGCTAGCATCGCCGGTTAGCATGGACCAGGTGACATTGGTTAGAGTCACGGTTAGAGTCTAGGGTGATGCTGATGCTAGTGCTATTGGCTGACTTGTTCATGTACTTGATGCGCCACGTCAGCAGCAGCGCCTCTAGGTGAACTGATGTGAAATCATCTGTCTCCAAGTTATCTGTGTATACCACCTGCTTGTGCCCTGAGCTACAGCCGAAGTCCCGAGCCCGCCATCTGCCAAACGATATTCAGTGGCTCTTGAATGCCTTAGCCTCAGCCCATGCCAGTTCGAGGGTACACGAGAGCCTTGTGCGTGCAAGGTGTGCGAGAGCTTCCCGCTGAGGTTTCGGCAGTCAGACAGTCATAAGATCATAAAGGTCTGCAAAAACTAGCTCGACATCAGGATCTAGCTGTCTAATAACAGACAGTCATGGTAAGTTTACAGTATTGCTCTCCCGAAAGCCCGGTCTCCCAATAAGGCCGGGGAAACTTTCAATGATTATCGGACCACTGCCCCCCAGCTCTCCCGAGATTAGCCATTCTTTTGCGTCAAGGGTCACAATCAAAGGTCGTTGGGCTTGAAATCTTCATTAAAGCACGAGCCCTCAAAACCTGATAGGACGCTGTAGAAGCCCTGGCCCGAAGCCCTTGATGCGCATATGTATGTATACATATTATACATACGTATGTGCGTGTATATGTACATGTATATATGTATATACATATATGTATATATGTATGCATGTAAATTCGTACATGTACCATGCCTATTTGTTCATCTGTTTGTTTGTGCATGTGTGGAGATATTCCCCCATGTGTCGCTCACTCTCCCTCCTCTCTCTCGCTCTCTCCTGTTTGACAAGGGGTTTTCGGCGTCCCGATGATCAACGTGGCTTGGTTTGCTTCGCCTTGGCTGAGCTTGTATAGACTTCTTTTACATCTCCTGAATGTAGGTATTGATTCACCTCTGTCAGGCCTGTTTACATACACATTTGCATGGAGAGAATGCATATGCGTATATATGTATGTGTGTACACATATGCATATTTATACATATGTATGTATCTATATACATATATGTATACACATGATATACGCGTATATATGTAGCGTATGTATACACTTATACACATCCACCTGCCACTAGAGCCGTAAGAAGCTTCTTAGCAGGAGTGTGATCCACTTTCAGTCGAAAGCAAAACTCTTGAGCTCCTCTCGCAGCTGAATTCTCGCCTCTCGTCTCGAGGAACTGTTTTTTGTTGGGGCTCAGAGAAAGAGGAATTTGCATGTGTAGGCTTTGGGATTTAGAGTTCAGGATGTTCCCAGGGTTCGGGTTTAGGGCGTAGGACTGAGGTGTAGGGTGTAGTTGTGGTTTAGGTTGGCAGGCTTCAAGGTTTTAGATTAGGACCTGGGATTTAGCGTCTACTTCGGCTTTGGGTCTTTGCATTAGTTTTGGCTTCAAGGTTTCGGCTTGAGTTTTGGTTTGGAAAACAAGCAAGTGTACGAGTAGGGAAAACTGTGAGATCCTCGCTGACAGAAGGAGGCATCCGAGCCAAGTCCGTTGGTCGAACCTGAAACATATGACGTCTACGTTGTGCGTATATATATATATATAGTTACTGATTTTCTACATATACATAATCATGCACATGTATGTGTGCTACAGATAACCAGTCAGATGACGGCAGCACAGACATGTTGTGGAGAGTCGTATGGGCTGTTGAGAAGGATGCTAGAAGGCAGGCCGAGAAACCTGGAGTGTCGGGTCTGTTTTTGCTCACCGTGAGATTCTCAGCATGGCACCTGTTTCATGGACCCTGCACCCGAACAGGCTGCTTTCATGGGGTCTAGAGGAACCTTGCAGCGTGCCAAGCCACGTGGACGAGTTAGCAATAAGTCAGAAATACACCCCACAACAAGCCAGGGTGCTGGCTTTCCGGAGTTGACGGGCTTAACCGGCCCTTATAGAGGTCCTTACTCATCCCTTGAACCGGGATCCCGACCCAAAGCGCTGAGCTCGACACCGCTAAAGCCCAGAATCCTAAACTCGCGCGCGTCACCAGGAAAGCTTGCATCCGATTCAAAAGCAGGTTGCCTTTCATTTTCCGGCCCACGCTTTGAGTAATACCAAACCGAGTTGGGGTAAGTAGTTTCATCTAGGCAAGTGCTTGACTCCTATCCCGAAGGTTCGCAGCAGCTTATGCTCACGCTGATTTGAAGCTAGTGCCGGAACGTGCGGCAGCTGATGCCAATGATGCTGGCTTTCTTGGGACTGGTGGTGGAATGTGCGGCAGCTGATGCTCATGACACTGCATTCTTGTACTGGAACTGGAATGTGTGGCAGTTGGGGCTAATGCTGCTTGCTGTACTTGTTACTGTGCTTGTTACAGCTGAAGCTCACGACGCCCGCCGCAGCTGATGCTCCATGAGTTCGGAGCCGGTTAGGAACCTACGGCAGCTGATGCTCATGAGGCTCGCTGATTCCGGGGTTGTGCTTACAGGTGCCGCAGCTGATGCTCGTGATGTCCGGTAGCTTGCGGCCAGTGGCATAACGGGTGGCAACCATTGACCATTATGTTCGCTGGACTGCTACGCTCAAAATGCTCGCTGGTGTAGGGCAAGTTTAGGGCTTTACGGCTTGTAGCACATCGCACGGCAGCTGCTAGTTACGATGTTGGCTGGTTCGGAGCTCGCGCTGGATTGCGCGGCAGCTGATGCTCATGATGCTCGCTGGCCTCGCTTTGCGGTGGAACATCGCCGGCTGTCGCTCATCATGCTCGCAGGTTCGCAGCCGTGAAGGTGCCGCAGCCGGTGGTGTGTATACGCCCGTAGCGAACGTGTGGCAGTGATGATCGTGATGCTCGTTGGTGCTTATAGCTACAACACACAGCTGCCAATGCAGCTGATGCTTATGATGCGCGCGTGTTGGCAGCATGTGATGAAACATGCGAGGGCGGCTGATAATTATTCTGGATGCTCGCGGATTCGGGTGGTGGAATGTGCGGCTCATGATGCTGGCTGGTTCGGGGATTGTGGTGGAACGTGCGGCAGCTGATGGCCGAGGGTGATGACTGCTCTGGGATTCCAGCACGCGCGGCCCACTGCGGTATACCTTTGATCCCTGCAAGCCGACAAGTTTCGACTCTTAGTGAGCTGTAGGGCTATAGGTGGCTTCCTCAACCAAATAGCAGTACACTTGCTTGCCCTCAAGACCGTCTCAGGCCACGAGCCCTAAGATCCTCGAACCCTGAGCCCAATTCCTTAATACCCTAAACACTAAAGCCTCGTCTGAGTCGCAAGGTCCTTACCTGAACGATTGCTTCTTCATGCCGCAGGTCTTGCCTCGCGACTAAGTTTTGAGGGGGCCCTAAATCTACACAGCAGAGCTTTCGGGATTAGAAACTTGGCCTCAGGTGGGTTCCGGGTAAAGGGCAGCGAGTTCAGGGAAGTCAGGCTATAGTTTGGGCTTGGGAGTTTGCTTGAATCAGACGCACTGCTCCATACCATTCACTCAGAATCTACTCGTACCGAGTTCTCAAGCAGCGCACACGGACAGCACTTTTGGTGCCCTGCAGTGTATGACGTATGCTATGTTGGGGTATTCACTCGAATCCCGGATCTCTAGAAAGAGGATCGTTTCAAGGACGAACCCCTTTTGGCCTGACAGTGTTGTGACGAATCAATCTGCAGCTCTGGAGCCATACTTCAGGAATTTGCAGGGACTATTGGAATCGACAGAAGGCAGAACTTTCAAACCCCAAAGCCCTTGAGCTTGGATGTTTGGCCCGTCTTCCCTGCCGATCTCATTTTCGCAGGCTTTGCAATACATACTTCCATTATTTAGTTTACAAAACTTCCCTACAGATATTTATGAAAGGTATTGAGCAGGTATCCTGCATTTGTCCGTATGTATACCACGCGCACGCCAGCACGTTCGACGGGTGTCTATGCGTGCACAACACATGCAACTATGCGCAGTCTGCTTGGATCCTCGAGGTCTGTCTATGGTGTGTTCAACAAGTCCAGCGCCACGCACCAGTACTGCCAACGGATCCTTCACACCGAGAACCTCGACCAAGAGACCTTTGCCTGCACGTGAGGGAGAGGGCCCTAAAGGGCCAAGCTCATAAAGGCGATCTTTAGGGCCTTTAGTACCTTCACAGGTTTCTCATAGCCTGGTCGTCTGGCCGTGTTCTGCAGCATGCGACAGCAGCTTCTGGTCAGCAAATGCCGCTTGGGGCTACAGCTCTCAAACCGCGGTGCGGAGGAAAAAACCAATCTGGCGGTAGGCGGAAGTACCTTCAAGACTCGTCCTTAAGCTGAAAGGCTGCACTCAGATCTGGGACTGCTGCTCACCAGCCAAAAGAGATGGATGGATGCTGTATACGAGCACTGCAAATCATGGCAGCTTAGAACTTAGGCTTGCAGTGCTAATGGAAACCATTGTGTTGTGTGAGGTTTGCCGATCTCATGAAAGAGTTCGGCCACGATCTTCAGCTGCCTGACGACGACTTGATGTCGTCATGGACGGACCACTGCAACATGACATTAGATGAGCTAACTCCGACTACGAAAGCCGCAGTCTATGAGTGACTTGGATGAAAGAGCTTTCGGGTGCTCTTCACTGCCTCCATTCAATGTGACCGGGGACTTCTCTGTCGACAGCTTCTGATGGAAGACGGGTTTTGTGGTTTCATCCGGGTCCCTGTTATTCTTCTTGCCTTGTGAAGGTGCGGTGGGCCCGGTGATGTTGTCTTCGCACCGAGAGCTCCAAAGGCTTAGATCATCTTGTTGCCTGCACCTATGAACTGCGTTGCATGTTCCTCCTCTCGTTGTGTGTTGTAGATGCTTTTGGGTACATCTCAGATGACACACATTACCCAGGCTAATACATTCTGCATGGGAACTGCAGTGACTTCACCACTGGCTGTGCTGTGCGCTGACGTGCTAGTGGGTCTGCGGTGTAGGGTCCAGATGGTTGGTCGGCATCCTCGTCCAGAGCCCAGAAAGTGCCAACTATCCCCACCAGGTTGATGCTTCCAATTTCAGTTCCGGTCCAGACGCAGAAATTCTGGCGACATGGAACCCTTAGATTCAAACAGGGACGAGCCGAAGCCACATTCCAAAATGCTGGAATCAGATTCACCATAAGCCCCCCACACCCAAGTCCAAAGATCTCTATCCCCTACCCAGTTCTGCCCTTAACACCGGAAACCTTGAGGAAATACAAGGTGGACTACGAGGCATTTGGCTATCCAACGCCAAGCTTCTGAGAGGGTCAAAGCGCAGTTGCTGGAGCAAGAAAAGTCGGAGACCCAAACACCTAAACACTGAACCCCATCCCCTTAAACCCTTAAAACCCTGCCCTAAACTCTGGAGGAAGCATTGGAGTTGAGTTGTTTGTCTTCCGGTTCCCTCTGCACTGGCTCTCCCAGACTCAGCACCGGGCTTCCGAATACCCGATAAACCCTTGTAATAGCCGGTTGAAGATGTGTTTTTAAATGTTTCCCGTAAGGTATCTGTATTGTATAGTCACCATTCTATTGGGTGTCCTTATGAATCGTTTCCATAATTTTTCATTCACAGCATACGCCACACCATTGTTCTTCAGCGATCTTGTTGTAAGTGTGGGTGTTTGGGGTTTATGGCACATAATACAGCATGGTACAGTACGGTATAGCAAAGCATATGTAGTAATAAACTGTATAGTATCCTCACAGCAGCACTTGATCTGAATCCCTGTGAACGACAGACTTTAACGTTCCTTGCCCCCGAGTGCGCAAGCCCACACGTTGAGAGTTGACTCGGGCCTGAGTCTTAACCCTCAAGCCTAAACCCTGTCAAACGCAAAGCCGTAAAGCCCGAGCCTTGAACTCTAGCAGAAAGCCTTTCGCGTCAAGAACCAGTACATAAGTCCTAAGCCCTGAAGCACCCCTTCTTAGCACTAGACCTTTCGGCCCGCTCATTATAATAGCCCGTACACTGAAACCACAACTCGAATGCGTGCGCGGTGGGCGTAGCTGGACGAAGCCAGGTCGCGGCCGCAGCGGAAACAGGGAGCCAACGCCCCGAGCCTGCACAGTTTGGCTGCCGTACAACACTGACACGTACTCGTAGGGCTTAAGGTTCTCGGGTGTGCAAATTCGTGTACGCAGCACTTATGGGTGTCAGGTTTGAGGGTTTGAAGTGTTGGGTCTGAGGGGCACCTAGTCTATGTTGAAACCTATGGTACAAACCCCTCAGCCCAGACCGGTCGAAGGGCTTGGCATAGAGGGTTTCGGATCTTTGGATGTCCGATGTAAGGTCTGGCAGGTTTAGGGGTAGGTCAAGTATACCTTAGTTGTGCCAGTATGGTGCCGTCATTGCTCGTAAAAATTGCGATTGTGCAACTGTTTCCGACTTGGTTGTTGTATTGTAACAGCAATATCAAGACGAGGCCGCAGCGCACTGGGTCCTTCGATGGTCTCAGACACGGGGAGCATACCCTAAACCCAACTTCGCAGTAGAGGTTCCCTGATCTCCCAGCCGAGCCATGTTACACTCCAATAAACACTACTGATGGTGCTAGGTGCTGAGAGCCACAAATTGAATGGACTGCTTCGAGAGTTGGCGATGTCTGCACAGGCTTGTTGTGGTTTAATTTCTGGTGCCAGGATGACGCGCAAACCGCGTAGATCCTTACAGCGAAGCTGGCAGAAAAAGAGGCATATGAGGGTTGATCAAAATTATGGGCCCCTTTTGGTCCCCTAAACCATAAAGAATACCTTTATAGAGACCCCCCAAAGGGCCCATAATTTTGATCAACCCCCATATGAGGGCCGCAGTCACTTCCTACACACCGCAGTCACCCGAATCCCATCTTGAAGCTCCAAGCTTTGCGCCCGCGACACCCAAAAAAGATGAGACCTCAACTCCCCCCCCAAAGACTCGAGTGCCAGGAGCTGCTAGGACCCTCATGGGAGAGTTTAGAATATCGGGGTGGTGATGACGGGACCCTAAACCCGCCCAGTGGCCTGCGCTTCGAACGACCCGGATGTGCCGGTGCCACAATGGCTCAAAAGACACGACAAAACCGAACCTCGTAGCATTCTGCCCTCTCTGGGTCGTAGGCTTTCGTTTCGCTTCTGGCTCTGAGGGGTGTTTGGGGCTTTCCGCCTCGAAGATTCAAGCTTCCTCTTGGCAGCTCTTCTGAGTTTCTGGGAGTTGTGTTTCTTCGGGATTCGGGGTGCTGGGCTCCTTTGGGCGTAGAATCGCCTGCTTTTACAGAGCCCCAGAGCCATGGCGCAACCGCAGCGAGTTCCTGCAACGACCCCGGCAGTTCAGCACATGCGCGCGCCCGTGCAGCATCCGGGCGCACGCTACCCGGCAAAAAAAGCGAGGTTGTGACATTTGAATCGAACTAGTCTTAGTCTTGTTCTTACTACTGTTGCGTCCCCTCTCGCTCGTGGCTCTCTCAGTTTCGTTCTTTCTCAGTTTTCTGTTTTGGATAGGCGCTAGCTGCTCATGCATACTTGTTTGTTGTATGTGCGCATTTTTGAACGAGCAGTCTTTGCACCGTTGCAGGTGGACCCTCCTCTCGCTCTCTCTCTCTCTCTCCCTCTCTCTCTCTCTGTCTCTCCCTCTGTTTCTCTTCCTCTTTCTCTTTCTCTCTGTCGCTGTGTCTCTCTTCACATGCACGTTCAGATTTCTGTGTTTGTGTGTACACTTTTAAGCATGCGGCTAATCCTGCATCTGTTGAAGCAAATTTGATCAAGCTTGAAAGGCTTGGCCTTTGGCAACTTTCATGTTTGCAGCACTCGATTTCGGATTCAGGGGTTAGCAGCCGAGGTATTTTCGAATATGGGGGTCAGCTAAGGGCCAAGTTCGGCTCCAAAAAGTACTGCAATCTCTCAGGGCACAGACTCCAGTTGCAACCCCGGGAAGTTTCGAGAGATTCAGGATTCCTGGATGGTCGTCAATGCTGAAGCCTCGCTTCACACAGCTCCCAGCCGAGCCAGGGCTCCACCATCCCACATGTCTGCCTTGGAAATGAGCACCCTAGGCCCTTAAATCCCCAAAGCCGCAAGGCCACAAAGCCGCCTTTCCGACGCACCCAAGTTTCCGCCAAAGTGCTTAGCCGCCAAACAACAGGGACAGCCTTTCTGTAGGGATTTTGAAGAATTAGTACCATAAGAAACAAATCTTCAATCATCGTCTCTTTTTTCAATATACCCCCGAACCCTCTTCCAGCAATGAACGCCGCTAGAGTAAATCTGACAGTCCCTGCAACGAAAGACTAAGACCCCAACCGACGCCCTTATCCATCAATAAGCCAAGCCGGCCCAAGCCTCGGCATCAGAAAAGGAGACCCGGCAGGAACAGACCCGAGCCTCCAAGAAACCTGTAGCTTGAGGGGTTGAGGGTGTAATGTAGGGGTTAGGGATTGAGGCTTTAGAGAGTGTTATCTGAAACGGAGACCCGGCAAGAGAGCACCAGGTTTGATTTCGGAGGATGAGCTGAAGACGGAGCGGGAGCGTTGGCGCCAGACGGTGATGCACGAGGCTGTCAGAGCTTGGGGGTTCAGGGGTTAGGGTTTGAGGGTTTAGCTTAGGGTTTGGGGTGTGCGAAAGCGCGGGAGAGGGTCTTTGCAGGCAAGTTCTGGAATCCTCGAATTTCCATGTGGTTTGGTCCGACCGGGGTGAAGCGTTCGCAGTTCGTGATCTCTTTCGATTGAGAATACAGTGCTAGTAGCTCGTTCACGGTTTGGGTATAGTCTGGTTTACTTGTACCTAAACCCTGGGACCCCCGAAAAGGCAATAATTGTCGGAATTCTCCCAGGCTTCCAGATGAGCTCCCAAGCTCCAACCCCTCACGAGAGAGTCGTTTCGGAAGATGGGGAGTTCTCTACGGGTTTCGGGTTTAGGGCTTGGGGTTCTATATATTTAAAAGGGTCCGTTGGAAATTCAGGGAATCTTATGCAATCGTGTCAGTATATATAACCTGACAATCCAAAGACACTCGTGCAACCCTGCAGGTGGCAATATCGAAGCCTGAATGATTCGTAATCTTCTTCCGTGGGGTTGCTCATTTCATGAAGATGCTGCAATATGGGAGTTTCCGAAAATGGGGGACCCTAATATAGTACCCTGAATAGTAGGATCCTTATTATAAGGACCCCCAAATAAGGTACCCCTAATTTTCGGAAACTCCCATATTGCAGTCTTAAACCGCATTCGAATTATTCAGGCCCTTGCCCTGTCCAGAGCTGAAGGCCCGGAAGATGTCAAGATCGCCACTCGAGATTGGCCGCCCCTGGTAGGGTCCTTTGTAAGGGTACCGTCTCCGTTCGGGGGCCTTTCAAAACGGGGTGGGGCCCTAATTTAGGGAACTGCCGAGGTGTGGAACCTGGAGAATGCTGCTTTCGAGCGGATAAATGCCAAGCTGGAAGAGTCGAAGGTTGGCCTTGTGACTGGGTCTCAAAGTTTATATAGGGTGGGTTTAAAGTTGGGGTCTTAAAGCTTATATGAGGTGGGTTTTAGGGTCTTAGGCTTTTTACACGGTGGGAATGTTAATTCGCGGGCACGGTTCATAAAAGGTGGTTCTCGGGTCTTGAAGTGTGCCCAAAGGGGGTCATTCAGGGATCTATAAAAGTTCGAACGGCGTTTAGCTTTATGGTGTATTCTTAAAGTTTACAAGCTGTAGAATTTTTAGTTAGTACGGTGTTGGTCTTGTAAAGGGTTTATAGGCTTGGAACATTTAGGGTTTAAGGTTTGGGCTCTGCGTTTTTAGGGCTTTGGGTGTTTACGGCTTAGGGTTGGCTTGAGACTTGCAAGGTTGTGGTCCGGCTCTTCGTCAAAGTTCTTGGCATGTCTGGGCTAACTTCAAGTCATGACAGGGGGCGGTGCAACAATTTCACGTACGGCATCAGTCGATGGCTCCTGGGCTTTTCTTTCTGTCGGGTTGAAGGTTAGAGTTAGAGTTCGGCCCCAGGTCACCGAGGTGACCAAGCACGTGGCCAGCCAAGTGTTGGAACACATTGAGGCGTTGGCATCGGTGTTTGCGGCTTAGGGGCTTGAGCCTAGAAATCTTACTTCCGGTTTTGTCTTTTGGAGTCCGCAGGGTTGAGTTTTCAGTAGCCTAGCGCATCGCTTCAAGTTTAGATGAACTTTGACCTTGTACTGGGATTTCTAGGGTTGGGTACTTGGGTGTGGGATCCCGAAATCCCGGAGGTTTACACCCCTTCCCACACACACACACACACACACACAAAACACGCACGCACACACACACACACACACACATACACATACCCACACAATCCAACCAAGCCGTCCAGCCCCAAATCTCTGAATGCGCCGAGGTGCCTAAACACCAAAGCCCTCTACTACTACCCTTTCGACGTCACGTGGGAGGGTATTTAGCTTTGTGGAATGCCAGCGCCACAAACTCCACTTCATACTACAAGTTGACGCTCCGCTTTGGGGTTTGGGATCCTTGCAACAGTTGACCGGGTAGGGCTGTAGGGCCGCAGCTTTTAAGCGTGAGGATCTCAGCGTCAGGGCTTAAAGACAAGACAACACATTGTTGGGGTTACGGTTGGAGGGTTGTTCGCAGGGATGCGCAAGCCCTCAATTTGCAGTGCCTCGCTTGGTTGTTGCATTCGTTTACAGTAGCCATCTCAGTCTGCCACAGGCAGAGCGAACTCAGCGGACCAAGGACCATGCAATATAGGGATCTGAATATTTGGGAATTTTTGTTCCGTTGCAGTCTGTTGTTCCTTGTACCTTTTCTGCCCCCAAATCCTGTTTTCATTCTGACAGCTCATGCAGAGATCAATTGAGTTCTGCTCTTTGCAACCGGTGGGAAGCAGTCGTATTCAAAACGCCCGACCCGGCCCTCAGATCATCTCAGATCCCGTTTTCCAGACCTAAACTTTGAAGCCATATGTCTTGTTCATGCCGAATGAGGGCGTATGCATGCATGCATGTATGCTGCAGATGTAGATGTAGATGTATGTAGGTAGATAGGCAGATTTGTTGACAGGGGTTTGGTGGTTCAGGGCTTGGAAGTCTCCGTTGTTGGATGGGTGTGTGCGTGTGTGTCTGTGTCTCTGTGTCTCTGTGTCTCTGTCTGCGTGTGCGTGGTTGTTTTTGTTCGTCCGTCCTTCCGTCCATCCGTCCATCCATCCATCCATCCATCCATTCATCCATGCCTGATCGAGCTTTATGTTTCCCTCTGTCTCTGCATGTTTCTCCATCTGTCTCTCCCGCTCTCCTGTACAGGCATACAAATACATGTACACCCGTAAACGAGGCTTTCTCATATTCTTTACTGTCATATAGAGGTGCCGACTCATCAATGCTTGGGGGCCCTGAAAATTTATGCTCAGCTGTTGATTTCTGTATTTGTGCAGACACACACACACACACACACACACAAGTACAGAGGTCTTAAGGGGGGTCTGGGCTGATTCATTCTGGCAGTGTTTGGGTTCCCTGCATTTTCTTGGATCTTGCTCGAGAAAGTCTGGCCCACCCTAGGAGCCCAACTATATCCCACTGCAATTCCTGAGTATAAAGATCCTGGCCTCAAATCTGGTTCTGAGAGGAGTTACCCAAAGCCCTAAACCCTGAACCCTTAAAGTAAAAGCCAGAAAGTTGGAATATGATTATCCTAACCCTTCTATGGTAAATTATAAGGTATCCTACCATGAAACCATATTCCAACTTTCTGGAGTTCCCTTTACAGTGTTAGCCTGTTACCCTGAAGTGCCAGCCAGGAGCTGATACAGAACCGCCCTCAACGAAGTAGGGCTAAGGATTTGTATAAGGGTTCTAGCAGTGGTTTCTACAAGGGTCTTGGGGGGTTTAGTGTCTGGTTTTAGGGTTTGGGATTTGATGGGGCTGTAGGTTTTTGGGTTTTGGGTTAGTTTGGCATCTGGGTTTTCTTGCTTTGGGCACTCCAGATCGACCCTAAACCTTGGTTGAGCGAAAGGGTTTCGATTTGAAGGTCATGTCGACATATAGGACGAGCTACGACCTCAAACCTACGCTCCATGCTACCGCAGCATCTGCTGCAGGACATCGAGGATCTGCGCCAACTGCTCCTAAAGCTCCCGGACCCCGCAGGGGGTTCGGCAGGGTTTAGGAATTTCGATTATGGGTTAGGGTTCAGGGTTTCGGTGGATGAGTTCGCGGGCTGAGATTGTCGGCAGTATAAGTCTCAACGTCCCCATTCGGCTTTAGGGAACCTTCCCGAATCCTTAATCCTACACACGCAGTTCACATTAAACCGGCAAGCAATCCCAGAGTCCGCACCTACACCCCAAGTCCGCTGTCCAAACGAGCCTTGCATTCTACACCCCAAACCTCACAGCCCCAAATCCGGACCCACACGCTCGAACCTTAATCCTTAATCCCTTAAGCGATGAATCCACTAAACTTTACAGCCAGAGTGAACCCCAACCCCAAGCAGCGCATAACCCCAAACGCCGAGACGCTTGGGGACGTCGATGCTTTTACCCTTGTTTTCGTTTCCACACCTGATATGCAAGGCTTCACTGATGATTAGAAGTCGTCTTGGATGTCTTTATGGATAAGTGTACAATATCAGCATACATTATTAAGCCTGCCAACCACGGCTCGACGGTCGTTCATGCTATTCGGCATTGCCTTCGGGTGTCAGAACTTAGAGCATCTCTGTTCAGTAGCACCGCCCCTGCAAATGCACATCAATATCTCGATAGATGATAGGTACCATGCACACTACCTATCACAGTATATGACCAAATATGTTATATACGAAGGATCTGTCACATCCCAGAATCCAAGCATTCTCAGCCCAAGTCCTATAGACACTTTTCCAGATCAAGCCGAGGCCTCTCAAAACCTTACATCTTAGAGGTTCAGGGCCTCGGGGTTTGGATTTTTAGCCCTCTGTGGCAGGAGGCGTCAGAGCTTGGGGAGCTCAAGAGAAGCTTCGCGGACCTCCAAGCGCACCTTGACCAAGCTCGGACAGCCTTTCTTTTTGCGGTGTTGAGGGGTTCGGGTTTTACAGTTTGGTAAAGCGCAGAGTTTTTTTCTACATCGTGGACTGAAGCCCTGAAACGCTGAAGGCGAGCAACCCCGCAGTCTGACTGCAGGGCGGAGTTTGATAAAGGTATTCGATAGCCACCAGGTTTTCACGGTTTGGGACTCAGGGTTGATGGTGATCCGGGCTAAGGGAAATTGGCTTGATGCTTTCGATTTGAGTTCCTTGCTGACATGTAGCAGAGAGCTCATGACAGCGAACGTGGAACGGATGTGTGTACGAGCATGTGGCAACGGTCCCGCGTTTTCTGCAGCCCTTCGAGAGTTTTGCCTGACAAACATGTTGCCACGAAGCAACATAAGTCTCCTCGCCAATCAACACAAGACACTGCGCCTGCGGACTGCCCAGGCCCCATCCCTACTGCAGAGCGTTGATGCAAAGCATGAGCCAGAAAGCTCAAAAGACAACTTCAACAGTCAATACCAGTACCCCAATGATCCTTATATACCTGCACCTGTAACACCTGTGAATCGCCAGTTTGCAATGACAATTTCGAAGCACAACCTTAAACCCTGAGACACCATTGAATCCTAAGCATGAGCAAACCACGCGAAGCACCAAGGACGGTGGCCACCGAGTCTCTTGGATGCAGCCTTGCCTTGTCACTGATGGCAAAACCCGGGTTTAAGGTTTTGTTGTCGTGCATCAGCACATTGTCCAGTACTAAAAGTTAAAAAGACACAACACACTATAGTCTAGTTGGAACAACATATTACAGTATACTGTAGTATACTATGAGCAGACGGCGGTTGATCAAGGACCGAATGCAGACTCATGCCGAGGGCTATCGGCTTAGATCGGTTTAGGTTTTAGGATGTTTTTGGTAATTCTTGGTTCCCGGCCAAACTCAGCTCTGTACTCATAGTATCGAAATCAAGAGGCCCTACGAATGCTAGTGGCTGCTATAGTATAACGTAGAGTCTTGTGTTTTATGTTTCATTTCGCGTATTGTGCAGCAGGACCCGACACCTAAAGTCCTGCTCGGATGGTCAGAAGACGTACGTACGAATCCAAACCCCTTTACAGGATCCAAAAGATGTTCCTTAAACGGTGCTGGGATAGCCTTGTCTTATGCGGGTGGGCGGTTGAATCCTGGAAAGGGTCTAGGAATCGGGAGTATTATCGGGGTCGGAATGTGGTGGTCATGCCCTTACATACTTCCCGTGACCCCCACAGCCTGTCCGACCTGGTTCTCATGGGCCCCCGTGTACTTGGAAGCTGCGGGCTTCGGGACAAGCTCAAGGGTTGAGGATGGAGCGGTTTAGTTCAGGGGTCTTGCGGGGTTTAGGTCATTAGGGGTTTGGTCCTGCTGGGCATGGCTTGAGAATCATTGTACAGTGTTCTACATGTAGAATGAGTTTCGCACAGCTCGAACTCAGAATTAGGTGTCAGAGCTCCTGCGAAATGAGACCCAAGCGATAAGCTGTTTGGGAACGCTTTTGGAGAACCTGCCGGCTCCTGTTGGCGCGTTCAGGACTCATTGTCTTCTGGATACCCTTTGCAGCGTTTCAATCGCCAACCCAACGCCCTTCGGTGCCCCGGAATTACTCGCCATAGTCCCAGCCACCAGCTTTGCGCAACTCTCCCCTGGATTTGGGCTTAGGGGCTCAAGAGTTGGTGGCAGATCAGAACTGAACCCTAAACCCTGAACCCAACAAACTTTGGAAGCGAGTGCCTAGAGTTTGGGGTCATAGGACCAGCTCATGAACCCTTAACAAAGGGCCTTTAGCCATTCTGTGGGTCTTCTTCTCTTCGGGAGCCCCAGGAGCGGGCGTCGAAGACAGAATCGCAAATCCCGTCTTCAAGTGAGGCTTATTACAATTGTAAACCCCAGCTACACCCCAATTATGATATACTGTACTATTGTAGCCCTGATATATAATAATAATGATAATGATAATGATAAAAATAATAGTAATAAACAATAACAATAATATAACATCAAGGGTCCTAAGCTTTCCAGTGGGATCGTCTTGCTCCAGGCGCCAGTCAGTCACGTCTGAGGCCACCATCAGCGTGGAGGCCGACCTTTGCATGTTTTCGTATAGAGGCCTGAAGAATTAGTGCGACTATTCCTTAATGATTTCTGCTTGGCTTTAACTCTTCTGGCCCTGCTTTCGGCGGTTTCCTCGACCTACACGAGGGTTTAGCCTGCGAGCCAATTTCAGAGCTGGTGCGGTTCTTGCACTGTGGGTCCTTTTGTCCTGTTTGATCGGCCAGATCAGTCAATCAGCCCTGGATCTCAGCTTTCTGTCGAAAGGTCCAGTATCAAGAACTCTTGGATCATGGCCGCAGCCATGAGTTCAGCTCCTGAGTTGGACGCTGCTGCCTACTAGCATGGACCCACATCTCGCGTAGGTCATGGAGTCGATGAGGTTACCATGTACAAGCCCTGCGTGGATGGGTGGATGCATGTAATTACGTGTAAGGCATGCTTAGGCTGTGATGTGTGTTCTTGTGTGCAATACAGTAGATTTACAGACATACATACATACATACGTATGCACACATATCCAACATACACTACACACACATGTGTTCGTGTCGTTCTATGTATATAACATATATATACTAATATTTTATTTATATACAATAGTACACACACACATATATCTCTGACATAGGTGTAGAAACACCTATGTATTCATCACCTCGAACGATGTTGTTGTCTGTTCTTATTGGCTTATTCCCAAAACTGGAATGGACACTCTTTCTCAGAGAAACCATTGGATAATTATCTTCTTTATCGGACGTCCTCAAGATGGCGTCCAACTATTCTAAAATGCAGATTTGCTGAAGACCAGATCTAGAGATTAAGCAGATATTTCGTGACAGTTCAGGCAGGGGCATGAGAAGCTCATGCACGAGAGACGAGACTTGCGCTGGCGAGCCCTAAGCCCACAACCTTGAGCCCTGAAGCCACGATTCTCAACCCTGAACCACACACCCCAAGTCTTACACACTTACTAGTTACTAGTACTATTCCCCTGTCAGAACCTCGAGAATAAGCTTATACCCAAACCCTCCTTTTCCAGACAACATCCTATTCCCACCCTCTGCTAGAACCTACTGAACCCCCCTAAACACTCCAAGACCCATCAATGATTAAAAGGGGAGCTCGAAGCTCGAGTCCACTGTGGAAGAGCTCAAGGTGCGCCGAAGATGAGGGCTATGCGAGGATTTGGGGGCTATGCGAGGCTTCCATGTTATGTGGGTGTTCCAAGATAGGTTCTATAAGGCTTTATATCGGTCCTAGAAGGGGTTCCATGGCGGTTGCTAGTTGGGGTCCTAGGTTTTGGGCTTTTGGGTGTACAGTCATGACCACGATCCTTCAGGATTCAGGATAGATCATGGCCTTTAGGGTCTTTAGGGCTCTTGGGCTGGGTCTCGGGATGGGGGTTGAAGCTCAGGGTGAAGTGTCAGTTCCAAGCTCTGATGGGCCCTGAGCAATGAGATTGACGAGAGAGAACTTCAACGGACGAGACTAGATGAACCTCAAATCCCCGATCCCTAGACCCTAAACTCTAAACCACTGCTCAGCCACAGTCTCCCACCACTCCAAGTGTTCAGCGCGAGCGCTTAGATGAGGGCTTTAGGGTTTTGTGAAAGCCCGAGGGATCTGGAGTCAAGGAAAGTAGGATCTGCTTCGAGACCTCTACTAAGGTGAAGACAGCATCACTGGAGGCTGCGATGACCGATCTGAAGGACCCCCCCTCCGACTGCGTTCAGGACTTTTGGGCTTTCTGGTCTAGGACCTCGGAGGCTATGCTTCAGAGAGGTCTCTCGCGTTTGGGGTGTAGGTTGGGACTCAGATTTGAAGATAACCGCACGATCAGAGCCCGGAAATGTGGCAAGCGCAGCTTCTTGCATTATGAGGCTCTGGTGAAGGTGGATGCAGGGAAGACTGCCCAATGAAAATCCTACCTTCGTCCCACGTCATGAGGCCCTTGACATCAGTACCAACATCGTCCGGTCTTTCTTGACTACAACGGTAGCAATGCTAGCAACACGAACCGGTAATGATGACAGCAGTAATGATAGTACCAGGAATTAGCATGATATGGGACAGTACCAGTTGTAACAAAAAATCAGAACCTAAACCCTAAAGCCCTAAACCCCTCGATGCTTCTCCAACGGACGCAATATTCCAGGGTGAGATGGCTTTGCAGCTGCAGCGACAGGAGATGCAAGTCGCGACGCTTCCTGTCTCAAGTGTTTGTGGAGTCTAGATTAGGTGTTTAGGGTGTAAGGGGGGGGGAGGTTTTGCGGTTTGGGGTCAGGGTGTCCGGTTCGAGGATGGGGCTGCAGGCCTAGCATTGCGATCGTGAGACCCTTTAGTGGCTGTGTAGTGGTGGTAGCAGCAGCTGAGGTTGTGTTGGGGGCAGTAGGCGAAGGGACCGGAGCTTGAAACCCTGGATCGGGGTTCGCCTAAAGAGATTGACAAGTTGGCCTTGTGGGATCTCATCAACAGTTCGTCTGAGTCGGCACAGTCAGCAGAGGCGTAACCCTCCCCTTGCTGCCGAGGTCCATCACTGAGCTGCATCAGGACTACTGCATTGGGGGAGGAAATATTTCGGATTTTGCAAATCGGAGCCCTCGGCTTTCAAACTCAAGACTTAAGAGCCAAGGCTTGCAAGCCCCAACTCCCAGTCCCACGCGGGCTCATCGATCCGAAAGCGGGTCCGCTTGGGGATCAGAGTTGGGGGTTCGAGGTCTAAGGTCTACGGGTGTAGGTTTCGCAGGTCTTCGTTGTGTCGATTTTCGCTTTAGGACTTTAGGGTTGAAGGTTTGGGAGCAGAAGTGCGTGTGCGTTGGGAATGATTGCGTGCAGCATTGGACCTGCGGAGTCAGTGGTTCAGATTGGGGTGGCTCCGGGCGTCTGACCAACGTGCCAGAGTCGCTGATGCCTTCCAAACTTTAACAAAATTTCAGTTGAGATATAGGGCAGGTCAGCTGGATAACGATGTCCCAATTGGGCGTTCGGGACATTCAACAGGCGTGACTGGCAAGATCCTTGCCAACCTTCAAGTCTGAATGTCGCTGATTTGATATCCACCTTGCTGCTGACGCTACTGTCCATGTTGATGCCAAAGGGAACGCCGAGGGCCAACGCGCACTCCATCCGTAGATACTATCCTTATCACCTTCGCTACTACATCCCGCGAAGCCCCGATCACCAAACAATCACTCGAGACCTCGCCGCCTGGAGGAAATCGGTGCCCTGAACCGAAGCGTTCCATGCATTCAGGCACAGCCGTTACTTCCCTGCTTCCTCTGAACGGTGTCAGTGTTCATGACAGTTGTCTAGTGTTGTGGTCTTTCCGGGTTTTGAGAACCTTCACCGTCCCTAAATCGACTCACGCGTTCGAGGTTCGGGGTCATTTGGAGGGAGTTATTTCCCCGGCCTCGGGTTGAAGCTCGTAGCGGCGCTGCGCGACTGCGAAGGGAAAGTGCGGGTCTTCGTCACCTCCGAAACAGACGTCTACACGTCGCCCAGTGAACATGTCGATCCTCCTGCTCGGGAAAGCAAGTGCAAGGTGATGCTATATAGAAGCCTGAACAGTTACCAGTATCACGCCCCGGGTCCCCTCATTATATTGTCCATCAATTCCCCCACACCAGAGCCATCACTCGAAAAGCAAAGCAGGTGTCTGCTGCGAACGAGAGCACCGAGGCGGTCTGCAGCTCCCAATCCTGAACCCTGCTGTGTGGTTGATGTCGATGGTTTAGGATTAGGGTTCGGGGTTACGGATTCAGGGACTGGGGTTTAGTTTCTGTTTAGGGTTGGGCTGTTTAAGGTTTGTCCAGGTCTTACACAATTCAGCGTCACACGTCTTATCGGAGTCAACTAGGACTGCTCAGTCCAGCGACGATAGGAGCTACAATATTTGTAGAGACGATCTCAACTTGTAACCGTAACAGCAGCGATATCATGAAATGAAAAGTAGACAGCTGGAGGAGGTGGTGAAGGTAGCAAGGCAGCAATAACATGACAAGAGGCAGACACACTGTCAACAAATCATCGGGTTGAGACTTCGTTCCCATGTCTGTGCCTCCAGGAGTTCAAGTTAACTTCATCCATTGCAAGCGAGTAGCTTGAATCGAAACGCCTACCCCAAGCACCTAATCTCAGAATCCTAGAATGCTGAAGCGCCAAGCGCGCCCAAAACGATAAATGTAAGCACAGCTGACAAGAAATGAAAGCGCAAGCCGATCTCTTTGCCATGTCCAGGCCGCCGAAAGCAATGCATCTCTCATCACAGCCCAGGCCGCGATCAGTGGGACCTCTGGGAGTCGTAGGGTTGCAGAGTTCAGTGTCAAAAGAACGAACGGTGACCCCGACTGCAAAAGGCTCAGAGCCGAAGAGCCCCAAGATTAAAGCACCAAAAGCAGCTGAAGCAGCACTGTCAGCATCAATACGAAGAACGACACACGACAACAGACTGGGACTACAAAGAGTCTAAGTGGCTCAATATCCATAGTGAGCTGGTGCCATGTATGAGAAGAACAGTATTCAAGCACGTGCTTTAATCTGAGCACTGTAGTCACAGCAATGACAAGCAGATAGATCGAAAGCCTACGTGCCTGGCTCGCAATTCGCCCAAATCCAAGACACGAAGCCAAGAACCGAAGACACAGCACAACCGAGGACACGTAACCCCGAAGCAGGCGACACACAACTCCGAACTGCAGACTCGATACCCCAATTGAAATTGCAAACCCTCAAAATCCAAGTTTCGAGGCAGAACTGTTGCGACAGTTTGCTGAGCTTGAAGTCTCCGTGGCTGGGCATCGGGACACTCGTCAGCAGGCTTGAGGCTTTCAGCTAAAGAAAAGGCATTCTTGGGTTGAGGGTTTGAGTGGAGGGTCTTGTAAACTTGTCGGCTGGTCTTTTATACCGGGTGCTCTAGTTTCTATCAGTTGTTCTCCCTTCGGTCGAGTTCAATACCGCAAAGGGTTGCTGAACCACCGAACCCTGAACTCACAAAGCCTTTGCCGGTTCAGCGATTCTTTCTGGGCTCAAAGCTTCTGGGCATCTTCGTACCGGTTTGCATTCAGGTAGAAATTCCAGCAAGTTGTAGGCAACATAGGGGCCTGAATCAGCTAGAACCGATTGTGGAGATGTTGTGGTATAGTTGAATTGAGAATATCAAGGGACACGATTACCCAATGTATGCAGATCTCCATTAGGTATCACAGTTTACGCAAGGTTTTACATGTTGACATAGGCAAAGGTTACCAGGGGAATGGCTACGTTTTGCGAATTTCAAGGGTGCTGAAGACTCTCGCAGCCTTCAGGCGGAACCCTTTCTTGTCTCCTCGGAGTGGCTTCTTGATTCGGCTGGATTCTCTTGGGGCCTCCATGTTGCAATCTTGAAGCGGCAACTTGTCTTCTAGTTTCTGCTGTTACGATCGATGTCAGGGTCGTTGCTCTTCCATGAAGCCGCATGAAACAGCCAAAGAGCTCAATGTGCAAAACGGACAGCCTGGCCCCAACACCCGACAAGCTCGACTGCGGACCTTTCCCTGCCACCCTCCAAGTCTCAGGATGCCATCAACGCCCTCAAGGAGCAGGAGAAGGATCTTCAAAGCAAGGTCGGGGAAATGAGAGTGCAAGATCGGAAATAATCGAAGGAAGCATACCAGCAAGAGGACAAACCCTGCACCCCAAACCCTAATTAAACATTAGTATCATTAGTAATGGTCATCACATTGCTGATATCTTCAGAGCATGAAACCTGCAACCTCCGAGGGCTTGGGCTTTCGGACTTCGACCTAGCGGTGCACCAGGGCTGCTGTCCATGTAGCGTGGATGCTAATGTTACTGTTGTTATTGCTACTCTGATTCGGATTAATATCATGTTTACCTTCTACTCCTGTGCCGTTCGAGCTATAGGTGTTTGCAAAGAGTAGTGCTACTTGTTCAAGTTCAGGGTGTGCGGGTGGGGGTTTCTGAAATTTGACCATGTCTTGGGCATTCCGGTGTCAGGGAATCCGAAGGTTTGCATCTTGAGGACAGAATTTAGAATCTGGAACGTGGATTGGCACAGGCTCGGGGGGTTTGGGGTACATGGTGCTATGGCTGCCGCGGCCCTTCTCATAGCTCCTGCGAAGCCCAAAGCGCGGAAGCCAATCCTATGCTCTTAACTTCAAAGTCCCCTAAACCCGACACCGTGAGTCGATTGAACAAGAAACCTCCATGCACGTGGAATTTAGTATTCGGGAGAGTTCTTCGACTCAAAGACGCACATTACGTTGGTATCGGACTCTCTAGGCCACCTTGGTACGACTCGATGGCTTGCTGTGTGGTGTGAGTTTTTTGTATAGACCATTCTGCATCCTGCATTCCCAACGCTGTTGAAGGCTTGAACCTTTGTTCACTGTCGAATTTCATGGAATCTGTAGAAACAGATGGAGGCTGCGAAGATCTTTCAGCAACCGAACTTGCTTCACATGCTTCGGCCTGGCCTGGAAGACTGTAAACCCTTTGTTCTGCACATAGGGTTTAGGGTTTAGGCCTTCAGAATGAGAATTCCTCGTCTTCTTCCTCTCGTGCGTTGTCGTCTTTCTCCGTATGCATGACCCCTCTTTAGTAGATGCTCAGACCGATATCGCCCAAACAACAATAGTCGGCTACCGGAACTCTGGATAGTTGCTGCGGGGAAAGGCGTCGCACAGCGAGGTTGAAGCCCTCCAGGAACAGGCCAGGAAAAGGAACTTGAAGGGTTTATAAGGTCTTCCTGCTTGAAGTTTTATTTGAGGGCATGTAGGCTCTGGATAGAAGCGCGCTTGGTTCCAGGATACATGCGCCTGTATAGGGCAGAGGAATTCTGAAAGTCTTGAGGACCCTGGATGCCCTCTAACGGTCTCGAGTCTCGAGGCAGATGGAGGCGCCGGAATACATGAAACTATAAGAGCACAAGCTCCGAAAGAGCAGGTTTCGACAGCTCTTTCGTACCAAAGCCTGAGCTGCACGGACCGCACAAGAATTGGACGCTCTACGACTCAACTGACGGCTCCATGAATGCTGCCACAGCCTGTACGGCCTAAACAGGTTGATCTTATTCATAGCAGGGTGCTGGTGAGTGTATGTAGGGGGCTAATGGGCAATATTGATGGTGAGTGGGCCACTGACCACTGAGCAGGACAATCTTGCAGAACCCACTAGATGTTAAGACTTGCGCAAGCACTGCAGCCCCCATGGAAAGTCCTCCACTACCTGAACATCTTTATCATCAGCCTCCTGAGACTGACTGCCTTGAAAGGTGCGATCGCTTCGGGCCGCCGCTCAAGGACGCGGTGAGCTGGAGCTGGAGACGCAACTGGGCTTCGATTCGGGGATCTTCACAAAGTGCTAAGGGTTGAGGGTTTAGGGGTTGCAGGTGCTATGTAGTAACTGTTTTGGTTTCAGGGTGGTGGGTTACGGGTTCTGGGTCTAGCTGTTCTGCTTCGCCGCCCCTTCAGCCATCCATGCATTCATGGGAGCACGCACCTAAGGGCCACTGGAAGACGTTCTTGTTCAAGGATTGGGCGGATGCAGACTAAAACTCAACGCTTTAGGGCTTTAGGGGATTCTCCATTGTTTCGTGGTGCTCCAATTCACCCCATGGGATTTAGGGTCGCCTTGTGGACGGCTTTTAGCCTCACGATAGAGTTGAGTCAAGGATTCATGTTGTTGGCGACGGGTAGGGCGGTTCAGGTTTGGGGCTTCGTACTTAGAATAATTAGCGGGTTAGAAGTCAAGAGGCATGCTAGCAGACTGAAACCCTAAAACCTAAAGCCCTATATTAAGCCCTCCGAACCCGACACCGGCAAGGGTTCCAGCTAGTACCGAAGGTACCGTCCGCAATGGCTTTTCTCGTGACTTGCCGGGAGGAGGAAAAAGGTCCTGCAAACGAAGAACCCTTAATCCTAGTAGTTGTCTTATACCGATGCCAGAGCGTAGCAATCTGTGCAGTCAGCGGCCTGGTTGAGGACAAAGGCTTGAAGGCTTGCATGGGCTTTGTGGCTTCAGGGTTGATAGAGTTATCCAGAACGCGTCCAAAGCCCAAAGACGGCGGTTCAGGGTGTCGACCCTCCGATAACAACATTCACCTCACGGGCTGTTTTTCTCCAGAAAACACAAGGTAAGACCGCCCCATGGGCAATTCTTCAAACTGGGGTCCCTTCCCAAGTCCCCGAGAACAGTAATAAAAGTACCCTAAATTTAAAAGGGACCCCAATTTGGAGAACTACCCACATGCACACCCCAAGAAGCTCAGTGAGGTCCGTGAGTAAGCTGCCAGCTTACCACGGGGATTTGGATCAGCTCAGCAAGGCTCTTGCGGAGGACAGGCCTTGTCCTAACCCTTAAGCCCTTAAGCTTTGCCCTAAACCCTAAGCCTAAACCGATACCGTAAACCATCAAACCTTTAAGCCTTAAATTTCGTGAAGCCTACCTTAAACCCTAAACCCCTAAACCCTAAACCTACTAAACGTACTGTCTTACGGTCGGGGGGTCTTTCGGGTTTCGGGTGGAGGGAATCCTTGAGGCGAGACCCGAACTCTGAAAGCCTCGCTACATAGAAACCCTCTACTAAGTCATATGTATCGATTTGGCTGTTTAATATAGAGCCCGAATTATACGTGATTTTGAGGATTGTTGAAATAAGCACCTAGTCTATCACCGTTCTTCAGAGCTGGGGCTTTCGGTCGTGATCTTTAAGCCAAAGCATGCTCCTGGAGCATTGGGTTCAGGCCTTAACCCCCAATAGAACTGAGAGTGTCGAGCTCCTCTTCTTCTGTGCTCCGGTTAGTCTTGGTTGCAAGCTCGAGCAAGGAGCGTTCCGGGAAGCCCAACGAACCGATGTGTATTCCTGAAAAACACTACGCAGCACCGGTCTTGCGAGTCTTATATTACAAGTCTAGTAGACCACCAAGCCCTGGTGTAATTTTTACTCGTATACTGAGTTTTGGAGTACCATACAGTACTTGAATACCTGTTATTTGGAACTTGCTCTTTACAGGAACGATTGTGAAATGAAAGTCTATACTTGTTTACCCCTGGCTACTTCAAAGCCAAGTATACGAAGTTTGCGTACGACATCCCGTGGACACACCCAGATACACTTCCGAATGCCTCCGTCGTAGAAGGCTCCTACCTTAGCAGCAAGCTTAAGTAACGAGTTGGGAGCAAAGCGGACCTTTCGTAGTTGAGCTTTCCAAGAATCCGGAAGCCCTAAACCGGCTTGTCCTACCGTGCCCACCCTTTACATTGAGCTTGTGTGGTTCTGGTATAGTCCTACTGACTGTGTTGCTTGCATTTCCCGGTTGTATTGGGTAAGCAAGATTACGGCTTCTTCATCAGGCTTTATGGATGTAGCAGCTACAACTCAATCGAGATGCACCTTTGCAGAGTAGCAGTGGCAATACTCTGCACTACTGCGTCTGCGGACCTTCCATATGTCATATGTGTCCCGCCCGCATCTTGGCTTCCTGCCTATGGGACACTTGGACCAACATCGATGTTGCCCTGCGAAGGGCCTGTTAAGCCTTCGTCGTTGAAGCTTCGGAGAACCATATGCCAATGCCATCTGAAACCTGGCAGTCCCTCGATCCCCGACTCCACAGGAGCGCAGCGAACGCTGCGCCGCACTGGCCGAGGTTCGGCCTTTGGAGTCCAAGAAGAAACCTGAGAACATTTGAGCACAGTAGGATGTAGTTCTTGCCCCGTCCAAGACTCGTATATGCTTGATAAGGGGGAGTGACTTCCCCCAATCTAAGCCCTCACGAACCCTCTGGAAGTTCATAAACGCTCTATACGTCTTTTCTAAACACTGACGAGATGTTCTGTTCTCACCAAAAAAGACTTATTCCAGTTATTGAGGCCCACGGAATCTATTCAGGTGAACCGGCTCATGGAAAGTATCGCGAAGGCCGCATCTGTCGGGCGCTGAGGATCCCAAACAGTGATTCCAAAACCCCCTGGTCGTTGCTTTCGGATTTTGTGGGGTGTATACTGAGGGATTTACTGAACTACTCCCTTAAGTAATGCTTGTATTGGGTTTTTTCGACTTCTTACAGGGTTTGTTGGAAATCTGCGCCTTATGAGGGCAAACTCTGTATGATTTACTGACATGTTCCAAGCGGTTGACCCGGAGTATAGGAGCCAAAGCCCAATGCCATGCGAAATGGTGCGGAGTTTTTGCGAAGCCAACAACATCTTCATTACCTAGAACCCTACCAACCAAAGCCCAGACATCCAAAACCCTAAACCAAGCTCCCTTTGCTTCAGCTCACGCTCACGGAGAGTCTTCACCGTAGTATGAACTGAGGGCCGAAATGAGCAGCGCGGTAAATAAGGCCCAAGCCCTAAACCCCGAACCCTTAACATCCAAGAAACCTGAAGACCATCTGGGAAGAGTCCTTTGGGGTCCTTCTTATAAGGGTGCCGTACCACTGTTAGGTTCCTAAACGGGGCCCTCATTTGGAGAACTACCCATCTCAAGTCCTAAACCTTAAACCCTAAACACTGCTCGAATATACTACTAGTACAAGCTACTATGATATACTAAACAATACACTTATCTACAACAGTGCAAACCCCGAAGACCCCGCAAGGGTTCCCGGAGAGGGTCGAATCCAACATGATAGTACATGAAAAACAGTATACTACATGATAAAAAGTGCTAGTATATTATAGTCGATCGTATTAACTTGAGGTATATGAGAGTAGATTATAGTACAAATTAGTAGATTGAAGTATGTAGTTTATAGCTCTGCTCCCTTCTTCCCCAAACCCTGAGCCTCCGCCGTCAGTTTGCAGCTCAAGCTCAAAGCTCGATCTGATTCCGTCCGCGAGTCAGTTGAGGAGAATGGGTTGCACCGGAAGCACCGTCCTTGAAGGCAGAAGGAAGGCAGTCTTTCGGAATGAAGACGGAGTTACTTTGCCCGAAGTGCGCTTCAATGGGCGGAGTCACAGCTTTCACTCCATGGACGACCTGACCAATCCCTACACAGCTACCCGCGCAAGTGCCCCGGTCAAAGGCACGCACACCAGCTGGGTGAAGCAGCTGGAAAAGATCTTGAGTGAGATCAAGGACCACCCCAAAGCACTCCGGACTGTAGTCGCACAAAAACGCTTCATCATGGATCGCCAAAGCGGCGCGTATCCTTGAGTCGAACCGTGAGGCAGCCTCTTTTGCTTTCCTTGGGGATTCGGGAATCCGGCTCCCTTCTTTCAGCCTACGTACTAGGCTGATTCGGTCGACCTAAGTTTTGCGCGGCAGCAGCTGACGTGATACTGGCTTCGGGTCGTTCGCTTAAAACCGTTTATGTAATGTAGAAGCTTGAATACTTACCATTATTCTATTTCTTCAGGGCTCCTTGCCAAAAGTATAGTATGATATAGCGCCAAGCCCCATTCCAATGGTTCTGGCCACTCGAAGATCTGAACATGTAGTCCCAGCGACCCACTTTCCCACTTCCGGGCTGTTGCAGCGCCTTTGATACAGATACGTGCATCATACACGTATCATGTATCCTGGGAATTCATGCCGAATTGCATGTTGCGGAGACTTCCTCTTTCGGCTTTTCAACAGGCTTTGCTGAGGGCCCGCCAATAGACAGATGCCCTGAACGTGCGAAGATCTAGGCTGTTGTTGGACATCCCCCTGTTTTCGAATACCTACGACAGCACCGCAGACCTAGGACTTTGAAGCTTTCTTTGTTATGCACTGGCGCGCCGATCATGTGCAGACGAGCGCACCCTTGCTTTGGTTTGCTAGGCTCTGCTGCGTGCTCTGCTTCGCCCTGTGAGGCAAATCGACAAACGGGGCAACGGGCATGGGATTCATGGGCCGCCATTTGTCAAGTTGCAGGTGCCTTGCGAGTTACAAGTTCGAAGCTGTAGGTCGCCAGAGACAGGGCGGTGTTGCTTCCGCAGAGTCACTTTCCAAAAGAATCTCGATGTAGAGTCTAAGAGCTGTTTCACAAATCCGGTTCTTCCAAAACGTCGATGCTGCGAGTCCCATGAGGCTGACGGACGGCTAAATGAGACACAGCGGCCACTCGCTGGCCTGGGAGGTCGACCGGTTGCTATCAAAGCTGTTCGAGCGCACACCTTGGCTCATTTTCCAGTCTCACGTTAGTCGATATTTATACTTTTTTGTTGATGGTCCTCTCATTTCCCGTGCAGATCCATCGGAGCTACGCAACCGTAGGGCAGCAACCTTGCAGACTCGGGAATAGCTTTTCCTGGCATTGTCCGGAATTGCTTGCCCCTGTTCGTCAGGTTCTGTTGTCCTGACTGAACCTCCCGACCGCTTTTGCTGCACCTACATATATATACATATATTTACGTATGTACATATATATATATATATATATATATATGTATATATATATATACATAGATGTATGTACATATGTATACACATGTGTGTGTGTGTATCTGTATATACACACGTATGTGTCAACATAGGTGTGTGTACATGTAGTTTATGAGAGGTTAGATTATTTGTTCATGTACCTGTATATGCGTATGCATGTATGTATGTACGTATGTATGTGTGCATGTGTCTATATTGGTTTTTATGTATGTGTATTTGGTGTGTGTGTTATGTGTGTACTTATGCATGTATGTATGTAGCTGTACTGGAGCCTATGTGTTTATGCATGTGTTATGTGTGCACTTATGTATGTATGTATGTATGTAGCTGTTCGACTGCTTCACAATTTACATAATGTACATGATTCAAATCAGCTCCCTGCCATCTTCCTCCACTTTATCTAAATGTGTTGAATTATATACAAAATGCAAGCGTTAAATAGACGCTAATATATACATACGTGTTGATACACATGTCTTCACATATACATATATGCATGCATATCTATCTATCTACCTGTTGTTGTGCACACGTATATATTTTGACTATGCCTATGCATGTGCATGATTTTTCTGTATGATTACAAATCACTGTAGGGGTGCAGGGCTCCAGTAAGTGCCTCATGGGTTATACGGCCGTTCAGGGTTAGGGTTTTGGGTCTAGCCTACGACGGCTTACTCCTCCTAATACCATACACTCTTGAATTGGAAATCCTTTCCTCGTTGTCCCTAGAGAGTGGTGTTCGACGTCGCGCGCATCATCGCTCGACCATGTTTTCGCGTCTGCTTGCCTCTACCCGAGATCCGAAATCCTAAACCTACAACCATGAACCTAAATCCTAAACCGACAACCCTAAACCCACATCCCTAGTCTCTAAGCTACAGACTCCGAGAATCTCGAGCCGGGAAATCAGAGGCTGACTATTCGGATCGTAGATGTCCGATGATTGATTTATAGACCAACTCGTGGACCCTGCCATCCAGAGGAGCCCCGTATGCCCCACATTTCGTGTCGCTCTCCACCTGTGAGATGTGTACCGAAGGAAGCCCGAACTTAACTGGCTCTTTCAAAGAACCCCAGGATTTTAATAATCGGAAACACTCGGACCTGATCCCTCTACGAAACCTAAATTTTCGAAATTGTGAAGCCTGTGCACACTAAAACCGTGAACCTTCCGACCCTAGAACACCCTAGAGCTGAATGCCTACAGAACCGAACACATCACTCCAGGGAGATTGACAGGGTCCTGATATCAAACCGCTGCGCAGACAGGGTTGTGAGGGTTTGTACTGCAATGTCCTAGTTTGACATTCATAACCTCGCGAACGGCGAATGCGCGAGCTTCCGCCGCACGTCGCTGAGAGAAGCCTGGTCACCGGAAAAAGGCCTTGCGGTGAAGCAGCAACAAGTAGCCGCAGCTATGACATCATCCCCTCCACGCCGGCAAATTGCTTTTTCAGGTTTCCATGCACATCATTGAAAACAGGGCTCGGATAAGTCACTCATCAATGCCCCTCGGTTGCCAGAGTCCGTCACTTATAGTAGACATTTGTTTGGCATGAGACACCCATTCCAATCAGTAAGCGCCCCAGACTAAGCGAGTTTGTGTGCACGCACACAAATGGCGTGTTTTTTGCAGTCGGCAACTATAGACTTGATATATAGGTTTAGAGCTTTAGGGGTCTCGGGGTTTATGGAGCCGACTCTCCAACAGTTTTGATCAAGCTCCGTCATATACCTCTACGCTAAAGAGAAAAGGAACTCGTTCTAACTGTCCCTCTACAATTCTGTGACATACCCCGAGACCCTGTGCAAATATGTGTATACACTCGGGACTCCATGTTGTCACTTAGTCCTCAGCTAGACACGTCATTCGCATGGCATCTGAGTTTGGAGCGTGTCATGCGTTGTGGGATGTGTAAGGCTGTAAGGTTTATGCTGCTCGGTAACGACACGGGACGCCAAAGGTCATACGGGTCGAAACCCTGAGGAGGACAGGGCGAAGTCCACGGATCCTTATAACAAACCTTCTGAAACCTGAAACCCGAAAAGGACCCTAAAAAGCCCTAAACCCTAAACCCTCGCTCCCGGGCATCAGACAAAAAGCAGTGAGAGCCCCCCCGACTTTCCTAGTCCTAGGCCTCCATTGAGGAGACGGAGAAGCGCCTGGAGTCTCGAATCACCTCCGCTTGCTGGCAGAACAGGGGGGGTTTTCTGGGTGCTTATGGGGGGCCCTTCGGTGTTGACGCTATGGCTTAGCCCTTTATGGTATATGCAAATTAGTATATAGGTAGGCATATAGTCTATCATAATCTACGATGGCCTAGTATCGTAGTATCTCCCAGAATTGAATGGCTCCTTGCCGGGGTAAGGCATAACACTCTTGACCATCCTGCCACAGCTCCGGATCTTGCCCTAAACACCGAAATCCCTATACACCAGATCAAATCCCTGCGTAAACCCCAAAACCCCAAACTTCTACAAAAAACCCTAAGCACGGGCGAAAGAACTTTGCATGCGATCATCAGGAAGGTATGACTGCAGTTCTTCTAATGCACAGGACCACATGATGACGCGGCCGGTGATGACGGCGATACCGACGATGATGATGATGCTGATGATTCGATGACGGCGACGGTGACGATGTGCTCGGCATGTGCCACTCTCATTACTTGCAGGTGAGCTAGCCCCGAAAACCTAAACTTAAGCCCTAAACTTGCCCTCCCCAGGCCTAAGCAAGCCCGCAGCTCCTGAGGCAAGCTCCGACCATGGCATGAACCTGGGTCTCTTGGAGGGAAGAGCGGGTTCGGCGGGTGTGGGTTTAGGGCTTTAGGGTCTTTATGTTTAGTGGCTAGGGCTTCGGGGCTGAGGAACTTCAGAGGGTTTGTGCATTGGGTCGGTGTTCAGAGTTTGGCGGCAGGACTGTAGGATCCAACCAGACCATTGCCCAAGCTCCTCAACCTTTAATCCTGGTCCTCGCAAGTCTCAGACTCGAACACCCCGCGACTGAGGTCCGACAAACAGCCCCACGATTCAAGGTGCAGTTGTCCAACCCAAGCCCAGCTAAAGAACCGCTGCCAAGCAGCGAAAGGTTCTCCTACAGAATTGCCTTCCAACTGCACCGTGTCCATTCTCAATTAATCTGTACTACCCCCGAGCTTTGATAATCGGTTATAGAAGTAGAGAATATGATACAGTAACATTACCATAGCATGCTATAGAGTATATTATCTAAGCTGCCCAGTAGTACCCTTACTCCCTTTTTTGTAGTCCGAGGCTCCTTATACAGTTACCCAATACCAAAAAGGGAGCCCTTTTTATTCCTAGGCTACTGGGCATCCTAGTTATAGCCTATGAGATGTCGTCGCCACACCGGTCCCAAGGCCTCCTGGACATGTCGATTGGTGCGAAGAGCAACCGGAGCGTGCAGCACGGTGGCATTCGGTACGACAGACCAGAATTTAAGATAGTGAATGTACTGTATACGTACTATTACGATGACATGCCACAATCTACTGTGGTGAAATACTTATAACGTAAGTCTGCGGTAACCTACTATAGTTGTACTTCAGACTATACTAGAATCTATTATGGTACACTTACTACAATCTCCTGTAAGGTACTATAGTGTAACGAGTCATGATGGCACAAAGCTTCTGAGGTCGGGGATTCTGTTGAGAGCGTGGGGAAGGGTTCATGGGGTCTTGTTTGTACTTTCAGGTGGCTTTCTCGTGATGTCGTGGAGTATCTGGCTTGTGGAGGTTGTGTTTCCCATGGCGTATGTTTGTGGCTGATGCGGGACTTCAGAACTGCTGGAGTCGGTTGAGTTAGGGAACTCATACATAGGGGCCTGAATAGTCACAAGTACTTTCCGGTGGTTCCGGTTTGTGACTATAGTATGTGTACATATGTAAATACCTATATACAATATATATATATATATATATATATATATATATGTATTTATACATGTATAGAGAGAGCCTGTAACAGAGGTTAGCCCCGAAAGGCCGGAGCTGAAGAGTCCGAATCCAAGGGCCAGTGGGCGCCAGACGCCTGCAGGACATTCGACGGCGAGCCAGGACCGGACCCTGCCACGCTACGTAGCAACAGGGTCCAAGAAGCTTCCTGAGCCACTATATTACTAGAGGGGCCAAAATAATTGACAATTCTATTTTGGCGGTTGCTTATTGTATTTATAGTATAATGGGCCCCAATACCCTAGTCTATTGATTAAGGCCCCTATATCAGGTTTCAGGGGTGAGGGTTTGGGGCATCGGGCTTGGGGTTATTATTCCCCACATCACTGTGTGGGGTTCTTACTTTTTGGGGCTGTCCCGCCTCCTCCTCCTCCTCTTCCTCCTCCTCCTCCGCGACTAAACCCTTGGGGGCGAGACTCTTCCGCGACTAAAGACCCTCCCGGCCTGCTCTGGGCAAGGCCGCGCGCGCCCTGGGGGCGAGACTCTTCTGCGACTAAAGACCCTCCCGGCCTGCTCTGGCCAAGGCCGCGCGCGCGCTGTGCCCTGGGGGCGAGACTCTTCCGCGACTAAAGACCCTCCCGGCCTGCTCTGGCCAAGGCCGCGCGCGCCCTGGGGGCGAGACTCTTCCGCGACTAAAGACCCTCCTGGGCCTGCTCTGGGCAAGGCCGCGCGCGCCCTGGGGGCGAGACTCTTCCGCGACTAAAGACCCGGGCCTGCTCTGGCCAAGGCCGCGCGCGCGCTGGGGGCGAGACTTTTCCGCGACTAAAGACCCTCCCGGCCTGCTCTGGGCAAGGCCGCGCGCGCGCTGGGGGCGAGACTCTTCCGCGACTAAAGACCCTCCTGGCCTGCTCTGGCCAAGGCCGCGCGCGCGCTGGGGGCGAGACTCTTCCGCGACTAAATCCCCTCCCGGGCCTGCTCTGGCGGAGGACGCGGGCGCCCTGGGCGCGAGACTCTTCCGCGACTAAATCTCGTCTTCGGCCTGCTCTGGCCGAGGCCGCGCGCGCGCTGGGGGCGAAACTCTTCTTCGACTAAATCCCCTCCCCGGCCTGCTCTGGCGGAAGCCGCGCGCGCGCGCTGGGGGCGAAACTCTTCCGCGACTAAATCCCCTCCCCGGCCTGCTCTGGCGGAAGCCGCGCGCGCGCTGGGGGCGAGACTCTTCCGCGACTAAATCCCGTCCCCGGCCTGCTCTGGCGGAAGCCGCGCGACTAAATCCCGTCCCCGGCCTGCTCTGGCGGAAGCCGCGCGCGCGCTGGGGCGAGACTCTTCCGCGACTAAATCCCCTCCCCGGCCTGCTCTGGCGGAGGCCGCGCGCGCGCTGGGGGCGAGACTCTTCCGCGACTAAATACCCTCCCCGGCCTGCTCTGGCCAAGGCCGCGCGCGCAGACACACACAGAAACACACACAGACACACACAGACACACAAGACACACACAGACACACACACAGACACACACACACACACACAGACAGACACACACACACACACACACACACACAGACAACACACACACACCACACAGACACACACAGACACACACCGACACACACCGACACACACAGACACACACCGACACACACCGACACACACAGACACACACACAGACACACACAGACACACACACAGACACACACACAGACACACACAGGACACACACAGACACACACAGGACACACACAGACACACAGAGACACACACACAGACACACACAGGACACACACACACACAGACACACAGAGACACACACACACAGACACACACAGACACGCAGACTCGCAGACACGCAGACACGCAGACACCCAGACACACAGACACAAAGACACACAGACACAAAGACACACAGACACACAGACACGCAGACACACAGACACACAGACACAAAGACACACAGACACACAGACACGCAGACACACAGACACACAGACACACAGACACAAAGACACACAGACACACAAACACACAGACACAAAGACACACAGACACACAAACACACAGACACAAAGACACACAGACACACAGACACGCAGACACAAAGACACCCAGACACACAGACACACAGACACACAGACACACAGACACACAGACACTCAGACACCCAGACACACACTCACACACTCACACACTCACACACTCACACACTCACACACTCACACACTCACACACTCACACACTCACACACTCACACACACACACTCACACACTCACACACTCACACACCCACACACACACACTCACACACACACACACTCTCTCTCTCTCTCTCTCTCTACACTCGCACACCACACATGCACACATCATACACCCTACACCCACGTACGCACTCACAGCAGCACTCACTCATTCGTTCACTCACACACTCATTTACTCCCTCACTCATTTACTCTTCTGCACCTTTGTGTTCTATATGAATGGATGATCTTCACATGTGGGGTTATCCGGTCCTTTAATCTTCAGTAATAGTATCGGTATTAGCTCTAATCATAGGAAACCACCAAGGCCTGTTGAAACTGTTAACTAGGCTAACGAGGCCTCATTTGGGATAATTTGGTCAGCTCCCCTTCTCGTGTAATACAGAGGCCTAATTAGAACTCATGTTGGGAAAAGTTCAAATCGGTCAGGGTGTAGCGATCAGAGCCAAGGCTAAGAGTGTGTGGGGCATGGGTTTCTGGACAAGCTTTCGGTATGAGGATGTGTAGGATTTCGTCAGGGTCTTTGGGTTTCACGGTCTTGAAAACGTCAGAGTATCAGTATAAGAGAGACTACAAGGGAAAGACCTTACTAAATCCCATAGTCCGAAGCACGAGAAGTCTGCAATCATAAACCTGAATGCCCTGAACCTCCTTAACCCGAAACACACCCAGGAGGTGGGTGGCCACATGAATTCCGGATTGGCGAAGTTGGTTGCAGTCTCAGTCTCCGGGCCTGTGTGCGTGTTCGCTTCAGCCTCATCTTGAGCAAAGGATTTTTGTTGTTCTTGTTTTACGCATGGTCAGGATTATCAAAGGGGGGTGTAGCATTAGTTCTGATGATTACTAGCATCAGTCCTGTTCTATACTTCTGACACACCTAGAGTATTGTTACTGCACCGTTTGCGCATGATTATTGGCCTTGCCGAATTTTCCCAAAGGCGGGGCAAAGGGTCTTTTCCGCGGAAGCGGTTGGGATGGTATGAAATGAAAATGTTTACGTGAAGGCAACCTTAGGTTGTCGTGAGGTTGCACCGCGTGCGTTTGCGTGAGGTCGGTGGGTCCGTTGGTTTTCGTCAGGCTGTCTCTGATGTTTTTATCCAGACAGATCTTTCTTTAATGCAGGGCACACAGTGATAGCCTGCCGCGACGGTGTGTGCACGAATTTGGCAACCCTCGGCTGATGGGTCACGGCGTGTCTTTGTCGTCCGATGGCATTGCACGTGTAGTTTACTGCGGGGCTTGACGGAAAGGTTGATACAGAATGGTCTGATCTATATAAGTTCTTTCGGGACGCTGATTCTACTGTGGTTGAAGGGGGGATTGGGGTGTTCCAGGTCAGAGCACGGAGATCCGAAACGTGGGGAACCACCGAGTGTTCCTTCAGCCTCAGGGTGCTCTACAGCCCTAAATTCGCAAAGCCCTGACCTCGAGAATCTCTCTATGATCTCAGGGTTCAAGAAATAGGGTTGGGTAATTGGAGACAGTTTTGGCTTGCGCCCTAGGGATAAGATGCCTAAATCCTTGCGCCAAATTTTAAGTGCGTGGTTGCCATTCGAGTTCTGTTGAGGAATTCGACCCTACGAGGTTGCTTCTTGTTCAGGCCCCTGAATTAGCTGCTGTGTTGCACGCGAGCGGGTGCTATAAGCCCTCCTGGCTCGTAAAACCTTATGGAACCATAGTTAAAGCCCTCCATCCGTCTATCCACCTCTACGTGTATTGCTATGACAGATACATATGTACATGTATTTAATGTATTTATATATATATATATATATATATATCTACATGTGATGCATATATGTCGATGTGATGTGTGAAACCCTAAACAGGAACCCCAAAACTCAAAATCAAAACACGCTGGACGGTCATCTGGTTAAGGTCGGCGAGATGGATGCGGAGTTGCGGATGGAGCTGAAACTTCGCTCGGGTTTACGGTGCAGGGTTTGGCATGCTGTGGGTATTCGGCAATTCGGGCTTGGGCTTCCAGGGCTTTAGGAGTGTGGGGTTTGGGATGTAAGACTTAAAGGTTCTGCATCGAAGGTTCGAAGCTCGAGTTCTGCATTGTTCCGAGCTTTCGGGAGGTTTTGCTGAGGGATCCTGCCACAGGTCTGATTTCGGAGTATTGAAGCCACAGCTCTAGCCTGAACACGTGAAGCACTGAGTTGGGTCGTAGATCTTCATCCCTGAGAGTCTCTGAACTCTTCGACCCCCATCCGATCCCCCAAGGTTTTAGGGTTTAGGGTTTGGACGGTTTAGGGTTTACAACCTCAAGCCCTTCAAGGTGAGTGCCCCGCAATTGACTACAGAGAGCTCTTAAACTTGAACACTACGGCTACGCTCCTAGCTTCTTCCTTAATTAAGTTGTCCTATACATTCCCTGCACGCCCAAACCCCACCCTGCACACCCCACCTGCAAACCCAAGCCCTGTACATGCTACAAGCCCGCCGAACCCTGAACCCTGTAAACCTAGCCCCCAATTCCTATACCCTACAGCTCTAAACTTAAACCTCTACCCGAAACCGTAAAGACTAAACCTAAGATCGAATTCAGCTCAAACAAAAGATATATAAAGAAAAGGAACAGCCGCCTCCGCATGTTGAACGGCGAGCTGAGACGGGGCCGATATGTTCTTTTCCTTTTGGGGTTTAGGGTTTAGGTTTAGGGTTTGGGGTTTTGATGGGTCTTCTTATCATTATTGATTAGAGTATAGGGCTTCTCTATCAGATCCCTTTTTCGGAGTCTCAAACAGTAATGCCACTACTGGTTAGGATTCTTTAGAAAGGGGATTGGGGCAGGGGATCCAGGGCTTTCGGGTTATTAAGGTTGTGTTGTTTTGGCTTAGGGTGTAGGGCCTTTGCATACAGGGTTCGGGGACTGGGGCTTCAGAGTTCGCATGTGCATGTATGCACGTATGCATACATGCATACTTGCATGCAGACATACATGAGAACGTACATATGTACATATACAGGTACATACATATCTTCACAGTACATAGATGCTCATGTTACACTCTAGGGTTTCGGGTTTGGGGTTATAGTTCATGTTTCATATCATGTAGCAATGATCGGCTTTGTCATCGCTGTCTTCGCTCGTCTTCGTTGTCTCTGGCGTGAGCCTGGTGTTTTAACCCATGTTTCCAACCGAGAGGCTAAGCTCTCAACTCCAAGGTACATGGACGAGTGAGTTTTGCTCATTGGCGCCTGAACCGCCCTCCAACTGGCTGCTTGAAAAGTTGAATCACGTAGTAGATAGGTCGAAAATAGCATATTGAACATGAGTATGGACGGCGCTTTCCAAATCAATATCTACCTACTCATGCTGCTACACAAACTACTCCCGAACCTGATGAAGACCTAGTTACTACAGTTACCATTCCGGCCCGGCAACTTCTACTACCCTAAAGCCCTCTACCCTAAACCAAAAGTGCCTAAGTTTCTGCTGCCATCGAAGGAAGTCAGAGTTGATGAAGGAGGTGGCCGTGCGCTGCGCAGCAGTCGAGGCAAGCGTTCCTGCATGCTTCATGCAGTTACGGTTCAGGGATTTAGGGGTGCAGGGGCAAGGATTTAAGTGGTTTAGGATTTGGAGTTGGCTGTTTCTTTAGCGCTTGGTGCCTGGCTGGTTTTGGAGTTTCGATCTGTCTGTTGATGGGATCCTTTGAACAAGGTTCGTGTCGCCTACCGCTTTCGAGAGTGCCCTCCTTGTGTTGCACTGGCCCTGGTCATACGAGGCATGCTTTCCATTCAAACGCAGATAGAAGGCATGTGCTTGCCAGCTAAGAACAGAGGTCTTTAAGTCTTTCTGCTAGACGGAGCTGGTTCCTCGTGTTTTCGCTCGGCTCTCGAGTACCAGATTGCTCAGAGACCGGGATGGCGATCCTATCATTGTTACAATGACTACCACTGTGGTGCTACTGTTATTGTGATATTTGTCATAGGCCATTGTCAAGCTATTGGTACAACTACCGCTGAGAGGGGGCCTCTCAAGAACCCTCAAATTTAAAGGCTTCCTTAGGGCTTCCAGTGCCAGTCATATGTGGCACTGGCATGAAAAGCCACCCCTTTCCCCCTCGAGGTCCGTCTATCGCAACGGATCCTTACAGCAACCCGTATGGCCGTATGGAGCCTGACCCTGTAAAAGGAACCTTATTACAATTAGTTCAATACCTCTTCGGGCCTACGCAGGACGAGATCTGTTAACATGACTCGAACGTCTTGGATCCCTAGGTGCAGGCATTTGCACATCGACCTGTCGACGTGTCGAACTACATCTACCTGAAGTCTCTTGCGTGCTCATGTCTCTCAAACTTGCAGCTGCGTCCAAAAAATTGAGGGCTTAAGAGTTTGGTGTCGCAACTTCGAGAAGCCATTAGGCTCGCTGCGGCGCCGTGGAGGCTGACCTCAGGGCCAAGCCGGGCTCTCAGCCTTGAAGGAGAATTTGGAGGCCTGGTTCCTGATTCTTGCGCCTCTGCAACAGTAGGGTTCTATGGGGCTTCTAGTATTGCTTCCTCGCAAGATTTCGGAGTGAACGGCCCATCCTGGAATCACATTGTCCCGGTAAATGAGAGACTGAATGCGGTTGAGGCGTTCAAAAGCCTGAGACGAAATCCCAGGATGGTCTGTGCCACGGACCTGAAAACGCCTTTGGCGACTTTTGGTTAGGTGTTTGCCGAAGCATCGCTCGGGTCCTGCTCAGCACCGCCTGCCAATCAAAGCCCATACGGTTTCGCATTTGCGCTGGGGAAATGATGCTGTTTGTCCAAGCGCCACCTGACAGATGCTTGCGAGCTACGATGCCGATTCCAGCATCCGCATGCACGCGAGAGACACGGCGAGACGGAGAGAGAGAACGCGAGAGAGGCGTAGATAGGCTGCAGAAGAAGAAGAAGAGAGTAAGAGGCAACTCTCTGAATAGTCTGCTCTCAGGGTTTCTGATGGCCTTTGAGAGTAAGAGGCGCAACTCTCTGAATAGTCTGCTGCTCTCAGGGTTTCTGATTGCCTTTCGGCCTTTAGGTCTACTGCTTGACCCGGCCCTAAACTCGATTAGAAGCTCCTCGGCCTACCTCTCTGCCAGAAGACATCCAAAGACTCTAAGAGCCCTACTAAACCTAAGAGCCCTGGCCAAGGCATAAACCACCTCTTCTGTAGGGGCCGAAAGAATTACCAATATATACTATTTTGGGGGGGCTCCTCGATATGTTTATAGTGGAATATACCTAAAACAGGCCTATTCTTATTATGAATGCCTCCACAGTCTTTTGGGGTTCCTTATTATGTTCATGGTAGAATGCACCCCAACACAATCCTATCCCCATCATGCAAGGCCGCATATCGTAAATCGTCCTTGCCCCTCCAAGGCTGGGAGGTGTCACCGACGAGCTTCAGCCGCGGTTGAAGAAATTGGAGGCTGCCCGAATCAATGAAGCTACACTTTGGGGTTGCCTTATAGAATCCTGAATACAGAAGTTGGTTAACCAAAAAAGGCACTACCATGGAGGCTACAGTCTCTCCAAAACTCTACTAAGGTCTGGATCTGCCAAATCCCAGCTCCACGGTTCGGGCTTCCGGTTAGCGCATGAAGTCTCTGTCAAGTGTGCCCGTGTGTCTCCAAGCTCACTGTAGACAAGACTTGCATCCCTTGGAAACCCTAAATTAGGCCCTGGCCCTAAACCCTAAACCCTAAACCCTAAACCCTAAACCGTAGCTGGAAGCATGGGGTGTCAAGCCGAATATCTCCGAAGAACCATGCCAACAGCGCAGGCGATGCAGCTTCCAACCCGCGTGCAGAACCTGGAGCAAGAGGCATCATGGCATCTGGTCCTTTCCCTGTTTACACAGGGTATAAAGCACTTCCGAAACCTTAAAACTCCGGCAAAGCCTGTCTCTAACTCTTCTGATTGCAGGGGCTAGACCTGGAACCTGAAGTGCCCAAGCCCCTCTTCAGTTACCTGCTGCACTATCGGACGTCAGTAGACTGGTGTCGAAGTGCCACAGTTACTCACCGCCTTCAAAGTCCCACGCATCCTTACACCGTTCAAAACCTCAACCATGTACCAAAGACATCACGGCAGAACACGATTTGCACGATGGCCTAACGATGAGTGCAAGCAGAGCAGTACAGAACCACCAGTAGTGGCGTGCTGTACAAGAGTAGCAAGAGCAAGCTCAGTTTGGAATCAGGCCGGACCTGTCCTGACTCAGATAGTTAATGAGAGGCCCAGTGTAGGCCAACCGTTCTAGATTCGTGGGTGGTAACCCGAAGCAGAATGAGAGGAGACTGCAAAGAAAGCCCCCAGGTGAAACGTACCAGCTACACCCTGGGCGAAGCTATGTCCGAGCGCGGCCGCACCAGCACACAGGGAAATGCCCCCCGACTGGGTTATTGTGGTAATGCTTTGGGGTTTGTGGCAGACTTCGTAGATCTAGAAGTTTATGGAAGCACTCTGTTGCAGTTAGGGATTGACGTCTTCAGGGGTTCAAGTTTGAGGCTCGCAGCTTCGCATTCTAGGGTGCCTGCCGTACGACTTACTTTGTCTCCCTCGTGAGTTTACCTTAGGCCATGTAATCCCCGTTCTTTGGGGGAGCTGTTGCAGGATATCCTACGATGCTGCCTCCCCAACAGACGCGAATCCACCGAAGGTACAGCGTATGTCTTCGGGTTCGCCAAGTGCTGTGACGCCTGGACGCAGCCTGAGCCGACGCGGCTTGGAGGCCAGGTGCCAGAGCAGTGGTACTAGTAGCCGTCGTCTTCGGCGTACCAGGACTACCACGATTTCTGCCACACCCCTCCCCCTCCTTCGCCCCCCACCTTAGGGTTTGGGGTTTACGGGTTTAGGGTTACACGCGCAGGGCGCGTGCGGTTTACGGGTTTAGGTCTATAGGGTTTAGGGCTTGTACTTAGTAGTTATAAGCAGTACCAGTATTAGTACATTAGTAGTACTATTAGTATTTTACAGTTTAGGGCTACGCGCGGCCGGCACGTGTGGTTTACGGTTGAGGGTTTGGGTTCAGGGCTTTGTTGTTAGTCGTTATACGTAGCAAGAGTATTGAACGTACAGGGTTTAGGGCTTTTGGGGTTGAGTCTGTTGGGGTTTTACGGTTTAGGGCTTAGAGTTTGTAGATCGTTAAAACTCACCATGGTATTAATATCATCGTTTTTAGTATCTAGGGTTTTCAAAGTTTGGGGACTTACGGTTCAGTGCCTAGGGTTCAGGGTTTAGGCTGTTTAGGTTTTTTCGGATGTAGAGTTTTAGGTTTTACGATGGGGTTTACGGTTTGGACTGTTGGGTTTTTGCGGGTTAGGTTTTAGGGTTACGCGGACATGGCGCCGGCGGCTTGCAGTTTTAGGATTAGGGTTTAGGGTTTGCAGTTAGTTAGTAGTACTGAAATGGTTTAGGGTTTAGGCTGTGGGGTTTTGACGGTTTAAGAAGGTTTAGGGGTTTCGCGTTGTACTGTTTAGAGTTTCGGCTGTTGGGGTTTTATAGCTTATGGTTCGGGGTTACGCTCGCCCAGCGTATTAGTAGTAGTTTTATCATGTTTAGGAGTTTAGGGATTAGGGTTTAGGGTTTAGGGTTCTGGGTTTGGTAGCACTACGGTTAGCCGGTTAGCACGAGTACCATCACCAAGATAAACCCCCACACTCCCTTCGAACCCCGCCCTCCGACTGCAAGTGGTGCAAGTGCTGCAAGTGGTGCAAGATTGCAAAATCGAACCCTTCCCCCCGTCAGCGATACTCGACCCAGTTTTCCAAGCCTGCGCGTGCAAACTGCCACCCCCGGAGGCGACCAAGCTGCTGTGTCATCTTGCCCCTTCCCCCCATTTTGGGGCCCAACCAAGCTGCCGGATGGGCATACGGTCTCGGTCGGTGATCGGCTCTCGCGTGCCGGCACACATTATTGTTGTCATTCGCATTGTTATCATAACTGCCAGTCACTATTATGATTGTTGTCATTAATGTTAGTATTCTTACTGTTACTATGGTCGCTATTAAAGTATTACTTGTTTAGTATTCGCATTAGGACTATTATGGTTTTGATATGATAAATATTTTTAGTAGTGGTATTTAAGTTGGTATTGTTCTTACCCTTATTATTGCTATTACTTTCATTAATACTGTTGTACTACTGTTACGATTATGAAAGTTAGTATTGTACTTGTTAGTGCTTCTGTTATGATAATGATGGTCGTGATAGTTCTGACGATGACTATGATGATTGCTCTTCTGATTTTGTGTTATCACTATTACAGGCGGCCGGCGCTCAAGACCTCGAGTCGACCGTGGCCGAGGCCGTTCGCAAGGCCTTGGGCTGGGAAGATGAGGGCGCCGAAGGGTGCACAGGGGGTATTCGTATATGTTTTCACGAGATATAAGATGTAGCATATATCATATGTAAGATTTGCCTGTAAATCCCGGCTCTTACAAGGATGCGATCGATTTGAACGATGTGTTTTTGCCGGAGTGTTTCAAGGATTTTGATGCACTGGTTGATTCGTCCGACAGGTTACTTCTCGGGGCTCGTGTTGTCGTTCATGCGTTTTGCAGGCAACAATAGCTACGCAAGCAGACGGAAAAGCATGTGAGTCGCTCGAGTCTAAACTCTTACCAGCTCCGGAGCCCCAGACCCCTTACTATCAGTTTCACTCTCGTAATTGCTACCACTCTGAGTATTTCTATCATTCGTATTTCGATCGTTATTGAAAGTAAACCTGAGAGAGTTCCTCTACTACAGGGACTTGACGATTGGGTTCGGCGACAATGCCCTCTCTGCTTACTTGGTTTTACCAGGAACCATGTAGCTTTTCTTTGCAAAACCTCATTCTAGGTCCTGCGCATGCCTGGCTAGCTATCTATCTGCCCATCTTTCTGCCCACCTACCTATCTATCCGGCTATCGAGCTAACACTTCAAAGCGAAACCATCTTGTACCCCCTGTACGCATGTATGTATGCATGCAAGTGTATGTGTATGTATGAATGCATGCATGGATGTCTGTATGTATGTGTATGCATATGAATATGTAGATGTAGATGGATATGCATATGCATGTACTTAGAATGTATGTGTGTTTGTACACATAAACTGATCACTAAAGTACAGTAAACCCCAAACCCTCTTCTGATAATGAAAAGTTCATACTCCAAAACCTGATGACCCTGGTATAAAACCCGGGCCCTTACAAGACAACACCCTTCTGGAAGAGCTTGCATTCGAGGCCCTGGGGGCTCGGCCTGAGATGAGCCCAAAACGACCGGTCTCCGTGGTATCCACACAGGTGGTGGGGGAGGGGAGGGGGTCCGTTAAGGTTTGGTATTCAGCATTAAGGACCCTAGGGCCATTTAGGGTGTTCAAAGGGTTCCATGAACGGCTTCATAAAGGCTCCGTATGGATTCTAGAATCTAGAAGGCTGTCGTTTGTGCTTATAGGTTTGAAGGAGGACTTCAAAGTTATTGAAGACGGTTCTTGACGCTTTAGCAACTTTTTCGGTCTTGTTGGCCCTCTGGGGTTGCTTGCAGGTCTTATGCGTTGTTGAGGATTTCTGTGAGCTGGCAAAATAGCAGTGTTGGCTGTTCGGGCTTGCGTAGGGTTTGGTGCTTGGGTTTCGAGCATCAGTTTTTAGAGTCGAGCGCTCTAGGCTTTGCGGAAAGGATGTAGTGAAGGTATATCGCAGTAAATCGTTAAACCCTGGGCTCCACAACCTTCAAACCATAATGCGCAAAAGAACCCCGCCCAGGTAGATCTGAAACTGCCTGGGAACTAAGTTGCTGCAGAAGTAACCAAGGTTCTTTGGGTCGCAGAGTAGTTTCCAGACCGCGGAAGCAGTCCGTAGGGCTCTTGTAAGACATGTAATACCCTTCTAATCTTAGGGTTTAGGGTTTAGGGTTTAGGGTTTAGGGTTTAGGGTTTACCCTTCTAATCTTGTTGGGTTCTTTGGCTTGAGCTGTGCTGGACAGTTTGGGTGCTGTGTACTGGAGCTCGAGAGCTGAGTTTCGGCAAGGCTCAAATATCCTGCTTTGGTGTCAGTGCACTCCCAGCAACTCGAACTTCAACCCCTAAGCTACACAACAACCCTGAACCCTAAACGGCCTAAACCGCCGCCCTGTGAGGAAAGCGAGGGCGGAGAATCTGGCATGCCACGTTGCGGGCTCAGTCGCTCTCTCGGGCAAAGAGGATCTAAGAACGTTGAAACGACATAGCCGGGGTTAGAATTCACGGTTGAAGCCACGGCGTCACAAGTGTATGGATTCCTTTGTTCAGAAACCATAATTGAGATCCCATTCTCATGATGCATCTGAATTTTCACGCTGGATCAACTGCATGGTGTCCTAGACATACCAGCCGATACACCATAGTTATACAAGAGGCATCAGAATTCATAGCAACACGAATATGAACAAGCACAGACAGGTGTGTATATAAATACGCACACAAAGTGATTGATTTGCTTTTGTAGTTGCTTATTTACTCCACTACCGTGATGTGTACATGCGTACACGTAACATATATATATATATATACATACACATGTATGTGCACAAATGTTTTCCCTTCAACAGCAATACGCTTTTGTTTGTAGCTCCATCGCCCCGCACAGTATGCTAAATCTATGACACCGCCGACTCGTGCACAAACCTCGTTATCTGTATATGACCATGACATCGAAACACCAACAACACTGGAAAGTATTGGCTACAATCCAGTCTGTCTCAGAGCTGAAACCCAAACAACCCAGCAAAGCAAAACATGCCAGTAAGTACTGCCAAGAACCCCGTTACCCAAAAGCAATCCTACTGAGCATTGCCCCAATGTAAGTCACAAATCGCCACAATGTCGAAGTACAGACATCCTACTGCTACTGATGCTGGTATGCTATTGTTACTCTTACTGCCACACCTTCTGCTACTGCCACTACGCAATGGGCTTCATACTGGACAAATATCGACAATGACAGCCTAGACGGCCTAGACCCTAGACATAAAGCTTAAACTTGTCGTCGAGGCGCTTCAATCCGAGCCTCATCCCCTGTGGTGGAGGCGCTGTCGACAACTCTGAAGGCATCGGGCTTTGCTTGTGTTTTTGTTTATGGTTTTAGGATCATCGTACCGTCGTGCGCTCAAGGATTACTTGCTGTGGCCGCCTTGTGTGTGGTTGGATCCCCCAGGTTGTGCCAAGCGGACTCGTGCCGTGTCCGTATCTTTGCAATGCAGCTTTCGAATTCAGGTTCCGCCGATACTTCCGCAGCACCCTGTTGTGTTGGTAAAGAACTCGTCGAGGGTACAACCGACCATGTCGTTCGTCGAAAGGTTTGGATTTCAAGATTCTGGATTCGCCGATGCTTAAGGGACCTAGTCAGATAGCGTTTAGCCTTAAGACACACTTGCTCAGTACCCTGACCCTCCACATATTCCCCTGGCCTGTGAAATAATCCATGAAAGCCTTAAAAGAGCTTATGAAGACCTGCAAAACACTCTGTGCCCAATCGTGTCACATAGCCGCTGTATAGCTCTTCTGACGTGTGTCAGCAACATGATACAACCGTAGAAGCACGATATTGAATCCCAGTTTAAATCCCATGCGGTTTGTCTAGACTGCAAACCACATATTGAGAATCCTTAAGAGGTGAGAAGAAACGGTCTAGGGGGGGGGCCAAGACTAATGGAGTCCAGAAACTTGTTCTAACTATCAGGCCCCTACATTACGGCTAACGCCGGCACCGGCAGGAGAGCCTTGAGAAGGTCGTCTCAGCCGTGACCCACTCGGTCCTTGCGTCAGAGCCTTGAAGTTTAGGAATTTGGCGGTTTTGGGCGTCGAGAGGGAGGGTGGAAAATCTGGGGCTCTTGGTGGTTTGGAGGGCTTAGGGTCCAAGAGCCTTGGGTGTCAGAAGGGTTTCTGCTTCTCTTGCCCGTCCATGACCCTGAGGCTCCCGTCCGCTAGACCTGTAATCGATGCTCGGGCCTGCCCTTCTGGTCGCGCCGCCACAGATCTGTAGGGAGGCAAGAGGGTTGTTCATGCGGAGACCACCCCTCTCTCGTGACCCCCTTGCAGGCACCTCTTCTGATCCCCATCGGGGCCGTTAAGTTCATGTAGGGCCCTCTTAGCAGACAGTCCACGCTGATTCTGGTCTATGTTAGGGCCTGTCCCTTGCAAAGAGAACCTAGAGGGTTTACATATGGTACAAATATTTTTGTTTGGGCCCACGTCCAAGGCAGTTATACCTGAAGCTTGAAGGTAAACGTCGAGGTTTACAAGGACCGTGGAGCTAAATTCCTACCTGCTATGCCTCCTAAGTTTAGACCCCACATCCCCCCAACACAACAACAGCACACACACACACACACATAACAGAAAAGCAAGAAAAAGAGCGCAACCCAAAGGCGTTCAACCCCAAGTTCATCAGTGATCAGGTCCCAAGGCAACGATCCTTCGGCCCGATCCCCCTACACGCCGGTTCCCGCTTCCAGGTGCGCTTTAAGGAGGGTTGGGGCGTTTACGGAATGTAGAGCGGTTGATGTCTGGTTTCTGGTAGATGCAGGGTTTGTTACACAGCTTCGGGCTCTCGGTCTTTTTGTGTTTACTTTTTCACGCGTTAGGCCGTATGTCCTGTTGTCTTGGGGTTTATCAACGACAAGCGCTGGGGCTTGCTCTTGCTGCAGTACACGCAACTGGAAGTGCGGGTTGCAAGGCTTGTCGGATCGGATGAAGTCTAGACTTCAGTGTCAGTCGTGTTGCAACATAAACTTTTGGCCTGACCGAATGGGGGCCTGAACACCCAGCGGATCTCTGGGGCATCGGAGTTATGTATCCAGAACCCTCTGGGCTCGGCCAAGGAATTTGGCAGGCCCGAAACATCTCTTGTTGAATGTATGGCACATCGTCAAACGAGCTTGCGGTCTAGTCGAGTCTGCCCCAGCTTTGCTGGGTTTCGATTCGGGATAATGCGCAATTTCCCTTACAGCTTTACTTCGAGCCCCGCTTATTACTAAATTTTGGGGACTGTTGAAATCGACACAAAAATCGGAACTGGAAGCAAAGCCCAAGGTTGAATTTTGCCCCAATCCCAAACCTAAACCCTCAGACCTGAAGAACCTACAGTCTCCATTCCTAAATCCGAAATATGGTAGAAGTTCCGAAATACAGTAGAAGTTCCGAAATATGGTAGAAGTTGGTTCAACCAAAGGAAGGCCCTACAATGGAGGCTGTAGGAAGAGTGCAGACTTCAGGTTCCTCGGAGGCTCGGGCAGCTCTTGAACCCAATCCCAATAGACTCCGATAATTTCCCCCTTCTATGCTGTACCAAGCCTTGAAAGTTTGAGGAAACCCCGCAAAGCCCACCGAAAATTCTGATTAAACCCTCTCAGCCACGTACCAAGAGCAAGCCCGAAGCTTCAAGCCCTGGCGGAGCTGGGAAATCCGACACGCAGTGGGTTTCGAGTGAAATTGTTTCGGTTTTATGGTTTCCAATATTTGGCTATTGCAAGCTTTAAGGCCCCGTCAACTGAGGCTTGGGACCTTGGGTGCAACCCGCTAGCAGACCTACCCTTGAGCTTGAACTAAACTGTTGATACTTCGAAGGTAGACTTTGGAAGGAGCCTGGGCCTCACCTACTCCCCTAAACCCCAAACCGCCCAAGACCCTTATAGTAGCCCTTGCAGAGGCCACAAGGAATTCTCTTACTGGAACAGACAAAAGAAGACTACGACAGCGTTTCTGCCAGGGTGGTGCGAACGCCCTCTGCACAGCGACAGGGAGGCCTGGTTTGTTGGTCCAAAGCCCAACTTCAATTTTGGGACACTCGTGAGGTAGTTTGTAATTGGGAAGTAAGAGGCGTTTTGCTTCTGCACCGTTGAGGGTGTCAGGTTCGGTGCCCAGGGTTTTCGGCTCGCTGTTCAGCCTTATGCTTCTTGAGGAGAGTTCTTCAGAGTTGGTGTCGAGTTTAGGTTTAGCTATTCAGCCTGATGCTTCTTGAGGAGAGTTCTTTAAAAGAGCTTGGGGCCATGGCCTGAAGGGTTTGGACACGGGGCTGGGAGGGTCTCAGGGCGCACACGCATGGTCCAATCGCCATGGTCATGCAGTCTGTGCCTTTGATGTGCAAGGAGTTGAAGCTTTGCTTTTAGCTCTCTTACGGTACCTCCTTGCACCCGAACCAGAAGCTAGCAATGTAGCACCATGCTCTAAACGGCCCTTTTTCCCCTAACCCGAGCACCAGAGAGCGAAATCTCTCGCTGAGACTAATGGCCGAGCATGAGCTTCAGCCTCTGGCGCCCGATCCATGTGACAGTGACTCCGGATGTCCGGGTTCAGGATTTAAGGCTTGAGCCTCATCATCCTAGGCCGGAGAGTTAAAAAAGACTTGCACTCTAACAGCCCAAGCTCTTCAATCCTACGCCGAATGCCCAAAGGCACCTCAAACCTAACGCCTAAAGCCCTAGCCCTGCTCCTGCCAGGACCCATGTCCTACTGCCCGCCAAACCAACCCTCTCCATCTCCATGTTCACGATGCTCGTCTTCGAAGACGCAGGTTGTGTATTCAATGTGGGCGGTGGCTGCACGTTGTAGAAGGCCCTGTCACTGAAACAGCATGATGTCAGGGTGCATAGTTGAGACTTCAACCTCCCACCTCACGAGATCAACCCCAGGGCCGAAGTTGTTCCTAGCTACTCGCATTTTTCAGATCCTAAAACCTAACACTACATGCCCCTAATTGACCGTTCGATCTCCAGACCGAATCCCTATCTTCCATTTCAGGATTATGGTTCTGTTGCCCCGCCACCAGGGTCAGTCCAAATGTGTCACCAGGGCTTGAAGTCGTTGTTTTCGGGTTTCAGGACTCTCTCCTAGAGCCGAATCCCATGCTCTCTCTCTCTCTCTCTCTCTCTCCGTGGCTCGCTCTCTTCTCTGTCCTGCACCGACATTGCAGACACTGCTTTTGACTTCATCGTTGAGTCGACGCAGTTGGGCGACGGAAGCGAGTAAGCTTGAATGAACCGCTGTGGACCTTTCCAAGCCAAAGATCCCCCCGAGTTGCAGTCACTGGAAGCCCAAGCCTTCCAAGCAGCTCTGAAGGGTCGGCGGAGCCTCGGACCTCAGGGTTCATGGTTACAGCTTCATCGGGGTTTGGGGAGTGTACAGTTTTGGGGCTTCTGGGGCTCAAAGGGTGGATGGTTTCGGCCTTTCGGGTACAAGCGCCGGCTGCCTAGGATTTCTGCAATCTCCCGATGGTCGCCAGAGCAGCTGCTTGGATCTTACAGTTTGGGGCCTTTTCCACGGAGGCCGAAGCGGTTTAGAGCTTAGCGCCTAGAGGGGTTAGTGCATGGAGAAAAGCTCCGTGCTCTTTTGGGTTACAGTCCATTCCAGAAAACTTACAATGACACCGGCTCGATGTGACCCAGATTGCAAAACAAGAACCCTTGTAGGGATCGTTTATCCTGATGACAATCTGCTGAAGGCTACCAGGTTCCGGCCGCATCACCGCCAAAAGCAACGCTGCCCGGGCGACCAACGTACGCAGCACCGAGGACAGCAGGGTTGAACTGACTCTCCTTGTCAGCACCCTTCAAGGAGCGTTGGGCTTGAAGCTTAGGGTTCGCGGCTTGTGGTATTGTTGTTTAGGGTTGAGGGCTTTTGGTGGAGAGTCTTGTGCTCCGCGGCTCTCGGTGTCGTGAGAGGAGAAGTAACAGCATCAGTACGAATCGTCGTCATCGAAGCAGCTATGATAGCTCCGA
>CAJNDT010006128.1:200000-322500 GCA_905221615.1 Symbiodinium sp. CCMP2592
TCTTCGACGCGTAGCTCAACACCTTACCTACATCTGGGATGCAGAGGTAGGAACCTCTACACATACTCGAGATGACAAATGGAAGTGACTATGCAAAAGCATTCAAGAAGAACGCGACTGTTGTCAGTACTTCCAACAGGAATTCGAGAAGAGGTCTTGGAGAGTGGAATAAGCCTTTGGGTTTCAAGTACTCGCATCATCATTATGGAATTCGGGCTTTAAGAGGAAGCCCAAACCCATCCACCTTGAGCCGACATAGCCTTCCGTCGAAGCTAGGAGCGTATGGTTTCTTGCTGCACCCATGAAGCCAGAAACCCACGTCTCACCTTGTGACTGAAGGTTTGGGGTTGAAGCTGTAGACTTCGATGCGGGCATTCAGACTTCAAGGCTGCAAGGCCCAAGGCCCCTCATGGGTATCATTGGTCCCCCAAGTGCAGGCCGTGGCATAAGGCAACCGTGTAGTTGGCTAAAGCGATGTAGGAACCTGATTAAGACCGCCTGGCACCATAAACCCCATGATCTTAAGATTCGTGTTTTGCAATTTGCAAGGACCTTGACAAAGACCCGGGGTTTTTTCCCTAACATTCTAAACCCCTGATGCCCTAAACCCTATAAACCCTGAACCCTAAAGCTCCTACATTACAGGGTTTCTCTCCTGTTTTGCGATTTCGAAGCGGAGGGCTGCAAAGCTTAGGGCAGCCCGAGGGCCGCAGTCCCAACAATCCGGCTCCAAAATCAGCCCGGGCCGCATCGCAGGTGCTGCGGTCAATGATATCGCGGCATCCTGGTCCGGTTCTGAGTTGTCCTTGCCACTTGGGACTGTGCTGGATGTGCATGGATTTGCATAGGCCTTCATCGGGCCCTAAACCCCAAATTCCCGACCCTTTATAAGTCAAAGTCAACAAACGCCATGCCTAATGAGCCCAAAACTCGAGCCTGTGTCCAAGTAGCGTACCTAGCAGCAAGCAAGGGAGATGGTACTCCCCAAGCCCCAAACCCTGAACCCCCGGCCCTAACCTGAGCTGAAGCCAGAGGACCGCGCGAGCTGTGTTGACTCAGGTATGTGGATCTTGAGTCAGGGTTCGAGGGGTATGCAAAGGGTCCGAAGTACCTATATAGTAGAATGTAGGGTTTCCAAGTAGGAATTACCTATTGTGGTTCGGTTCTTTATCTCTCATATACGAGGTTTTCGAGTCGTAACTTTTTACCCTTCTGTACCCGGTTGCCCTTCTCAAAGCCAAAGAGTAGAAAAGGGGTACCCTTATACTGCACGGGCTACTGGGGTACCCTAAACCCTACCCCCCTAATAAGGTTTTAGTCTGAACACGAGGTTCCTTTAAAAGTTCTTAGCGCTTCTCTTTGCGGCTCCTGCTCATTCGAGGCCGAAGCAGAAGAAGACTCTTCGTACCCTGGGGGTCTTCCGGCTGAGGGAGCAAGCCAGGGCTTGAGGGCCTCAGTTTGAGGGCGGTCAGAGTCTCTGCGGGAATTTCGGTTTGGGTGATTCGTTGGTAGTCCCGGCCTTGACGGCTTAGGGACCACGCCCAAAAAACTCAACCCCAAACCCCAGAGGCAACTTAAACCACAAACCGCGAAACGGGTTGAGGGGCTGCAGGGCTCGGTTCTTTCGGACTTTGATTAGGATCTGCAGCTCTTGCGCTGTTGTTGGGCTGAGAACTCAGACATCATGGTTTCAGAAGGTGTTCTTTTCGCAACTGTAAATCCATCTTCTAAGTCCTGCACCCGCAGTGCAGAAATCCGGAACTCGAAGTGTCAGCCTGGAGCTCAAAAGCCGGAACCTGAAGTTTCAACCGCCCAAACCCCGAAGTAGCGCTGTCTCTTGGGCCCGCACGGTCGACAATGAAGGCCTCGCAATCCCTGCCCCAGCAGCGGGAATAGCACTGGCGTGGAGTGCAGTCCTAGTAGAAACATGCATCCGACAGGGCTCCTCAGTTCTCATCACCTGCAGTACATTAGCTCCTGGTTAGGACACCTGCTGAACTTCCTTCTGTCCACAAGAGAACTATTCCGGAAATCCGCTAGAAAGAGCCTTTGCTGCAACATTCACAAAAGGCCATAACATTCCTGAAATGTTGCTGGATTCGTCTCCTCACTGAGGTATTCCTACCGGATGAACATCGTCTGGTGGCAAGCGTCGATGACTCATTCTGCGTTGTCAGCGGTATTCGGCTGCATGATTGCTGAAGACCACGATGCACCAAGATTAACATGCATGATCTGCATCATGATCTGCAATAGACAGGGTTTCTGCAAAACCCGGCTGCCATAGGCCAAATAGATCTCGATGATTTTCCAGTCTAGTCCCAAAAGTTTGAGAAAACTAAGTACTCTCCTGCACTGTCCTCTTAGGCGACAAGAAAGCCTATATCGACAAACACAGCAAGGCGTAGATGATAACCCCCATCTGCGTTGCAACAGTTATGCAGGTTTGATTTGGAAAACCTCAAGTCCGCGGGTGCCCGGCACCCCCCGGCCGCCACTTGTCAAAGCTTTATAAGGCCTGTAAAGTTCGCAAGACGAAAACGGGATGTAGAAAACGAGACCCCTCTGAGCCGTCAAGAGAAACAAGCAATAGCAAGCTTAGAAGAACTTTATGACCCTTACTTCGGTTGTTGGGTTCTTCTGGCGAAGCCACCAAGACCTCTCTGGCCACAGCGGGCTTGGCGCTGCCCCTTCGAGGACGAGGTGCCAGCTTCCTCGTGGTACAGTAGAAGCCAGAAAGTTGAAATATCATTATCGTAACCCCTTTAATGCAAATTATAGGGGATCCTACCATTAATCCATATTCCAACTTTCTGGAGTTCCCTTTAGGGTGTTTGGGATTTACACTCGGAGCTTTACCAATCCAGGCCCTAAACAGTAAATTGTAGGAGTTTTTTAGGGTGCAGGAATTGAGGTTTATAGGAGCGTGGGATTGAGGTTTAGTTTTGCAGAAGAAGGGTTTTTGGATTTTGGAGCTTCTTTATAGGACCTTCTGGGAAGTTGCCTACAACGACTTCAAGGAGTCGGTTAAGTGAAGTGCTCTTTGTGCTGGTGACGATAGCTGTGGCTATGACCTCTCATTCGTGGTTTGTGAAGCTCCCTGAACCCGGTTCCTGAACCCAAAACCCTCAGTTCAGCAAAACGAAACCTAAACCCTAAAGCTTGCAGCTTAACTATGCCCCCAGCTTATCCCAAAAGCTCGTACTAAACAGCAACAACCATAGCAGCAGGAGTCATAGAAGTTGTGTTGAGGTAACAACAGCATCAATGGTAGCTGGTAGCATTTGTATCAGGCCCTGAGGTGCCGACAAATCTCAAATCTCGGTTCTTCGTCGTTGTATTGTTCGGAGGCATCAGCTGCCGCTCGCTTTCTCCTCCCACACCTGCCCGTGAGGCACATTTGCAGAAAACGGGATTTCAGACTTTCATGGCTTTTCAGCCTGAGATTACGTTCTGTCTCAGAGGTTTACTTTGTGGCGCGGCTTTAGGCCGACCCTCAGGTCTGCGAGTATGTACGCACCTTTCACTTGGGTGTGCCTAGGCTATAATGCCTTAGCCGCCTTAGCCCCAAGCCCCAAATGCTAAAAATGACCGAACAACAAGACAAAAAGCATAAACAAACCCAAAAGCCCGAAGAGCCCTAAACTCCTAAACCCGAATCGAAACATGGAAGTTCTCTACTCACGCCTCGCTCCCTGCAGTCGGCCAAAGCCCTGCGTCCAAAGTCGACGCCGCCGAGCTGCCGCTGGGAGCAACAGGAGCCGCTTGCTCGGGGCTCCCAGGGTTCCTTTTAAAGGGTTCCTTTAAAGGGCTCTATAAGGGTTACTATGAGGGATATTAGAAGGGTTTAGTCTAGGGGTTTAAATTTGTACCAATACTATTTTTCGATTATGGTATAATGGGCCCCAAAACCCCATTCTAATTATTCAGGGGGCCGCTTGTAGTGATAGTGACTGGGATTATTAAAGTCACAATAATACTAGCAGGAAGTTTTATTCTTGAAATAGAAAATAATGGTACAAGAACACACGGAGAAGATTGACAGTGGGGTTTAGGGTTGAGTGTTGCGTCGAATTTGCGCTTCTCAGGACTTTGGAGTTTAGGGTAGGAGTCGGAGTAGGAGTACTTAGTCGTGAGAATGGGAGGACGCGTCGGAGTAGTAGCGGTAGCAGCAGCAGCAGTTGCACTCGCAGTTGCTGTAGGATCAGGAGGAGGAGCAAGAGGAGCAGCAATACAAGTAGGGGAGCAGGACTTGGAGTTGGAGCAACGATTGGAGTGAGTAGTAGCAGCGGCAGCAGTAGCTGGTGGCATGAACGGTAGGAGTTGGAGTAGAGGATCAGAAGGAGTAGCAGCAGTCGTCGTCATCGTTTAGTAGTAGCAGTAGCAGTAGCAGCAGCAGCAGCAATGGCAGCAGCGGCAGCAGTGGCAGCAGCAGTGGCAGCATTCGTCGTTTTTCGTGTGCATCCTAATTCTCATATCCCCACACCTCTGCAAGCAGCCTAGCCACAGCCTTCACATTCAGATTGAGGTTACCTTGCCTGCAACCGTGCGACCCGACGACAGATGGAAAAGTGCTGCTCCCAACGGAGTTAGCAAGCCCTATCAGGTCGTCAGAGCTTCATAATGCATCGAAGCATCCGGACAAAAAAAAGCCCGCATCTTAAAACCTTGAACAGGCCTACAAAGGCGTAAGCCCGAACCCGCTCTGCGGAAGCCAATAAGCGAGAAGCTCCGAACGATGCAGGAACCATTGCCATTGCCGGAGAGTGGCAGCGAGGTCATGCAGGGTACCTTTGGGGGAGGGGAGAGTTTTTGTAGGAGGACTCCCTATATTATTATCAACATACTGGTAATATACCCCAAATCGTTCAGGCCTCTACAGAAATGCAGATGTCCCAGTGGCGCAAGGGAGGCAAAGAAAGGAGCGACATCAAGTCTATGTACCAGTCACGATAGATTCCTGTCAGGGCAAATCTACAGCGGTGCCTTCGGGACTCCCTACTAGATGCACTTTCGATACTATACTATACTATACTACATCATACTATGCTATGACATACTATACTATACTGTACTTTACTATATTGTATTATTAGAGTATAGTATATGATGCAGCAAGCTATCGAATGTGAGGCCCGAAGATCCGGAGTGATAAAGGCAACCGCAAGAGTTTCCCTCAAAAATGGTGTTTATCCTCGACTGATGCTCCATGCAACTGTGCCACGAGTCGGCAAGCTTCATCCGAAACATTCCTGCACCCTGAACCCGAAACGGCAGCTACTTCGAGTGTGTATGCGAAAGTTGTATGTGAAATGCTAGGATCCAGAGCTTTGAGGTTTTCGTCTTTTGTGTTTAGGCATGTAGGTGTACATGCGCATGTGAGTATAGACTTTGTGGTGTGTTTGGCTAAGTTCGGAATCGAAGTCTGAGAGCAGACTGTGGTGTTTTTTGGTTTTTTGGGTGGCGAAAGGGGGGAGGGGTTCGGTTAGGTATCATTCAGCCGAATTGCTGTAGAATAGCCCGAGTATCGGATCACCAGGGGCGCCAGGTACGGACTCCGAGGAGTAAGATCCTAGTCAGTACAGGCATGGATTAAGAAAGTCCTCAAGTCCTGAACCTCTTCCAGCCGCAGGCCGCAGAAAGGGAAGCCCCTTTAGCCTTGGGGAAGCCCAACCAGAAACCCGAAAGCCCTTGACTCCAAACCAGAAAATCTGAACCCCCAAACCCCCAACCAGAAACCTCAAAACCCTTAACCCTAAACCACCAAACCCTAAAGCACTAAACCCCAAACCAGAAACTGCTAAAGCCCAAATTAAGGCCCAAGCCTGCAAAGCTCTAACCCGGGAGGCGCTTCGCTGCACGTTCTCGTCCATAAGCCTCGCCCTGATGGAGGCGCACACGCTGCCGAACATCCCAGGGGGGTTTGGTTTGGGGGTTTACATCATTTTTTGGGACTGGGTAAGGTCATCCCTTGTAAGTATACGGGGTTCTCAGGCCCTGAGACATGTTATGGTGCGAGCGCTTGGAGCTTTGGGGTTTTTCTTCCGGCGTCTTACACTAAAACCCTCACGCTCTAACGCTAAACCGGTAAACTCAGTGGGCTCAGACATGGGCGAAACGGTCTGCGCTGGAACCTTCAGCCTCAAGCCCAAGACTCGCTGAGAGGTGAAGCGTCGGGGAAAAATATGTAAAAGGGGGTTTCAAGGGCTAAGGCTTCATGGTTATATCGCTACCCACTTGCCCCTCTGCCACGCTTTTTCTTGACCCTGCCCCCTTATTTAGTTCTCTGTTCTTTCGCCACCTGTTGCAGTTCATCAGTCCGTTTTCCCCGTGATTCACACCGAATTTTTTCAAATTCTTGTCCTCAACTTTTTCCCATTCCCTCATTCGTTTTCTCTCCTTTCTCACCTCATCCATTATCGAAGGGGGATTCTAAGGACAACCTACCTTATTCATTTCTCTCATCCTACAAATAACAATATTCCCAAATTTCAACATCTCCACCTTATGCATTCCTATATTCTTTAAGTCTTCCCCACATCACTTTCTAAATGTTTGTTCTTGTTATGATTTATAACAAAAATAAACCTATTCTATTCCCCATTCTGTCCCCTCATTCGTTTCAATCTTTTGCCAACTTCTTAACCTTCTGGGGCTTCTCGTGTTATAATTAGTCCTTTTAGTGTGGTTTTAAGAATAATATTAAACTACATTAAATCGGATAGTTTGGTGCACGATTCCTACACGTTTCTATTATGTCAAAATCAATTATATCCAATCGTTCTTTGCTACAAACGTATCTATTCCCTTTTTTATGAATATTTAGAATATATCCGTATTCTTTAATCATCTTGTCACGGCGGTATTCATACATATCAATATTTTTCACATCACTTTCATTATGAAGTTTCATCATCGCGTATTTAATTGGAACAAAGTTTTTAGTTTTGGTTTTTCTCACAACGTGGTTATTTTCACTACATAATAAGTCTAACACTTTGCATCTAAAACTGTATTCGAGGTCTACCGTATATAAATTGTCTATGTTTTCGATTATCCTATCGTATCTGTTGCATTTATTGCATTTGTATGAATAAGTATAAATATTATTAATAATATTGTCTGGCAACTGGAACTTGTCAAGAACACAGTAATCTTTATGCTTTTTATAATCTTTGCAATTACAACATTTCTTCTCGTTAATCAGTTCTATTTTATAATCTTTTATTTTAATTATATCTAAGAACTCTTCAATAATCTCATCCTGCTCAATTTCAGTAAAATTTATTGTCATACTTTTCTAATATACTAAGGCTTTCTGTCTTTAAGTCCTTTTTGATCATTATTATTTCTTGTCTTGGTTTTTCTATTTCTTTCTCGGTTTTCTATCGGGGGTGCTTGACCTTGACCTACTCGCTCCTCTTCTCAATAATCTTATTGCATCATTGCTTCCACTCGCTCTTTCTTCTGGCGAACGCGACCTACTTGCTCCTCTTCTCATTAATCGTTGCGTTTGTTCAAATACTTCTTCATCAATGGGTGGCTCTGGTTCTTCGTCCTCTTCATCTCCTTCATTTAACCAATTATAAGCATCGACTGCCATATTTATACCTTGCCCTATTCCTTGACCCGTATAATAAATAATATTTCCTCCCACTCTTGCCATTGTTGCTAAATCGTCTGCTATTGACATTTTCGTTCTATACCTTACGTCATCTAAACTTTCTCCTGTAGATGCGCTTATTTGCCTTTCTTGTGTTCTGTCATCATTACCTTCTATAGCCGTTTTCACACTTCTATTTGATGAAGCACTTGAATAATCACTCGGTTCATTAAAGACATCTGTTTGCGTTGCTTTGTTTCTCCTATCATATTTGCTTAAATCAAAATCATCAAAATCAACATCGTTTAACAATATCCCTTGTTGTGTTCTCTTTTGCTTTTCTGGCAATATCTTTAACCTTTTTGTCATTGTTTCTTTTAGCAACTCCTCGTATGTCGGGCGTAATCGCAACATATAATATTAGATAGAAAATATTTTATAGTATATGCTCAAACTGGCAAAAAGGATTTTGCTAATGCCGTTGCTCCTGCTTTTGCTAATGTTTCTACTCCTGCTTTTGCTCCACCTACCAAAATATCCTTTGCGGTGCTTGATGAACTTGTTGAAGGTTGTATTTCTGTTGTCGGTGTTTGCTTACCTCTAACTCTCTTTGATATTTTGCTTAATCTTACCCCTCTCGCATCTCTTGAAGGTGGTATGCTTTCTAATTCTGGCATTTCATCATCCTCTTCTAATTCATTTTCCATAACCACACCATCAGGTATTTCTTGGTCGCCTACTTCTCTTAATTCACTACTTGCTTCTGTTCTTATTGCTGATGATGTTTGTCTCTGGAAATCTTGAAATCTTTCTAATTCTGCCCTTATTCTATTCATTTGTTCATCGTTCAATTCTTGGATAAGTTCTTCTTCCTCTTCTGGTGTAGAACCGAAATCTAAAAATGGTGTTGTTGCTCCACTTGGTATTGATGAACTAACGGAAGATTGTGCGTTTAACATTCCTACCGACGTCCCTCTTGCTATTGCCGTTTGTCTCAATTGTGTTTGTCTCATTTCTTCTTTTAATCTGTCTTCTTCTTGTTTCTTCAATCCTAAAAAATCAACATTATCAAATTGACTTCCGAACTGATTGTTACGAAATATTGTTGCTCTTCTGTCGATTATCTTCTCTATTGGTGGTCTGTTAGGGTCTCCTTGGCTTTCAATCATACCTACTAATTCATCATATGTTGGTCGTAATTTTAATTCAGATTTTAACGTTTTAATCATTAATATTATTATTATAGATTTAAATTATTTCTTTCATTATTGTTTTTAATTCATTTTGGCGTTTCATCAGTTCCTCTTTCGTTCTTACTGGCATCATTGGACGCTCTAACTGTCTGTTAATATCATCTAACTGACCTTGATAAAGTGATTGTTTTTGATGTTTCACCCAATCATTCCGTAACGCAACATTCTTAGCTCTGTTTTCGGCTTCTTCTATTCTTAATTTCATGTCTTCTAAATACTTCTTTCGTGACACAACACCTATTGTATCTTCTAAATCGTAGTATTGCATTACTTGGGGAGCTCTGTGAAACTCTGGTTTGCTCTTATACATACTCATTATTAATAATATTAGATTAAAAATATTATTAATAATTATTTCATATTTGACATTTTTTATTTGACTTTATGACCTCAACTGCTTCTTCAGGGAAATCAATAACATATTTGTTAATCTCGTTCAGCATCATTTCAACAATATCATCGTCAAGGAATTCGTTTTCAGTGTTTCTTAAATGTTCCTTGAGTTCGTTTAAAGGTAGTAATTGTTTTGGAACATGCTGTTCGGATTTCACGCACGCCTCCAAAATACCTACTTGTTTTATAAGTTCATCATGAACATCATGCCCCTTTTCTCGAATTAAATGAAATCCGTAATTGAAAATCAAACTGCCTTTTTCTACATTAGTTAATGTTTTCATATGTTATAATGTAGGAATTACCCTTTAAAACATACTCGTTTTAAACCTTGCTATTTTCTCGGCTTTCTCTTGTTGCTTCAGTTTTTTCATTTCGTTATAGGATTGTTGTAATAACTCGGTTGCTGTTAATTGGCGTTCTGGCGGTTTCATTATAACGGGTTGTTTTGGTGTTGCTTTGGTTTTCACTTCAATTTCTTCGCTATGTTGTATTATTTCGTTCTGTTTGTTTTGATATTTGCTTTTCATTTCTTCCTCTATTTCCTTTCTCATTTGTTCCTTCAGTTTAGACCCATACGAATTTTGTTGTTTATTAACCGGTAATGTTTCCGAAGGCTGACCTTTACAATTTCTCGGATGCGAATGTTTTAGACTCTTGGGTAACATTTTTTTGTTACAGTCGGGACACTCAACCATCTCTACGACCTTTACTGTTCTGGGTAATTTCTTCGCCGTTGCTTTCGGTTTCGGTTTCTCTTCCGCTTGTTCTTGCTTTGCTTCTTCGTGCTTTGCTTCCTCTTGTTGAATTTCAGGTGTTGGTTGGGGTTCGGTAGCTTCTTCAATAATATTCTCAACCGCCTTTTCGTTCGCTTCTTCATTTTGACTTTCTTGAACTTCGTTATTAATGGTTTCCATATAATCTATATAGAAAATTTATAGGTTATTTTAACCTCTAAAAAATGTTAAAGTGAATGAGACATCAACATTATTCAAATTCACAGTCTGGTTTAAATTATCACTAATTCTAAAATTCAATCGGCGAAGCATTTTTCCGCTCACATCAATATAATCAAAATTACTTAGTTCATTGTCGTTAATTATTCCCAAATAGGGGACTGTTACATTAATCTTTTTAATGATACTTGAATTACCCGCCACTGTTAATTGGTTGAAGTTGCTAATTTCATTACAATGCAAATATAAACTCTTGAAGGGGACTAAATCTATAAAATTGGTAATGTAAGGAACGAGATTAGTATAAGCATCGGGTGCGGGTGTTAAATTACCCATTACACGATTAATAGAATTTAGATTATTAACATCGACATCGTCTAAAAACGAACCAACAAAAGGTGCAACTTCACCATCCGTTAAGACAAGGAATATAACCTCGGAATAATTAACGGCAATTCTAATTTTGTTAGTTGTTGCGTTATACCTTACTGTATATGTATTAGGTCTATCAACTGTATCAAAATAATTATTTAGTTGTGTTTCTAGTTCGGTTGTTAATTCGGAAGCCGTATAATTACCTTCGGGGATTGGTATTTTACGATAAATTGCACCAGACGGAATAGCGGGCGGTAATACTTGATGTCTGAAATATAAATTATTGTTTGTGTTGTTTATTGAATACCACGAATGCGGAATACTCACCTCGTGTATCTGACATAACATATTATCTTCAAGTTGGACAGTTTCGGGTAAGTCTATCGTAAATTCGGATGAAGTGCCATTAACTTTATAACTACTATCGATATATACCTTTTTGAATTTCAACATTTATATAAATTAAGTTAGATATTAATTTATATAAATGTTTCAATAGCTTCGCGAACTTAAGCATTATATAAATAATAAGATAAAATATTTTATAATCTATTTTATAATGCACAAACATAAAAGAAGAAATGAGGGTATATTATACGAAGCACCTAATACAAGAAATAAAATCAACGACGAAGTTAGGGAAGAATTGGCAGGAACCGAAACTTACTTAACCGATACCCAAGGTTTAAGATTGGCATACGAAAGCCCAGACAGGATTTATAGAAATGGTAGTCAATTATACATAGCGGGAACAAAAGACCCTATTGACTTTTACGATGATTTAAAACTGCCTTTTCATCAGACAAGAAACACAAAGAGATACAAAGACGTTAATAAATTCATTCAAGACGATGCTATTGAAATTGACGGTAAAAAACATTACGGTATTACTGACATAATAAGTCATAGCTTAGGTTCGGCGGTAGGACAACAAATTAATAATGATTATGATAATATTTTTAGAAGTAGGAGTTACGGCTCTCCTTTTGTTTCAGGACAACGACCAGAAGACACGGGGACAAACTTGAGAATAAGAAAGTCTGGCGACCCTGTTAGTATGTTTGATAGTGGCAGTATAACATTAAACAGGGGAACATTAAACCCTTTACAAAATCATTCATATCAAGATATAGGCAATGTTCATAATAAAGAAGGTAATCTGCCTATAACACAAGAAGAATTTATGGAGCAATTTGATTAAAATCTAAATAATATTAATAATGTTTGCCTATAAAACAACATCATATGAGAAGGTGGAGAAGCCGAAACAAGATAAAAAGTTTAAACAAAACAGTTATGAAGAAATACGTAAAATCGTAGAAGACGGCGGAGAGATGAAACTGAAAGAGACCATTAAAACAAAGAAAGACAATAAAAACGAAAATAAAATTAAGTTTAATTTATTTGATTAAATTTATTATAAAAATATTAATTATCTAATCATAAATATATAAGTATGGAAACATTCGCACCAGAAGATATTCTCATTGATAACTTAAGTTTCAAATTGAATAAGGGTAGCTCATACATTACTGACCGCAGAAGCGTATCCTTCTTTCCTACAACCTCAAACGTCTATAAGCCATCGTCGGGGGCAAGGGTAATTAAATTTACATTAAATGGCGAAGATAACAGTTGGTTAGACCCTCAAAGTGTAAGAATATTTTTTACGTTAAATAATAAGGATGGAACTAATTTTAGAAAAATTCGTCCGCTATCATCCCCTTATTCCTTTTTCAGACGAATGCGAATTATTGCGGGTAGTCAAGTTATTGAAGACTTTGACAGTTATAATCGTGTTCATCATATGTTTTCTAAATTAATGTCACAAGGAGCAAGACGGGACGAAGCAAATGAAGGCTTCGGATATAGATACGATGACGAACTTTTAACATTGGTGAATAATGCAGGGAACACGGCTTTAACTTATGAAGTCAATGCTGCTAATTGTCAGGGTTTTTATAGTGAAATGACCGTCGGTTTTAAACCATTATGCGGTCTATTTTCACAATTTAAGTATTTACCGTTAAAATATATGGGAAATCTAACAATTGAATTAGAACTCGTGACTAATGCCGTTGATTGTGTCATTGACCCCAATAATTACGATGAAAGCGACACAGGTATAGCAGCCGATATTAGAAATCGTTTCACTGTAGCGGTAGCAGGTGATGTAGGAAAAGCAACAAATACATCTATTGATTGGGAAATTTCTAACCCTCGTGTCGTATGTGATGTTTGCACTCTCGATAATAATTTAAACAATGAATACACCAAACATTTATTAGAAGGAAAAGGTCTCCCTATCACTTATACAACTTATATCACGCAATCACAAACTGTTAAAGGTTCAACTGATATTAGCGTTCCAGTTATACGTTCCGTTTCTAAACTTGTTGCTTCGTTTGTCACCTTCTACAAGAATGGAGACCCAAGCACAGGATACGAATATGCAGACAAAGAATTTTGTCGGTTCTATCATCCTCATCAAAACCATATACCATTGGATGCAGGTATTTATGATAAAGACAAAGATTTAGAGTTCCAAATTCAATTAGGTTCTAAATTGTATCCAGAATATCCTTGTAATTCTATTACCCAATGCTTTTATCATTTACGAAAAGCGCTTAATTTACCAATGTTTCACCAACACAGCATGAATATTAATTTTAAACAATATCGCGACCGTCAATTTATCTTCGCCTTCTCATTTGAAAAAGTTCCAGATAGCAGTTATACAGGAATTAACACAAGAGCCGGTCAACAAATGTTATTAAGAGTAAAACCCGCGGGAGCAACAATTCCCGCTACTGAAATGCCCGATACGATGTAAATAACGATGCTTTCAGAACAGATACTCGAAATAAAAGACTTGGGGCTTAAAGTATTTGATTAAATTTAATATAACATTCTAATAATAATTTATCTAATTATTATTATAATGGTTTTGACATTGAATAATACGAATACATTATCAGCAGATAATATTATTGTAAGTGGCACTAATCTTTCAGATTTATACGCTACAATAAATTATGTAAATACAAATAGTGGAGGTATTTCTCAACAAGACGTAGATGATAGTTTAGCTCCTTTGATTTCTAAAGACTTGGCGTATAACAATACATTAACATCTCACATATCACTAATAGATACAAACACAACAGATATAGCAACTCATACAAATGATATATCAGTATTAAACACGAAACAAATACAAAATTTTGCAGGCATTACGGATATAAATACGAATTTAACTAATAATTATCAAACTAATAGCCAATTATCAACTAATTTTTACAATAAAACAGAAATCGATACAACATTAAACAATTATTACACACAAGCAATAGCCGATAGTGTATTTTATAGTCAAACATACATTAATAATAACATCTATACGAAAACAGAGGTGGATGGATTAGTCGGAGCAGGAGGAGGTTATACAGATGCACAAATTGATAGTTTTTTATCATTAAAGGAAGACAAAACAACTTTTACCGATCATATTAGTTTCTTTCCCGTAATTGACTTATCGAGACCTTCTATTTTACATCAGGGGCTAACTATTAAAAATTCAACAATTAATGTAGAACCCTTAGAAGGAGTTTTGTTTAGTAATCAATTCGGAGCAGAAACAGACAGAGATGTAGCAACTTTTAAAAATCAATCCAATTACATAACTATGAAAGGAAATAAAATAAATTGTAATGCCACGAGTGACGACAGTATAGCAAATTTAAGATTAAATCCAGCGGGAAATATTGAATTTAGTAATGTTATCTTACCAGCAATAGGAGCAGATTTATATAGACCCAGTGGTAACACATCATATAATTTAAGAATACGAGATTTACAAGGGATATGGGAATTTAGAAACAGAACCTTAACTTGTAGAAATGCCAGTAACGAAAATTTAGATACGCTTATGGAAATACAAAGTTTAGGACAAGGTCAAATAAGATTAGGAACAGCATCAACAGCACAAGTAGGAATAGGAATAGCACCAAACGCGAGTTATTTTTTACAAGTTGGTGGAACTTCTAACTTTAATATAGCAAGAATTGCAACAAGATTAGATTTAATAGGCGATATGTATGTAAAGGGAACAGGAAGCGACATAGTCAGACCATCAGGAGACGCTAATTATACATTAAGAGTTAGAGATAATCAAGCAGTATGGGAGTTTAGGAACAGAAATTTAAGATGTATGAACCCAAGTAATCCATCGGCAGGGACTGAAATGATTTTACACGATACAGGAGGCGATTATAGATTAAGAATAGGAAGCACAAGCGACGCGGAAGTAGGAATAGGAAGACAATATAACTCAGCATATTTTTTAACAGTAGGAGGAATTAGCAATTTCAATCAAGCAAGAGTAGAAAACGGTTTAGAAGTATTGGGAGAACAGCTATTAAATACAAATGCAAGAATATTTCAAAGAGCGGATGCTTTCAATTCATTAAATGTTGTTACAACATCACAACTCAATTTTAGCCTTCAAGGCGATAGAACAACTGACCCTACAACAGGGACTATTGCTTTACAATTAGACAACACTAACGGAATAACAATAAACAGAGCAGTTACAAATAATCAAACTTTTAATAGTATTGGTAATATAACAGCGGAAGCGAATTTAAATGTATGGGGTGATTTATTGTTTCAACATTCATCAGCAATCTACGAAAACTTAAACGGTAGCGATTATGATTTAGTTTTAAGAAATGGAGACACAGACAGGTCAATTAGTTTTATTGTTGGTGCTATTGGTTCTACACCAGAAATATTAATAAGTGAAGCGAATGTCAATTTATTAGGTCATTTAGATGTAACACATTCAGATGTTTCAGGAAGTCAAAGAGTCAAAATAGACAATCCAGATAGCGACGGAATTATTTTTCATTCTATTAATGGAGCTAATATTGGCGAGTTTTCAAGCACAGGGTTACATATTAACGGAGCACTAACCGAAACATCTGATAAGAGACTAAAAGAAAATGTTAAAGAGATTGACGCCAAAAAATGTATAGAATTAATAAAGTATATTAAACCGAAAACTTACAACTATTTAGGACAGTCTCAGAAGTGCGTCGGATATATTGCCGATGATTTCAAAACTAAGAAAATGCCTTCTGAATGGGACAATATTATTTTTGAAGGAAAAGATAATTATTTACGCATGGACTATTCAAAAACAACACCCATAATTTGGACTGCTTTACAGACAGCACTGAATAAAATTGATAAGTTAGAAAAAGAAGTTAAAGCGTTAAAAGGAAAAGGGAAAGGAAAAAGCGATAGTGATTAAAAAATATTTATCTAAATATTAATATATGGGGTCTAAGTCATCTAAACCTACCGCGAGCGAAAATATGAAACAAATAAAAGAACTTGATATAAGCGAAAAAACCAAAACAGATATGTTATTGTTTAATACGTTAAAAGATATTATCGAAAGAGTAGAAAAGTTAGAAGAAACCAAAAGCGACAAAATATATTATAAACTACCGCCCATGAATTTATGTAACTACTCGTTGATATAATAATATTAATATTCGATAATATTATTAATCAATAATTAATTTAGCATCAAACCTTTTATAAAACATATCATTAACATCCGCTTTCATCAAGTTAATGAATAAAAAACTATACGGTTCTTCTGTTGCTAAATTATACACTTCTAACAATAATTTCTTTGCTTCTTGTAAATTTTTGGTATCTGCTACACTTGATTTTTTGATTAAAACGGCACTTAATTCCTCAACCATTGTTTCTATTTCTTTGTAATTCCTTAATCTGAAGAAGAATAACTGACGGCTATTGACGCGAATGATTGGAGACAACGCGTTAAATTTTTGTGTAGAAGTAATAATATTAATTGCATTATGTCGCCCCCTTACGTATAATTGATTTAATAATGGCGAGTTTCTGGAGAAAGCTTTTGAATCAGCAAAGTCGTCTACTATAACAAGTATTGAATGTAATTTATTATGGTTATTCTTTTTTTGATATTCTATAATTTTATGTTGTCTGTTGATAACTTCTTCTAATTCCGAAGGATTGTATTCATCAAAGAAAACCTTTTCTTTTTCCAAATCTACCTTTAGTTCGTTTTGAATATATCTTTTAACAGGTAGCCAATTAGCGTCAACGCTAATTGAAGGGCTCCATACATATATTCTCGCGAAGACATCCTTATAAATGTCTAATATCATTGACTGTAATAAAATGCCTTTTCCGCTTCCAGAAGGCCCAGTTATTATTTGACTAAAAGGTAATCTTGGAGCTACTTCATATTTGGATTGTTTGAACTCGTATTCTTTGACATTGACAGGTTTAACTATTGGAATGTTTGACATTATTACTAATACATAGAATATTTTATAAATTATTATATATGTGCGATTATGAAAGCTATATAGAGACCATAAACGAGATAGAGAAATTAGACGAAGTAATAAAAACACCGAGATATAGAATGTGTTGCCGTAGTTTGTTAGAGTTCTTGAAAGCCGTTTGTTATTATCTTAAGAATATGAAAAAATCTAAATAATATCAATGGAAGATAAAAATCAAAAAGAAGGTGGATTTTCATTAACACCCACAAGTTTAAGTTGTATGCCTTGTAGATGTAGAAGAAACATTTTTCACAAAGAAAAAAAGAAAACAATACACGAAAACGGACAAACAACAATTGAAGAACATTTAGACACTTCTTCGATTGGCTTCGGTAGAGGAATTACCCCACCTATTCAACCGAGAACGCTAACATTAGAAGAAAAAATTGAAAGGTTGGAAACCAAAATTGAAGAAATAAAGATTAAACAAATTAACGATATTGACACTGGATTTAGAAAAGCTATTTCGTTGGATGAAAGACTACTTAAGTTGGAGAAAGAAATAAAAGAACTAAAAAATAATTACACATTAAATAGTATGGATTAGTGTTAAAGACATGTTTTTATTAACACGTGACACGAGAAAACACGACGGTGTTTTCGGTATTATGTTTAAAGAAATAAGGTTCTTTAAACATGACAGAGGCAAATACGCCAGTTTTGGAAACAGACACAAGTGCCCCCAAACAGTGACCCCTTTTGTTTCACATTGAACGGACACATGAAAGGGAAGTAGTGTGACGCTTGTCAGAGCCTCGCGAGCTTTACAGTGCTCGCGTCACGTTCAATAGCATCTCATAAGCAGTTGCTTAATTAGTTTCCCCTATGGATATTCATAATAATAAATGTTATTATTATTAATATCAAGGTTTAAAGGGTAGAATACGTAATAACGTATATGACCGAGGGTAAGGTAAGCACGGACATGATTTATAACACTGTTATAGAAAATCACAATATGACTCAGTTAAAAATTAACGAAATTTTAGGCATTGTTCAACAATTGGTTAAGGATAAGAAACCAATCACTTATGAAAAGAGCACATCATCAACACCAGTTGATAAAAGTGATAAAAGCGATTGGAGCAAGAAAAGGAAAACTTACATGGAAAGACTGAATAAGTCCGAAATAAAAACACCAAAAGAGGACACACTAAAATATTATGATATTGAATTTAACAAAGAACAAGAAAAGTATCAATTTAAAACACCCGCTAAAAGCGAAGAATGAGATGTGATTTAATATTATTTGATAATATTAAAACTCATCAAGGGAAAATATGATATGAAAAATTATTTAATTTGTAAATGGCTATTGTTTCTTCGAGGTCGCGAGCTTCGCGGTGCTCGCGAGGCTCTTGCCGAGCGTCGCCAAGGGCGGTTTTAAATACAAACCAATTATCTTTATCTTCGTTTTCAATGGGTATATATGTCCTTAAATACCATTCGGTATAATGCGAAACTCCATGCAATATATCTTTTATTACCTTGCCCCGTATATCTTTACAGACTTCATCATTTACGACATATTTAAATATTACTTTACACGAGTGGTCTCTATACAGTTCGGGGTTATCAATTGTAAATATACATTTGCCTAATGAGAATTTGGGATGAACATGTATAGGTTTAGGGTTTTTTAATTTAGCAGGAGGATTTATTAAAGACCGTGTGTTTGTTTGTTGGGTTGATATATAACTTCCCATGATTAACGGTATAACACGTTATACCTTTAAAACGTATGGTGTTAAACTTAATTATTAATATAGTCTATTAATGATTAGGTTTGATATTTACTTTCTTAAACCTAACTTGATTTTGTCAATGTTAATTTTCAAGAAATCAACACAATTTGAAGCTTTGCCTTTGAAAAACTTTTCATCTTCTAAATAGTAATTCGTGTATTTGTCTAACACTATACTTATAATGTCTAAAACAATATCTACCTCATTGTAAATCTTATTTCTATAAATAAAAGCATTACCTGATTTTATGAAGGTATTGTTTATGTATTCAATAAGATAATGAACATTCCAAAGGTGATTATACACATATACTATTCTGATATGTGAATGAATTTTTATATATCTCTTAAGAACTTCAAAATGTTCATGGTTCCCGTGAACTATTTCTTTTAGTTGTTTAATATTTAGTTCCCAAGGGTTCATTCTCAAATATAGATAATTATCATCCATGTGCTTATCCATACATTCACAAGTCAAAAAGCTTTTAATATTTTCATCTACAATATCAGGTAAATTAAAAAACTTTGCTTCTTTCATGCATAAACAATTCACACACTCGTAGCACTTAGCTTTCATTTCACTAACATAAGAAGGCGTCAAGTCTTTAAGTCGTTTTTAAGTCCTTTTATATCATTGCTTCTTTTCTCTACTCTTTATATGAGTTTAAGCAAGGAAGAAATATTAAGCAATATATATTATGACTTAGAACGTGGTTACGGTAGTGTTCAGAGTTTATTCAAGGAAGCTAATAAAGATGGTGCGAGTGTTAGTCTTCAATTTGTTAAAGATTGGGTTAAAAGGCAACCCAACAAACAGAAACAAGGTTATAAAAACTTTAATAGTTATTCTGCACCTTTTAGCAGATTTGAGTTTCAGATTGATATTATGGATATGCAAAGCTTAATGAGAGACACAGGAACGAAAGATAAGTTAAGATATGCCCTTTTATGTATTGACATATTTAGCAAAAAAGTTCATGTCGTTCCGTTGAAAAGCAAAGACGGCGATGATGTATATGATGCGGTTTTAGAATGTTTCAAAACGTTAGGGCATCCGATGAGTATTTATTCAGACGACGAAGGCAGTTTTAATTCTAAAAAGCTTCAAGACTATTTTAAAGGTGAAGGTATTAATCATATAGTAACATTGACACACGCTAACGTAGCCGAGAGAGCAATAAGAACCTTTAAGAAAATGATAGGGGACAGAGCTGAATTTACTAAAAATAGTTGGTCTGAAATGTTGAAGCCAGTATTAAAGAAATATAATAATATGATGGTTCATTCAAGCACTGGATACACACCGAATAAAGCACACGAAGACGACAACGAAGTAAATGTAAAAGCTAATTTGGTATTGAAAGAAAAATATTTAAGAAATTATCCTAAAATAGAGGAAGGGGATAAAGTCAAAATATACGACAAAGGAAAGGGAAACTATAGCTCGAGAAAAGAAACCCGTAGCAAATGGAGCAGTGAGACATATACAGTAAGCGGTGTAGATAGAGACACCACCCTTAACAAATATTATATATTAGAAGGCAGAAGCAAGAAATATAACAGACACGAACTGTTGTTAGTTGATTAACAACGTGGGAAAACGGCTTAAAGACATAGAACCCTTATAGATTAATTGGATGACAAGCTTTTTTGTTCATAATGGCAAAAAGTCAGTGATAGACGACGAATTATTTGATATTCTATGGAATTCGGTAGAAGATGCGGGAAGCTTTACCACAGACACCGAGAAAGAAGAAGAGCCCACGCGGGAACAAAAGCGTAAGGCATTAAATGACAGTAATAACACGAAGAACAAGGAAAACGGATATTTTAGAGATTATTATCAAAGAAATCTTAAAGTCGGTTGGACATGTGATAGATGCGGTGCATGTATAAGCACGAAGGCGAATAAATCCCGCCATTACCTAACTCAAAAGTGTAAGTCACGACAGTTAGACAGAATGCAAGACGAAGCAAGAGACAAAATTCTAAAATCAATAATGTTTGGGCATGTGCCAATGAAATAAATATTGATAATTAATTTTATCAATATCTATTTTTTACTTTATACTATAAAACCCATATGGTAAACTTTCTATGTTATTTATGTAATACCTTTTATTGTCGTAACTGCTTAGGGCTTGTTTTGTTTGTTTTATGCTATATATCTGATGATTTTTTGAACGTATGCTGTTAAATGTTACGCTGTTATCCATACATTCATTGTTTAAGGTGTCTTCGTATCTTTTATAATTGAATTCTTTCTTAACCTTATGTTTTACTATACCTTTGCTTTTCTTTTCTTCCTTCTGTTCATTATATATCTTGAATGCATAAGATTTAGGCTTTAATCCTATGAAGCTTGTTATTATCTTGCCATCGCATTCATCCTTAAACTTTCCTAATACCTTCTTATTTTTTGGGTCATAGCATTTATGATTCTTATCATATCCGCTAAAGTCCATGTGATTACTTATTTCTTGGAAGTCTTCATATATGTCTTCCGTTTTAGTATGTATAACGAAGCTGTCAGTATCTGTATATATTAATCTTATGTTGTCTTCGTATTTCTTTTTAAGAACGTCATAATAAAACGAATACATATGTAACTTAGATAAGTCTAAGATACACATACCCGCATATATAGGTTTGTTTAATAATACTGTATGTTTTAGCTTTTCAACACCTACGAGATTTTCATTAATTATATGTCTATGTTTGAATGTAGGACTATTAACGCATTTTTGATAACGTTGTGGTGTATTAACTAATTCAAAATCTATATGTTCCCTTACGTTTTCCATCGTTTTGCCGTATACTGCATTATTCATTAATTTATACATATCTTTCTCAAAATCTGAGGTTGCCTGTTTTCTTTTGTTAGTGTTAAAATCAATCCATGGTTTTAGCCACGCCTTTTGTTTAAAAGATATTGTTCTCCAAACACGCTTTATTTTCAAGCCTTGTTTCAGATAATACTGTAAAATCTTAACATGACATACATATCTCTGTTTATCATATACATTTAAGATTAACTTATTTGTTTTCTCATCTGTAGGTTCTTTATTGTGATTATAGGATTTGTATATTTCCTTCTGTGTTTCCGATAACATGTCTGCGGTAACATTCATTATTTGCGGTGCTAAGGGATAATCCTTATGTTTTTCATGCACTTCATCGGGATACTCTAAATCAACATCTACAATATAACCCAGAGAACCATCAGTATAATTAATTATTTCTTCTTCGGTTAGGGGTTTTTCTTCAAATTTGATATCTTTGTATGGTAATTTTTGACACATGGCTAAGCCATATAAGTTATTAGCATCTAAATAATTTATATATGATGATTCCTTTGATTTATCATAATCTTCGCCCATGTATTTATTGTTAGCATCTGCTTTTCTTAAAGATGTCTGGCACATGCCTCCACGAAGCCCTTTTTCAAACATCTTATAAATCTCTTCATCTTGAACGAGTTGTAAGGAAATACCTGTTTTTAAAAGCATCGCATCCCAACTAAAATTAGGTAATGTATAATAATGGGCTGGGTCTAAACCGTAATCTTCTAAGCATTTAGTCCTAAAATTTTCAAAGACATCGGTTAATAAAAACACATCGGTTTGTAAATATAAGTCGTGGTATTCTCCTAAGTCTTTTATGTTAAAATGGTTCCATATGTGTTTTGCTCTATCATATTCTTTTTGTTCTATGTTCTGTTCCGTAAGCTGACTATAAAAATCTTCAATTGGTGGTAGGGATGTTTCATTAAATTTCTTAAAATCTGTGAAGTAATCATATGGATAAACGCCTTTATCTGTTAATAAATCTAAATCTTCATCTGATGTTATATATTTACTTGTTTTGCTGAACTTGAAGTTTTCTGTCCAATTGTCGCGCTTATCGTTTTCTTCATATTTTGTTAGCTTAACAAGCTTATCTAAGGATGAAGACAAGAAACTGAACGTATCCTTAAACTCAAGCTCTTTAAGACAAAAGGTTATGAACTTTTCGCTGTTTTGTGCGATTACGTTGATTTCATCTTTTTCTGTGTCTAACTTATCTAAGTTGGATATAATTAAATGTGCATCATAATTTTTAAGATTGTGAAAGAAGACTGGGATTTTGAAATCTTTAAAACAAAAGTCAAGATTACATTTTAAATGTGCTGGTCCTCTATATTGTCCTGTAAAATGGCAATGATCGCGAACCTTCTTTTTTCCGTCTTTTTTGTTATCAAAACAACCATTACAAATAAAACACCTTTTGGCTTCGTCGTGTTCTTTTTGTTCTTGTTCTGTTAAGTCATTCATGGGTAAAGGATGTTTCATTACATACATTATTTCTTCTCTTATCTCATTCATTGTTTCACAGAACTTGTTCATACAATCTTCACCTCTATATAAGTAAGGCTTACATTCATTTGTTATTGAATTAACAACGTTTAACATAAAACCCGAAGGTTTATGTTCTTGATAAGTGCCCTTTATACCTTCATTTGATTGCGTGGTTAAACATTCAAAATCACCATAAATAACATATGGACACTTAAGCTTTTTATAGTGGTTCTTGAAAAATGTTTTATCCTTTTCCGGCATCTCTACGTTTTGAATGTTATTTGCCATCCATCCTTTTACAGTATGTTGTGTTAATAATGTTTCTTTTTGAAAGCCTTTCTGACAATATTGACAATGAAAAAGTTTTGTTTTGTGTTTATTTGTTTGGGCACTCATTAATCTCGAATAATCTTTTATTAATACATAATGACTTTTATCATCCTTTTCTAAACGTAGCAGATTTACATGACATGTAGGTTTTAATTTTTTTGTTATTCTGTCTGCCCTTATTTTTTGTGTGTTCTCGTCTATAACATAAACATTTATTGAAATACTACCTTCATTAATCTCTTCAAAATAATCTATATCATCATTAGAAGCTGGAAAATTAACATCATGCCATTTTAAAAAAGAATCATTGTTTTTTAGCTTATTATAATGATACATTCTTTCGGGGTTGTGATTTTTAAAGATGTTGTAAAAATAGCATTGAACGCAATATTTGAAACAATAATCGTCTTCGTTTTTAATGTTGATACATGCTTTTTTTAATGATATCCACTTAGGTAATTCAATATAAGAACCTGCTCTTGTAGGGTCATATTTGTCATAGTGGATTGTTATTTTCATTATCTTTTTTATGGTTAATCCTGAACGTTTTAATTGTGAGTTTTCTATTTGTTCTTCAATGTCGCCTGCCATGTTGTTTATGGCTTTGTTTAAATCTTCCTCGTTTAATATGTTGTATCTTCTGCTTCTTATTGTGTGTCTTACTTCTTCGGCTTCTGGGTGATTAAATGCTACATCCACCTCTATTAACACTTTCATTTGTTTTTCTTTTTTCAAATATTCAGTTAATCTTTCTTTTTGATATTTTAAATAAGATAAACCACGATAACCGCCTAAGTTAATGTTAGAAATTGAATATGTGTTCGCGTATCTTTTTAATGCTTGTCTTTCGTTTGTTATTGTTGCTTTTCTTCTAATAGCATATGTTTGAACTGCTTGTCTCATTCTTGCTTGTTGTCCTGCTCTGTGTAATATCTCATAACGTTTAAAACCCTGTGTTTTTGCAATTGAATTTAGTTTTTTGGTTAATTTTGTTGAGAATGGTTGTTCTTTATTATATCTATATTCATTACCATTAATTACAACTTTTTTCAATTCTTTATTACCACTCTTTGGTATTTTACCGATATCACTACTTAATACATACTTCATCACATCGTTTAAACGGGGTTCTGCCATAGACCTTATACCCTATAAGGCTTTTAAGTCTTTAAGTCCTTTTGAGTGGCGTTTTTTCTGGGTTTGGGTGTGGTTTGGGCTGGGTTTGGGTTTGGGTGTGGCTTGGGCGGTTCTGGGTGGATGGCGAAAGGGCGAAGCCCATTGAAGAAATATAAATAAACCCTAAACATAAACATAAACCATAAAAAAAAAATACCGCAAAAAAGGGAACGCTTTTTTGTAAAATCAAATTTTAAATAAAAATCAAAAAAATGATGCGTTCCCTTTTTCTTCATAACATATTCCCTAACCTAAAAGCCTAAACCCACAACAACCCTAACATGTGTCTGAAGTGATAGGAAGAGCCGACATTGAAAAGCTGGCACTTTGGGGTTTTTGTGTCTCAATGAGACTTAACCCTTAAACCCTAAACCTAAAAACCCTAAAACCTAAACTAAAACCTAAACTAAAACCTAAAACCTTAAACCTAAACACCCTAAAACCTAAACTAAAACCTAAACCTAAAAACCCTAAACCTAAAAGAACCCTAAACTTAAACCTAAACACCCTAAAACCTAAAAACCCTAAACTAAAACCTAAAGCGAGAAAGGGTGACCTGTTGAGATAGTCGTCGCGAAGCTTGTTGAGAGACCTGCCAAGAGATAAGTCGCGTTGTGAATGTAATATTTGTTTTGGGAAGGGTAAAGGGGTTTAGGATTACTTGGGGATTTTTTTATTTTGTGGTTTTGAGTATATGGGGTTTTTATTTTGATGCTTTCTAATTTTTGGGGTGATATTACATAGGGTTTTGCCTACATTTTTAGGGTAATTATTGTATTTTGGGGTTTTTGTGCTAATAAGTCCATAGGGTTAGGTTGGGGATTTGGTATTTTAGGGGTTATCAAGCCCATAATATTAGTTAGGATTTTTTATTTTAGGGGTTATAAAGCCCATAATATTAGTTAGGATTTTTTATTTTAGGGGTTATAAAGTCCATAATATTAGTTAGGATTTTTTTATTTTAGGGGTTTTAGGGTTTAGGATGCAGACGGACTGATTGGTGCGACTTTTTCGATGAACTCGCCCCTTCATCATTGTGTCCCCTTGCCACTTCCAGCATATGCCAGAATGTGCATAAACATATGCCTTCAGACGCATCACCGTTTATATGGGGAAGTAATATAAATTATGCTACAGCTAGCATATGGGTATGCTCCTAAAAGCATATGCTTAAAACCGCATGGGGATATGCCATATATAGCATATGCCTAAAATCGCATAGGGGTATGCTCCCAACAGCATAGGGGTATGCTCCTAAAAGCATAGGGGTATGCCCTAAATAGCATAGGGGTATGCCCTAAATAGCATAGGGGTATGCTTCTAAACAATATAAGGGTATGCCCTAAGTAGCATATACCTAAAACCCCAAAAGGTGGTGGTCGAAAGCCTTTCTTCATTATCCTAATTCTACTTCATTTGCACGTCCTCCTTTGGAGCGTTGAAGCCTTCATTTGGTGCATTGGATGGTTGCGAATTAGAACCCTCTTTAATGCCATATGCAATCTTCAACTCACGATGTAGGAACTTCACACCATCGCGCTCATCCTCGTCTTCGTTGTAGGCGGAAACGGTGGCATTCATAAGAAGGTCGTCAATCTTCTCCACAATGCTATTCATGTAGTTGCGAATGGTAATGAAGTTTGCAACGTCAGGGTGGCAACGAACCATTTTTTCCACCTTCACGTGGAAGTTTTCTTTTCCACTCTTCACCTCGTCAATCAAAGACTTCAATGAATGAAGGGGGATATGGTTGATGAAGTCCTTGAAGCAAACTTGTTGAAGACCATGAAACTTCGCGCCGAAGCTGAAAGCATTGAAGACATCTTGTTGAGTTGGATTGATGATAACCTTGTTCGGCTCATCCTTTTCTTCCTTCTTGCCCTTCTTTTTCAGGTATTCCTTCTTCACGGGCATTTTCTTGTTCGCCACCATTGCGTGCAGTTTAAGAATGAGGCTACCTAAAAAACTGTTGAGCACAAATGCTTCTGATGAATATCATGTCGCTCAAGCGTTGTAACTTCTCACAACAAGTTCAAGACACTCAAGCAAACAAACAATCAATACTGAAGCTTTGGATTTTTTCAAGTTGCTCGAGTGCTTCTTCTCCTCACGGTAAGGACTTCTGAAGCTGTAGCATCTACTCCTTGCATAGTTTCAATGCTGGTTGAAGAACGTGAAGCAACGTATCACTTTACGAAATGTTGTATATGACGATGTCGCCTTCTTTCATGGTGATGCCCTTCGCCCGGAGCTTGTTGCCGTTGATTGTTGCCGCTGGGTTCTCATTCAGAACGTGCTCACCGAAAGAAAGGATGCCTCGCTTCTTGTCACCCGCCTTAAACTTGAAAGACGCGGGGTAGTCGTCCTTAAGCTTGTCAAAGACCTTCTCGCGCAAGCTGGCGATCGTGGTGCTGGTAGACACCTTCATCGTGATGACAAGCTCGCCATAGCGAACTTGAATGTTGAAGGGCTCACTGTCACTCTTGCTTGTAGAAGACCCTGACAACATCAGCGTCACGAACTCGTGCTCGTAAGCCTTTTGCTGGATTTCATTCTTGATTGTGACCTGCATCTCACGGCGCTCGGTAATGGAGGCGTTCATGACCATCTGGCGGAAGCCGTCACTTACGCCATCTTTGAAGCCCTTGTCTGCGTTGTAACCCGCATCATAGGCAAACTTGAACAACAAATCCTTCTTCGTGGATGTTGTGCTCTTTGTCGCTTCTTTGGATGTTGTGCTTGGCGTTGCTTCTTTGTCTTCGGGTGCTTCGTTGAGCTTCTCAAGGTCTTTCTGCTCTTCGTATCCGCTCTTAGCCATTGCTCAAAGCAACGTGGGACACGTAAAGCGAAAGGTATGTTGAACACAGAAAATCTCTGCGGTCATGTGCGTTTGATGTTGCTCAACTCTTCATTGTGCAACTTTTCAAAGAAGCTAAAACCCTTAAAACAAGCAAGGCGGACGTTCTCGCTGATGAAGTTGATGTCGTCGAAGTTGGACATCTCAAGGATTATTTACTTATGCTAAAAGGACTAACTATAACACGGGAAGCCCCAGAAGCCTTAGAAGTTGGTAAAAGATTGAAACGAATGAGGGGCTATAATGGGGAATACAATAGGTTTATTTTTGTTATAAATCATAACAAGAACAAACATTCTAAAAGTGATGTGGGGAAGACTTAAAGAATATAGGAATGCATAAGGTGGAGATGTTGAAATTTGGGAATATTGTTATTTGTAGGATGAGAGAAATGAATAAGGTAGGTTGTCCTTAGAATCCCCCTTCGATAATGGATGAGGTGAGAAAGGAGAGAAAACGAATGAGGGAATGGGAAAAAGTTGAGGACAAGAATTTGAAAAAATTCGGTGTGAATCACGGGGAAAACGGACTGATGAACTGCAACAGGTGGCGAAAGAACAGAGAACTAAATAAGGGGGCAGGGTCAAGAAAAAGCGTGGCAGAGGGGCAAGTGGGTAGCGATATAACCATGAAGCCTTAGCCCTTGAAACCCCCTTTTACATATTTTTCGGGGACCCCTCGGCCCTACTGAAAACCTTGAGCTTTCAATGCTACGGCGTAGGATGCAAGTTGCTGAGATGCAGGGATGCGGTGTTTGAGAAGCTCGCAGTGTGTCACGCGTCGCAGGCGCTGAAGCCAGAAGCTCGAAGATTCCCAGTTATCTAAACCGGGAACCCCGTTGGTGCTCAATACAGCCTAACCCTAAACCCTAAACCTTTGTTAAGGCTCCTGAATCCCACAGACCTGGGCGACAGCTCAAGGCGGCTCCCGTAGCTGCTTTCGGCCGAAGCCCGGGAGTGGAGCACTTAGAGTCCAGCCTTCCAAAACCCAGAGGGTCCAAAGTACCTATATAGTAGAATGTAGGGTTTCTATATAGTCGGAATCTCGATTATGATTTGGAGAAGTATTTCCCATTAGAACACGTAGGACCCTTTGGGAAAGAGGTTTCAGAGTTCTGAGGACGTCCTAGGATGGGTTTAGGGTATCGGGCCTGGGGTGCTGGATCCATGTCTTCGGGACTCCGGCTGGACTGGATTCGAAGGGCGCGAAGGCGCCGTCGCATCCACCCACAAAACGTGAAAAGCACGGGCCGTACCCTTGAAATCCTCCCTGGAATCCCAAAACTGTAGAAGCTGTTGGGACTGTGTCGTGTCAGGCTCTGCTGCCTGCCTCTGGAATCCTGTATGAGCCTCAAAACCCGAAACCTTAGCACCCCAAAAAGGCTCGACAAGCCCCGCCATCGAGTGAAGATAGGAGGCCTCTGGGATTCGAGTCCCTGACCCAAACGGGAGCCAATGCATGTATGTGTATTTTGTACAAACTCTAGACATAACGATATATACACACGTCTGTCTCTCACACACACATGCGTTCATACATAGATGAGGTGATATAGATAGATAGTTAGATAGACACAAAAAATGGAGATGGGGATGAAGACAGAGATACATAGATGGATAGGTTTCAGACAGCTCAAGCCCTTGCATCGTTTTTGAGCGAGAACAGATGGGCCTTTAGTCCCACTGCAGACGGGCCGCGAACAACGTGGCTGTCGGTTGTCATCGAGTTTCTGTCCATTCACGGATTCTTTCCTGGTTGGTTAACGTATGGTATGTCCGCTAGTATTCTTATCTCTCGGTTCAGGTCTCGCTTTGTGAAGCCTTGCAAAGCCAATTCAATCTCCCTGCTTCCCATCTTTTGGCATGAGAAACCTCAGCGGACTTTACGGATCTGCGCACTGCAAGAACATTCAGCATCAGCTTTTCGTCGTACTACAAGCTGGCTTGTTCTGCAATCAATTTACTCCTGACGGTTCCAAGCTGAGCACAAAGTGGGTGCCTGACCTTGCGCAGTTCCGCAATATTCCGTGCTTTCAATGATTAATTATCCTTTCCGATAATTCGCCGAATCGGGCTTTACCTTAGTATCGTCGACAGGTCGCGGCCTTAGACACACACAATGCAGCAAAAAGGATAGAGCGCACACAAACACACACACACACACACACACAAACCTCAAGACCCGACTCAAAGTGTAGTTGGGCCTTTGCTGAGGTGCAGGTGCTAGCAACTAGCCCTACACCCAAAAGCTCGAAGCATGAACCCTTCTCCCTAAAAGTTCGAACCTCAAGGCTCTTGCATTATTTGTTGGCTTTGGAATCAAGGTGATTGGACATTTCGGCGTTCCGGGCTCGGAGCTTTCTCGGACCATTGACTCGGGGGGGGGGTGTAAAGACAGCACGGGATTTGGTTCCTACTGCAGCTGAGCCAGAGTAGGAATTGAAAAGGAGAGCAACTTCAGAAGCCTCATTCACAAAAACCTTAACTGAACGCCGCAGTCTCCAGCCTAAACCCCAGCCTTCCAGGTTTTCGGCCCGATTCCCTCTGAAACGTAAAGAGATCCAGGTAGAGCTGGCCTTTTTAGGCCGACTCCTCGTGTCTGAGGCCACAAGAAAGGCTCGCGGGCGGTTCTTAGGGCATGGGGGGGGGGTTTCAGGGATCAGGCTATTCTTAGGGGTACTTAGAAACAATTTTAATTTTTAGTTACTATAATCCCTAAGAAACAGCTAAAATTTTAATTTTTGCTAGGGTTTTAAGTTCAGTATAGTATTGAGGCCTGAGGCCTGGTGGGGTTGAATAAACAACTGTGACTCTGGAGATGCACGGATCTGCTTCCTATCCGTCTATCTGACTTGCTTCGTATGACACCTGAAGTATGTAGCTTTTCTCAACCCTTCCCCCGGCAAAAGTCTGAACCGTAAACACCAAGCTCTTATTTGCCAGCTTCTCTCGCAGTTTCTCCAACGTTGGCTGTGGCCGCGCCTCGCACATCTGATTCAAGAGGCCGATTCGGCTTCGGGTATCCCTAGGCCTCGGTAAATTTTTCAATAATATACCCCTAAACCCTAAACCCCTAAACCCTAAACCCATGTCAGAATATGCTAGGGTTTCGAGTTGCGCAGTGCTGTACATCGCATCTCATTGCAGGTCCTTTGTCGAAAGGGTCCATGCACCCACAGAGTATGTACTTGCTACAGTCAATATATAGGTCTACAACAAGGGTACATAGACTCTTTGGGTTTGGCATCTCGAGGTCTGCCTTTGGCTCCAGTTGACGTGCCCGATATTTCACGGGATAACACCTGCCGTGGTTTTCGAATTGTCTCCTCGGGTCAACGGTTCACGGTTTGATTTGAGAGCTTGGTGGCTGGCGGCTGGGATTCGGGGCTCGGGGCTTACGGACTGGGCGACTTTCGGACTTTTTCCTGTCAGAAAGACCCGAACCCTAAACCCCAGATAATACTGCAGCACACCCCAAGGGCCAAGCCCCCGCTCTTAAGGCTCCTGCATTGAAGATTCTTGCCTGTTCAAGAGCGTGTGCAATGTGCGAGGCGCCATTTCTGCCACTGCGCCGTGCACTCCGCAGCCTGGCAGCGACGTTGTGGACCCAGGCCCCCGGCTTTCGTGCCGCACAGACACTTACTGTCTCTGTGTTAAGTTGCAGTACCATCCTGAGTTTTCTGTTCATATGACAACTTCTGTTTTAGTTGGTGCAGTAATTACTACATAAACTACTATCATGAGTTGATATTCCCATGGCAGATGCTTGAAGGCGCCTCTCGGATTGTCGGGATGCTGGGGTACAGGATTCGTCGATGGCATTCAGAGGTTTTGGCTGGGCGGAGTGGTCGTTCAAATGAGAGGTTTCAGCGTCCTGTCATGTCTTTCGCTTTCATGACCTCTTCGAGCTTAATTGTAGGGATGTTCACGACAAGCCGGCGTTTTCCAAGCACTGAGTCACTGAGGGTCCTAGGGCTTTCTGGGAGAGTTTGGTTTCCAAGTTTAGCAACATGAAAAGTCCTTGTGGAAACCCCCGGAACATCCCAAACTGTGTATACCCCCATATGCAGAGGACGGCGCGGAAGCCGCCGCCGGTCTGGGAATTCCTTCCGCAGGGGATGCGGCCGCGAGCTAAGGGGAGAACCGGGGCCCAAACGGGATACCCTAAAACTTGCTTGGGTCCTGTTTGGGCGAATCCTCGCTTTGAGGATCCGAGAATGGAGGTCCAGGGCCTAGGGCCTAGGGTGCTCAGCAGCCGATAGTACGGAAGCAGTACAACCACCATACAAGGACTACCAGCAGTCAGACCTGCAAGCGGTTTTTTTGGTGTAATCTCACTTCGTTTCAGAAAGAAGGCAAGGGAATTCGTGATCTTCGGGCTGTGCAGGCACCACAACTCGAAGCAGGATCAGGGGGTGTTGGGGGTGAGGACTCAATTGGAACGGGGTTTTGGGGATACCTCTTAGTATAGGTATGGTAAGGAGCCCTGGAACTATTCATCACGAGCTATGAAGATCACCGCCGGGTTTCTGCTAGCCTTCTTTGTACCAGCGAGAATACAATACAGTATGATTATGATACAGTATCATGTAGTTAGTATAACATAGTAAAATATAAGATGATATACTTCGATCTAGTACAAATTGGGACAGTGATCTGTTACCATGTTGAGCTTGCGCTAGGTTTCCAGCACTGTACACCATGCAAGTGTCACTGTATCATGGTTTATCGCCGGGATTTTCTGATCCATCAACGCCCCGACTTGTTGCTGAGTTCACAGCCTTGGCCAGACTCGTGTACCGGTTAATTGTGTGTATGGGGTGTTGCATGACACCTGGTCGTGGTAGTCAAAGGCGAAATCGACCACCGATTCCCAACCTTGTTGAAGCATCCAAGGTCAAGATGCCCCCAACTCCTCAACATCAATCACTTAGTTTAAAATTTAAGACACTCTAAAACAAAGCCCCCCAAACCCCAAGCACCGAGACACCGCGGCCAGGACCCAAGCATCGTGAACACAAGCATCCTGAACACCAAAACACGGTAGAGCTTCTGCATTGAGGAGGGCTGTTCAGGGCTTTCGGGATCTAGGGTCGTCTGACGGTTTAGAGTCCCTGCTCTTGTCCATAAAGACTGGGGGTCTCCCCCTTTACCCCTACTCCTCGTGCTGCACGCTCAAAACCAAACAAATTCCACATAAACCCCTTCTTGTCGAGAATTGTTGCACCCCTCAACTCCGTCTGCACCGAGGCTCTCCTGCTCCTCGCGCTGACCTATCGCCAGGCACCGCTGATGGTGGCCCAGCCGCGCCCTTGGGAAATTCTTCTGCAAGCTCATGCAACCCCATGCTGAAAATCCCCAAACCCCAACCCTGAGCCCAAACAGAGCTTCAAGAGCCGAACCCCAACCCTAAACTCCCAACCCCCGACCCTAAGAGAGCCCCGAGCCCTAGATCCCAAACCTTAAACCTTGGACCAACCCTCAACCCCAAAAGAGCTCTGAACCCTACGTCCTAAACCCTAGGCGCCCAACCCTGAAACTTCAGAAGTATAGGCGGGCATGGCCCATGTTTAAATGCAATGCTGCTGTTCTGTGGTGGTGCATAGCGCTATGTCATAGGTGGTTTTGGGATATATGTTTGAAGGAATGCTTGCACAGTAGCATCGAGTGTTGCAACGCTTGTAACACTTGCCAAGTTCTGTGCCAAGTATGTTTGGGCGGTTCTCCCAAGAAACTTTGGAATGGTCATTGTCCCCGGGGTTTTCAGTATCCTTAAGCCTTTTATCACCTTGTAGAGCCTTTCTAAACATAGCCCTCAGGGGAACCCCTTATTTGCCAGCTAGCTGACACCTTTATGCAGCGTCTTGTTCGCGGTTTTGTCCGGTGTTTGATTGTGTTGTGGCTGCCGTGCTCGGAACCCAGAACCCTAAATCCTACGTCCCTAAACCCTAAACGCCCTTTACCCTCAGCCCTACTTAAGCCGCGTTCTTCTGGAGGGCGGCACCCACCTCTGCGGACGTCGGTCGTCGTCTAGCGGAAGGATTGCTTGATCCTTGGCTGAATTTCAGGGGCTTCAGTTTAAGGTATAGGGACCTTCATCACTTGAATAGGTCATTGGGGTATCATCATCTCCATTTAGTGTAGCTAACTTTAAAGGCCCCTATATTACAGGGCTTTCAGGATTCTGTTTGGCGGGGGCATTAGGGTCGAGATGGGTCGAGGTTTCTTTGGGCTGTTGTTCGGTGTTCGTGACGCTTGCAGCAAAGAGTTTGCTGAGGGATTTCAGCCCACAGCGCTGCCTGCTCCTTTCGTCAGACGGCTGAGGGGTTCCTGTGTTCAAGTTTAAGATCTCCCTCCGAAACCCTGAAGGCCCTATTGTGGGATCTCTGTGTCATCAGCCTCCAGTACCTGCCCGTCGGAAGAACCTGGCCCCAACACCCTGAACCAAAGGACTCTCATTTCCAAGACCCACAGCATTCAAGAAAAGCTTAAATAATTACCAATACTGTTTTCGTGGTTCCTTATTATGGTTATATTGTAAGAATCGCCAAAACCTTATTCTAAGTATTAAGATTCGCAACAGTTACATCTCCAAGCATGATTGTCTCAAGGCTCCGGGCTTAGAAGCTCTAGACGTGGCATTGCATCTGCAACCAACCGGATGAGATCTATCTATCTATCTATCTATTTTTATGTGGTGTGTACATCCGAATATACATGCATGTATCATGCAAGGTCCGCGCTTCAGGCAAGCGCAACTGCAGGTCAGCTGCCCCCCCAGTGCAACCTCTCGGGGGAGATGACTTGGAACCGGGTCCTGCACGAGAAACAGTGTAATGTAGAGAGCCTATCTTTCATGCTTCAGCATGACGGTTTGCAAGAGAGCCTGTTTCGTGCACGAAAACTTCGGCCTCATGTAGACCTCTAACATTTAAGCCTCCAGAGGCAGGGCTCAGTGTTGGGATCAGGAACTTGTACCTTTGCGGTGTGTTGCTTCGAGACTGGCAGCTTTCTAACCTGACAATCTGCAGACCCTAAAGCACACTACCACCCCACCTTTGCCTAATCCTTCCGGGGTTGCATGTCACAGTCGAAAAAGCCCTGCACCCTAAACCCACTGAAAGAGTTTACACAAACACGTCGGCCGTTTTACTAGGAATGTGAGGCACTCGGCTCGAGTTTGAGTTTCATGTTCCCGGACAGGTTAGCACGAGAATGGTCGAGTCCTTGGGTTAAGGCCGAGGTTGCCACAATTTTTCGAAGAGACCAGTAAGCCATGCAGGATTTAGGGGTGCGCCCTGTGCTAGTGACTCCCACTTGTGTCCTGCGCATTTGCAGAGTGCAGTGAAATTCCGGCTGCATCTTTTCCAATGGCTGTGGCGCCGTCTTTTGTGGACCAAAGCTGCCGTTGCAGTTGAACTTGAAAGTCAGCGGAAGCCTTAGACTTTAGATGCAAATTTGTGAAATGAGCCCCCCACCCCCCGCCGCCGCACAAAAGCACTGCTCCAATGAATTGCCTACTTATTCTAAACCCCATTACTACGGATGCTGGCTCAAAGCCAGATTGGGACAGGCAGAACAAGCCATGAACTTCTGTTCGCACTTCAAGAAGTCGATTGCTGAGGTCACACAAATCGGCAGCAGTATTCCTCCTAATGATTCATGAGTATGATTATACACCCCGCAGCCTCTTTCATAACATATGTGTCTATTTATTAATTTATCCGTCCCTTCTCTTTAATGTTAGAGTACGAAGCATCTCAATAAGACCAGTCGTAGAAGCCACGCCAAGTAGTCCAGCCGCTACCGTGCTGCCCTGCGGCTACGCATCCCGATGTCGGACACCCTGAGTCGCTCTGGGCTTCCAGCTAGTTCGTTTCCCTGCAGTTTGGCCATCTGCCTGAGTTCTAAATGGGATGTTTTGAACGAGTACGATCGTAGGTCGTAGACCGCTCTCGGAGAGTCAGCAATAGCTGTTCGTTGCTTCCCTAAGACATGAAGAGGCAACAGAGTGGAGTATGGCACGATCTCTGCTTGCGATCACTTTAGGCTTAAGCCCTAAACCCAAAATTATTCACCATGTTGACCTAAAGTTCAGCCTTTTACAGTTTCAGTTTCAGTTCAATTTCGGTATGACCCTTGGGACAATCAGGCGCGGAGATTCGATTACAGCCGCTCTGAGCGTCAAGTCAACCCTGAACTCCTGACCTTTCAGGTGCTGAACAGGTGAATAGGGGCCTCAATAATTACCTATACTATTTTGGGGGTTCCGTATAATAATATAGTATAATGGGCCCCAAAACCCCATTCTAATTATTAAGGCCCCTATTATTAGGTGAATAGGGATTTAGGTCTTGTGGTGGTCCGATCGGCCTGAGGGGAGGAGACGTGAAGCAGGAAGTCTTTGTCGCAAAAGCCCGAAGTCTCAGATGCTTCCGCAAGCTAGGTGAAAGCTACACCTTAAACCCAACCGAACCCTAAGCCGCTAACGCATTAGACTCTTAAACCCGTCCGCTTTTGTTGAGGCTCAGGGCTTCGGCTAGTACTTCAGGTTGAGGCTGAGGGTGAGGGTGTAAGATTTAGGGTCAGAGTTTTGCAGGATTTCGACCGCCGCAATTCCAAGCCAAAGGTTGGCAAGGTAGGCTCTGATGGTATGCCGAAGGATCAGATCCTACAACCCGAAAGCTTGAAATCATAGGGACCAAGAAGCTGATTAATCAAGCAGGTTCGAACTGTGGTTGCTTGGGCAGGTCACAGCTTCCAGCTCCAACTAGGGTACCCGTCAGCATGCCGATGAGCCTTGAAGCATAGAAAAGGCGCTTGAAAACATTTACATATATACACTATATGTATCCCTGTTTGCGACCGCTATTGCTGCTGCTGCTGCTGTTACGACGCCATTAATACCCCCCACCGCCACCGCCACCACCACGGCCACCACCATCACCGAAAGCACTATGCAATACAAATTACTGACCAACAATGACAAGACACGCTTGATTACAGGACGGCTCCGTAGCCTTGAGAGCTAACTCAGCCGGGCTTCGATCTTCAGATGCGAGTCTCCTCGAGGTCCTTTGTTCGAAGATATATTCTCTTCCGCGCAGGATCGCGTGGCCAAATGGCGGCAGAGCTTCCAGAAGGCCCAGCTTTGCAGGGTCCAGACTTCCGCGGGGGGGGGGGGGGTGGCCCAGCGTGCCAGGCTTGCTTTGGAGGTGGATCAGCTGCGTCGGAGGGCTTCGGTGTTGAGTCAGGAAGTCAGAAGCCGATGCTTGGAGGCTTCTGTGTTCCACCCACAATCCCTCAAACTGTCTTCGAGACAGCCTGAAGCTTCCGGGGCTTAGCTTTAGAGTACTTTAGAGTTCAGAGTTCGTGTGTCTTCCCCGCAGTTCAGCAGTGGAAGTCCGCCGAATTTAAGCTGCTGTCCTTTACAAAGCCGGGCCGAGGGAACATTATCACTTTGTGACATTGATATTTGGAGATCCGGCTCCTACTCAGTTCGTGCACTACCAGGTCACTACCATCAACGCCACAGTAAAACTGTAGATGCATCAAGTTGAGTGTCCAGCTCAAGTGAGAAATGCCTAGGTTCACGAAGAATGAAGACAGTTTATAGAATCATTGATGTAGACCCCTGCTTAACGAGCCACAGGAATCCCATCATGAGGAATGCTGAGGCGTTGGGGTTGACCGAGCCGGGCTATACATTATTGCCAACTGGGATCCAGCCCCATCCCTAAGCCCTAAATCCTAGTCCATCATGACCCTTAGACCTGAACCCGTAGCCCGAAACACCTAGACCTTAGCATCTACCGGGTCTCCCGACGTGAGTTTGTTAGTGCATCGATTGGTGAGCCAGCTGCCTCAAACCCGAATCTCTCTGAAAGGCCCAATAGCGCCAATCAAAAACATCAACAGACATCACCAGTTCGAAAGTCACCCTAAACGTCCTTGACCCATCGTGCTCTGCAAAGAAGCAGGCTCGAAGCAACAGCGCGCAGGCTGGTCTTCATGATTAGTGCGTCTGCATCTGGTTTGGGTTGACTGGAAGCGCAAGTCTTGTTACAATGTGGTTGCCGCGATACTCCGTGCAGGCACCAATGCTCTGAATGGCTTTTTCAGGGTTATGCCGTGATGACGATGCTGTTTATTGGGACAAGGGCCCAAGCGATTATGCGTTAAATCCCGATCGGGATGGATACCCTGTAAAGGGGTTCTTCATCCGATCACAAGCCCACTTCCCATTGACTCAGGAATTCCTTGCTTTACCCTTCATGTATAACCTCAGTCATCGTTCCTGTCGTTGTTCCGTAGATATACTTTAGCACAACATGAGGGTCTGAGAGCCCCGGGCCGCATGCAACTGTAGGCGACCTTCTTCCCGCAGTCTGATGATCAAGCCTCGGATTTCTCCTCATGCACCTGAGTACTGCACTTAAATCTTTGCGAAACTAACACCTTGAAGACCCTATTCCGCTCGTTCCCCTGAGTCGAAGGGAACCCTAAACCCTATCAGCTCTTGATAACGGCCATAACAGCTCAACAAGAAGACTACAGTAATGGGCGAATCCTCAGCCCTGTAAATTAGAAAAGAGAAGCCTCAAAAGAGACAGCCCGAAACCCCAAAAATCCTCCTAAGTGCAGAAAAAAGCAAAGTCCTGAAGTGCAGAAACAGAAATTTTACACATGAAATATGTATCTTAAAGATATTTAGATGATAATCATTATTTCTAAGAAAATAGAATATTGATTTCTATATTCCAAAGAGACATTTCGCGGAGGTGCAGGCCGAGCTTCAGAAGCTCGAGCTCCTCAGTGCACAGGCCGGACGTTGAACCCCGGCCCGAAGGAAGGGGTGGAAGCCCCTAAAGGGTTTAGGGTTTAGGGTTTAGGGTTTAAGGGTTTAGGGTTTAAGGGTTTAGGGTTTGGGTACAGGGTATTTCAGGGATGTTTTGGGAATTGTTAGATGTCTCAGGGGGCTTTAGGGCTCTAGGACTGTTCAGACTTTTGGAGCCTGTCGGGCTAAGGTGTTCGGTTCTAGCGCTGTTGGACACTCGGGCTTTGATTCACGAGCTAAGGCTTTAAGGTTTTGGCTTGGAGCCCTTGTGCTTATAGGCCCCATAAGGAGTCCTTATCCGTGTGAAGCCGAGGGGTTCCAAAGCAGAAGCCCGTAAGTCTCAAAGACACCCCGAAGGTCCGAAGCTGGGCTGAACGACAAGAGATGAAAGGGGTTGAGCTTTGGGCATGAAGGGTCCCTTACTTATGCCGGCTGCTTGTCTTCCATGGCGGCGACCTACGAAAACCTTTTAAACAGGCTCTTAACCCCGATGCCCACCCCTGTTTCCAGGATGTGACTCAACGGAGCCAGGAAGCCCGGAGCAGGTCTCAGGAAAGGAATTCGGAGCCCTTCTTTGTGCTTTTGTCTTGGGTATTTGGGGTTCACCGTTTCGGCTCGGGACTTGGAGTGAAAGGAACTTTGTGCAGCGGTTAGGGCCTTGTTGGGTCAGTGGACGTGGCTTCCGAGTTCTGGCCGAGTGGACGCTTAGATGTCGACAGGTTTTCAGCCTGTGAACGCACAGGAGGCATCGATGATCATCGATGCTTCGTTGAAAGCTCACTCTGAAAGCTCAATTCAACGTATAGGGTTTAAGGCTTCGGGTTCAGGCCGCTTGTAGGGTTTGGGAGTTTTCGGAGGTTAAGGGTTAAAGGCGTCGGGTTCAGGGTTTTAGGGTCTAGGGTTCAGGAAGGGCGAGAGGCCAAATACCGCTAATACGTCGTGGGCTTACGCGCACTCCGGAGCATTTTACTCTACCCGTTATTAGTTTAGGGTACAGTGTTGTTGCATTTATACCCAAGGACACTTCGCAAGCGACTCAGCTTGTAAGTGCTCACCCTCTGCAAGTCTTCTCGAAGGACCTGAAACTGAAACTGCCGGGAAGAGACTTCCAACACACAAACTCAAGAGTTTGTCAAGAGGCTTTCGGGCCTTACGCTTGGTGGGGGCTGTAAAGCGCAAGCCCTGAAATCCAAGACCTTCCCGAAACTCTCAAATGCTGAACACCTGGCATGAGCAGCTATCGAAAGCTCTAGGCCCCACTCCTCACAAGCCACGCCTGAGGCGAGAGAGCCAAGCTGAGCGCAGGGATTCGCGGAAAGGCTGGCACCTGTAACTTGAAGCCAAATACCCCCGCAGAACCCTAAACACACATCGAAATGGGATTGCGAGCAGGGGCACCTAGGTCGCAGTCACTTGGTCTTAATGTCAAGAAAGTCTGCTCAATGCCCCAAGGCATATAGTTCTTGTTCGGGATGTTGACAGGCTAACGGGAGTTCGTTCATGAGTAAGGTGCATTCGACACACATTCAGTAAACCAAAGCGGAACCGTAGACAACAGAAGTTGATGTTTTTGATTTAGTGCTTGGGCCCATTTTTACCTCTACTATTAATACCTGGAATGATTACTATGCCTGTTCCTTCTATTGGTACCACTACATTATGACAAGTATTAGTATTTGTTTAAATGCTATAAACACGCTTAATGCTGTTAACATGTTCATAGTATATCTAGGTTCCATCTCGCACAATGCCTATGCATTACAAGATGTGGGGCTTGGGGCTGAAGGCTTAAAGGGTAGAGACCTTCAGCCATAACCCTCCGCTTGCCCTGGCAGATGTCGCAGCTCAAGATCGAGCTGGAGCGCCTCCAGCGTGAGCTGCAAAGTTGGGACACCCAGGAAGCTTCATGCGCCCTTGCCCCTGAAACCCGTTCTGGGATGACTTATAAGGTTGAGAGCTTCGCTAATAAGCTCGAGATCCAAAAGCATAGCTACTTGCCATGGAAGTGGAGGGTTTGGGACACCTCAAGACTTGAATTCTCAACCTCTGCCTGTCATCTACCCGTAGCAAATGCAACGTTCCCTAAAGCCTGAACTGTCAACCCGCACAGTCCGTAGTCTTAGAGGATCTGCAAAATCCAGGGGCGGAATTATACACAGTTTTTCACCTTACCGTCCCTAAATGTGTCGGTATAGCATCATATACCTGAAGACTCCAACCTAAGTACTACATAGCTCAAGCACAACATACCGCTGAAGCCAATTCTATTTATTTTCAAGTCATAGACTTAAGACAACCTTAAAACCCATTCTTGGATTTAGGACGGACTCGGCGGTTAGATGGCCACATGGGGATCGATGACTGGTTCACGGGTGCCTAGACCAAACATCTTGATCCTTGAGCCCCAAACCCGAAGCCCAAACTCCTTAAGCCTTTGAGTGTCATGCCCTGAGCTCCTTCGAGCTTTAGAGGCAAGCGAAACTAAGGACATGTTCCAGGTCCCTAGCCACTCGGGGGTCGGAGCATTAACCAAAAAGCCACACACCTCATTGTTCTCGCAGGGCCCCGTTAAGCATTGGACGAATGGCCATCATGGAAACCTGGCTCAAGTTCCCAGTCCGATTGGTTGGAGACTCCTCGACGCTGCAAGTTTTAAGTCCGTCTCGAGCTCCAGTCTCGATCGATATTTCGAGCGATGGTTCAGCAGATGATCATGTGGCCTGTGCCTCACCATCAAACCTAATAAACCCGGAGCCTGTTAGGACATCTATTCGCCCCAGATATTTGCCAAGGCCTCGCGGACAACAGCAGCGAGAATGAGGTCCAAGTACTGTTTTGAAGTTTGGTTTCTTGGTTTGGGAGTAGCATAGGGAAGTGGCAAAGTTAATTCTGCAACCCTTAGCCCTACGACTCTAGACACCCCAACCTATATAAACCGGAAGCCCCCAAGCCCTGAGCCCTAAAAACCCCCAAAGATTTTTCGAAACCCTCAACAAACCTGTAAGGCTACATCCCTGAGCCCTAACTTCTGAACCACCACCCTCAACAAGTTCGCGGGCATATATTCAGGTCTCCGAAGGGTTTAGGGTTTTGGAGTTTAGGGTGTTGAGGTTTTGGGGTCTAGGGTTTTACGGTTTTGGGGTTTAGGCTTGCGGGGTGTTAGGGCTTTAGGGTTTTGGGGTTGTAGGGTTTTGGGGCGTTGGGTTCGGGGTTTAGTGTTTAGGTTTTTGGGGTGTAGGGTTTACGGGACGATGGCACTGTGTACCTTCTTGGAGGTTGTTGATGGGGTTATATGTAAGGGAAATTATTGCCCCATTTATAACTACTCCTTGACCTCCAAGTTGAGCTACCGTAACTTGTTTGGGAGGGTTTAGGGTTTACATGAAGGAAATTTGATTATGGTTAGGGTTGTCCCAGCATCAGATTTTGGGCCTGTACAGTAGAGTTTAAGGTGGCCGTTTGGAGTTTTGTAGCGATACATATCTTGTACACAGGACAATCCGCGTGAACAAATGAGGAAGCCAGGTCGTACTCCAGCGCACAATGCTGCCTTCACACATTCCGCGAGGTTCTGAAACACCAACCAGGCCTCATGGAGTTTCTGGTCAGTGCCCACCATGACCTGCGGGGTCATGAAATCGTAAGAGTCTTCGGCTCAGACCATCCCCCTACGCAAGCCCTGGCTTTTGTTTCGACTTATTGTGGCAAGATACTGGAGCTAGTCGCTCTTACAACTCATGGGAGGTCCCGTGAGGGGTCTTCGGCCCAGATCGTCCCTGGCCCTAGTCCGAACCGTGAATGATAGACATATGTAACGACCGAGATACTAGCCAGCATGCTCTTACCCGCATGCTGAGATCAGTTATTGCGCCGTTAACATTGTCCCTCGCGACTGCTTACCCGAGAAAGAGAACCTCATCAGGGCGGCGAAAGTCCCCAGCCGGTGCAGTCTTACATCCGCCCTACACATGTGAGATTGCCTTGACGCATTCCCAAGCAGCACCCAGGGGCTCTTTCAACTTATGGTGGGCGACTCGGGTTACCAGAGCTGTGCTTTGAGAATCCTCCAACCCTGGGCCGTCTGGGGGGTGGGCAAGTCTGCAGACTGCTGCTCGCTCACAGAGCGTGCTTCTTCTTCTTCGCACACCCCGACGAGCCCTGGACCTGGAAACCCTCAACCTACACTAAAAACCCTTGGTTTTAAATCGTTCGACCACAAGGCCCTGCTCCCAAAGCCTTGCGCCCTAGAGCCCTACAACCCACAGGTGACTCGGAAGTCCATAACCCAATTCAAAGATGAGCTCGCCCAGGCTCGTCCTCCGGTTCTGGTTTCTATGGCTCTTTTGGGTTTTGGGGTTTCGGGCCAGGCTCGGCTCAGGGCTGTTTGTTGATTTGCATACTTGTGACTGCTTTTGCTAGTTTCGTACATGTTGCCAGTACCATGCTTCTGACCTGTGGCCTCTGAGGATATCCGACTTGATTTCAGGAACTTGGGTTCCATGCTGCTGAGCCTGGCGCCATAGGTAAGGATCAGGCACGGGGCATTTAGGTTTCGGGATCTGGGGCATTGAGTTCTGTGCACGAAGGTGATGCTGGCGGTGATGACGACTTTGCGTAACAGTTCCCATGCGCTGCTACTGGCTAGATCCAAACTGACGGTAATTGCCGATCTACTCCGTGCTGAAGCCTATAGCAACAAAACCGGCGAGCACCAAATGTTGCTTCTCGGGATCTGGGTTACTAGTATCGTGTGGGCTGTAATTGTTAGCATTCTTGGTGTCACCTTCATGATGCGTTCGGCTGCTGTTGCATAGGCCCAGGCATCTTGATCCTCTTCTCACCACGAGCCTCAGGATCTTGGCCGTCACAACATGTCCGTCAGTAATGGGTATCGATTTGGGGATAACGTTTAACTTCCCTTATTAATGTTCGATGTAGATATAGAGACCTAAGTATACATGATTTTCGGGAAGTGGAATCGGCACCTAGATGATACCAAGTATGTCGGCACTGCAGCTGGTAGCCCTGGCTGCACACCCTAAATACGAAACCCTGCACCAGTGGCCAGTGGCCACCGGATTCCGTAAACCCAATTATCTAGAGAGCGCAAGTCATATAGTTATGAGTCGGAGGAACTCAGGAATGCGATTCATGATTTCTATTCTTTACGGCTCCTGATATTATACAGTACTTACAGCATAATCACCCACAAAGCCCGATTCGAAGACCCGGGACGCTCCAGGAAGCCCCTTTGCCGTCTGAGGGTTGTATTTATGAATGCCTTTGGGTTTGTTCTTTCAGTGCCTAAAGGCGGTTCTCGGGGGTGTCGGGGTCCATAGCTTTGAAATCGAGGTCATGGATCCGGTCTCATGGCGCGGGGTTTTGAGCATCAGCGTTTACCACAGCGCTCAAGGTTTTGGATTGTCGCTTAGAAGTTTTCCGGTTTTAAGATGCAAGACGAAACTCTTAATCATGATGCTTGTCGCCAGCATTTTGCACCAAGCTGCCACTCACGACTTGCCACGAGACGCCACTGTCGCAATGGGGAAGGCCAGGTACCGGTTTGGGGATTTGGTTGCGATTTGGGGTTAAGGTTTCAGGGTGTACTGGAGAAGGCTCCTACGAACTGACCACCCGGACAGGACTTGCTGTTGTGAGAGCTCACACGAACCCGAATTTCTCTATACCCTAGGACTTTGAAGTTGAAAGCCTAGCCCCCCATCCGCCCAAGGCTTACGCCATGGGTCCTATGCCCATGCCCAAAGATACATCATTTGGAATCAACTGGTTCATTGTGACGCTCTAGGCCATTGCAGCTTGAAGTGTTTTCCCATGTGTTCGGGGTTCACTTCGGTGAGTGGGCCGCGGCCTCAAGCGCTCCGGGTGCAGAGGTAAAGGTAGAGGTTTGCTGGCATCAGGCCAGGATTCGCCAGCTCTTCCGCGTAACCAGAGAAACATCGTATCATTGTAGTAAACCCAAACTTGGGCCCGGCAATCATCCGATGACATCTAAAACTACACAACCCTCCACTCGGAAGCCCTGCATGATGGCAGCAATGACCCCAGGCCGCCCCCGGCTCAACCCTAAACTTTTCTAAACTTTAAAGCTCTTAGTCCTGAGACGTGGGACCTGATTTATAGCTTTTTGTGGTGCAGGCAATGGCGAACATCATGAAGGCCAAGCGCGTGACGCAGCTTGGCAGAAGGGCGAGAAGAACCCGGCAGCAGCCTGTGTCGTGAACGATTTGGGGCTTTAGACTTTAGGCCTTGTTGTGGCCTGCAGCACGAGTTGGCAGCTGGCACCTAGAATGGTTTGGATTAGTTAGTGTCCAGTTCTGGGGCTCTTCTTTGGAAGTGATCTATTGTGTAGGTATTCCAGCTTTTAGAAAAGAGGCCCCAATCTCGAGCTGGTAGCGGAGCCTCCTCATTGAGCTCCACATGAACTACCCACAGACCAAGTAGGCCTTGCAGCAGCAAAGCCCCGTGTCCTCCAAGACATCTTGCTCTTGGGGAACCAAATAATCAGAGCAAGATCTTGGCTACTTACGTCAAATCTCCTTAACCCGTGTTTATAGACAACATCACATCTGTATATACGTACACATAAGTATGTATAGTACACATATATATATATATATATATATATATGGAAAAGTATACAAGGCGCACAGACAGCACAGGCTTAGCGAAAAATAAACCTCAGACTTCTTTTTCCCTTACACCCCGAACCCAAAGCTCAATGTCTCATGGATTCAGATGTTCTGTGGATTCAGAGTGGTCCTTTGTTTGGCTCAGGCCTGAGATCAGCGCTGCCACAGGCTGGGAGAACGGAATGGGTTTAGGGTCAGTTTGTTGCGTTTTAGGGCCTCGCATGCTCTTGAGATGCTGCGAGCTGCGGGAATAGAGTCTCGGAAGACGGGGGTGCCTGCTGCAGGGCTGATGCTGATGGTCCTGCTACGATACAGCTCGTGCTTCTACTCCTTCTCCCATTCGCGTTTCTGCTGACCCTGCTACCGCGACGGCTGCTGCAATTGCCACAGCGTCACTGGACGTCGCTTGGGGTGCAGATCGTATGCGAACCGTGGGCCCTGGGGTGAACGGTTTAGGGCTCGGAACCTCTCCAGAAAGGCTTGCATAGGGGTGGATTAGCTATCGACCAGCTGGTGTTATGGTTTCCGGCTTATCCAACATGAAAAGTTACACTGTTCTTGGTTTCAGTAACTCAGTACAACGAGCATCGAGTTCCGAAGGCGCCATATCCGGTGAGTCCGCGGCCTCAAGATCTGAGTGGTAGAGGCTCAAGGACACAGATAGGTGTCCTGAACCTCAAATTGTTACAGCGTTTTTCGTCATCAGCATTGGCACCATGACCCAAACGGTTGTGATTCGTTATCTTAGCACTCGTTGGGTTTTGAGTCTACTACTCTTACTACCCCAGTCCTTACACCCTAAGCGCGTCTCATTCTTGAAGGCCCAGCTCCACAACCATGGACCAGCCAAGAAAGTCTGCACCCTAAAGCCTCCTGTAAACTTTAAACGCTGGAAACCCTAGAAACTATAAGCCTATAAGCCCTAACTCTAAACGCTGGAAACCCTATAAACTATAAGCCCTATAAGCCCTAACTCTGCAACTTGACAGCCAGGCCTGCCTAAAAGGATCCGGCAAGATCGCGGGGCCAAGGCAGCCAAAAAGGCAGCGAAGATGACGAAGGAGGCGACTCCTTGGCAGCACCTGCGTTTTTGGTCGGCCTAAATCATCAAATTCCTTCGCCCCTGACCCTGAATAGAAGCCCTGAAAATCACAGAGAGGTATACCCCAGCTTTATTCTTTCAACGTGGAAGGTTTCGCACGTTGTCACTGAAAGTTTGTGGTTTGGAATGAATCAAGATTGGTTCCTGCTTCACTTTCCAAAAAATGAACCACCACAAAACTGACAAGTGTTCGAGGTTACTTTAACCATGTTCCGTGCCCCGAGCTGGAGAGCCCGATCAAGCCGCAGTTCACATGGATACGTATCTGTACCAGGAAGGCAGCATCTGCTGATATGATGCTGCTGCACCGCCGCACCCCGAAACCACACAAGGAATGCGGGCAGCAGGGATGTTGCGCGTTGCGCGTATGTAATGTACAAGGATGATGGCAGCATCGGATTTAGAATAAGGCCCGCCAACACCACAGTTGCAGCAGCAACGCCCCCTAGGCCGTAATCTTTCCTCCCATCTTTACAGCATCCGAAGCGAACCTACAGTTGCATTCCCGAAACTAGCAGCCTTTGCCAGACCTGGCGCAAGTACCAGACTGCAGAGTACCACGAGGATGGGGAGGGGGCTTAATGAGGGGACATTATATACACCATACCTCACTATGTGGGTGTATGCATGTATGTCTGAATGTATGTATCTTTGTCTGTCTGATGTATGGATGTATGTAATGCTGTATGTGTGTATAATATATATATATATATATATATATATATATATATGTAAATAGAATATAATGTGTATATATATATATATGTATGTGTATAGAGCTCTGTATACATATATATATATACACACACACGCAATATGGGGGGGTCAGAATGGACTGTAATTCTAAAGCCCTTACTTAAGCATCGTATGTTGAGGATCTTTCTAGCTAGGGCCTATATTAAGGTACCTTACTTCTGCGATTCCCAAATATGCGACGGATTAGGTGTAGATTCAAGAGACTGGTTACTTCTCTCATGACATCCCACGCCCATTCGTCAGCCTTGTTAACCCATCCCCTCATTGGGCCCTAAATTCAAAACCCTAAACATCCCTAAACCTTAAAGGGCCAGCCCGACGGAGCCGTGCAGATTTAGGATTTCGGCTGTTGTGAGGTAGGATAGGGCCCGGTACGGAAGTTAGAGGTCAACAGAAGGGTTGGGTTTGGGGTGTGAGAATCTCAAAGTTCAGACGCTTCCGGCACAAGCAAACAGACAAGGAGAGACAGGATCAGCATAACATAGAGGCCTCAATAATGAGAACCGGTTGTTGGGGTACGCCGCGGGTGTGTTGTTGCAGTATACCAGAATAAGATGCAGTATAATCTACTATCGTACACTCTACTAGACCATACTGTACTATACTATACGTATTGTACGAGAATGTTGGATTTGTGGACTGCGCTCAAGGTCTCCACCGGCTTCCTGTAGTGGCCATTACAGTGGGAAGCATGTAGAGATGTAACCTGATAGGCTGGGTAGGTAACTTTTAACTTTCTGAGGCTTCTAGAATAAGGTCAACCCTTGTAGTACCAGGATACTCAGCCGGCAAGCGATCCCTCGATTAAGGTCCTCGGAACCTTAAAGGCCTTAAATACTAAACCCGTAACCCCCTTAACTTTGGCTTCTGGAATCACAGGCTTGGCCGAAGCCGGAGTACATGCAGGAGAAGATTGAGGCGGTTGTTTTTTGGGCTTAGGATTGCGAAATATGAGGACTCCTGTAAGGGTCTAGGGATTTTTGGGTTTCGGGGTCTGGGGTGTTTAGGGTTTAGAGGTTAAGGTGTTGGGCTTTAGACTTTACATTTTGGCGTTGAGGAGTCCAGGGTTTCAGGATTGAGGTTGTCTGCGCAGCTTATACATGTTGGTGCGTGTATGTGTGTGTGTGTGTATATATATATATATGTATGTATATATGTATATGTGTGTGTGTGGGTGGCTGTGTGTGTGTGTGTGTGTCTGTGTGTTTGTCTGTGTGTGTTCTCAGCTGTGTTCACGGGGTTCCTCTAACTTCTAGCTTCGGGGATAATATATATATATATATGTATACACACATATATGTGTACATATATGTATATATGTTTGTATTAACTTAAGAGGAGGTTCCAGTGGATTAAGCCCTGAACAGACAAGTTAAGGTAGGGTCCGACGTTTTGAGATTAAGGGGGATGTGGGCTTCTGTGGAATATGTCCGCTACACCTAAGTAAGCCCTAAACTGAGCCCTAAAGTAAACCACACCTCAATCCGCACCGTCGTTCGCTTGCTTCAGGACCGAGACCATGCATATATAGGGCTATCTATCCCCAAACAGGAGCAATTTGGTGTCTTGGCAGTCTGACAGTGGACGAGGGTGCGTTTCTACATTGTCGAGATGCATCTAGAAATTAAGACCGAGGTTTAGGGTTGACACCACATGAACACTCCAAAAAACCTCGTTCTCGCAGATGTTTATCCTAAACCTCAACTCCAAAGCCACAACGCTGTCGTAACCCTAAATCCCACTCCTGAGGTTGAACTTTGAAGGCCTGCCAAGGCTGCAACCCAAAGCCCTTCAGCCTGCTTCAGCACTTAAGACAGGGGTCTTAATAACTGGAACGGGGTGCTAAACAGATATACTTGTGTGATTAGATAAGGCAGCCTAAGGAATGGTGTTGGTAATTATTTCGACCACCACATTGACATTAGGGTGATAGACGTTTCAGCTTGAGCCTGTTTTTCTGGCACGCGAGACCCCACGCCCTACGCACCCAAGCACCATGCCAGGGCGCCCAAGAGGCTCCCAACAGTGGGAATCCGAAATGTGGGCGATTGGCTCACGTTTACACCAGGACGGCACTCCTTCACTGACAGGACCCTTTGGCCCCACAGGTCAGAAATCCACAATGTTACCAAGTCAGGGGATACACCAGAAAGGGAACCCTATACATAACCTAAACAGGAAGCCCCCTCGTTTTTGAGTTTCTTGGGAGGCAAAGGCTGTGCGGGATGGTGGACAGGGAGCTTACCGTGATCGAACCTATGCCACGCTGCCGGCTTTAGAGAGGGTTATGCGGGTGCTACAAGGGTTGTCATAGTGAGGGGATCTCGGGTTCGGAGTTTGGGTAACGGAGATTTGAAGGTTGTTGGGCCTAAGGGTTTAGGGCTTGAAAGGTTTCAGGGATAAGGAAAGGCTGTGTAGTTTTGAATTGACTGCCATGCGCTTCAAGCCGATGGCTTGTCGGTGTTATCGAGAGTTTTCAGTGTACCTTGTGAACCAGGACCTATATAACCCGAACTCGAAGCGGCCGTGACAGGACCACGATAGGTCATTCGCCATCTCCTCTCCTGAAGGCACTGAGAGCTTCTATCTAAGGAGGCTTTCATTGGGATTGCATGGAGCCCCCGACGGGCCGTAGCTGATGTGAATCCGCAGTCCCAACAGTTCAAAAGCGAAACAAGGCCAATTCGGAATCCCAGACCCGAAACCACAACAGGAAAGACGTGACTAAGGAGATCGTTACGCGCTGGACGCAGGACACCAAGATCGAGCCTTTTGGTTTCGATTAGATGTGCAGATCCTCTGGGTCTGAGAGAGTTTTCTGGGTTTTAGGGTGTTTGGGGCAGCCTTGCCAACATAGGCAGAGCGTCCCATGCAGGCTCAACTTTCGAGGGTTCAGGCAGGCTTCAGCCCCCTCCTCCGCGCCTAGGTATCGGCCCCATGCGAAGGCTCCAGGATCGAAAAGCCACATCAGGCGGAGTGTTTGGCGATTTCTTGGCTCTGGGGTTTCAGTGGTTTTTAGGTTTTGGAGTTTTCGGGCTTCAAAGTTCAGGGTTTTCCTGGTTTTAGGGTTTAGAATAATGGTGTTGAGGGCTTAGGACGTTCATGGCATTGGTTTGGGAATGAATGAAAAGAATGTTTGAGCATTTCTTTCAGCATCTTTCTTGTGTTTGGAAGCTGCCAGCAGCTCTATCTGCTGCAAGCGGGTTGTAGGGTTCCAGCCCTTGGCTTTCTTGACCTGGCGACGGCAAATCATGTGTTGATTAAAATGTTTGCAACGCACTCCCAATGCTCGGAATCTTATTTCTCAGTTTATGCTGTTGTTGTGCCTTGATTGCTGAGGTTGACCCACCACAACCTTATGTTGTAATCCCTCGCTGGGTTCCTAAAAATTCGAGATTCGGGCTGGTACTGGGTTCCGACAGGTCAAGGTAGAGGTTCGATCATAGAACGCATAATATTGTATAGGATATGTCAGATACAGTGTACAATGGGTCCAGTATTTTTGAGTGCCCGCCCCCACTTCTGGTGGGTTTCGGGTTTCAGGATTTGGTGTTTACATAGGGTTTTGGTGGTTTTTAGGGTTTAGGGTTTTTAGTTTTCGGGGTTTAGGGTTTGTCTATTGTATACAGTGTTGTAGGTAGTGACCATATGTAATGGATAAGAACCTAACCGCTGACTTTCGTATTCGGACTTCCCTCTTGGCTTTTGAAAGCATGGGGAAGAAGAGAAGCACTGACCTGTTGTGAGTTGGTTAGGTTACTCGATCTACCTATAAACATGTGCACTATGTACATACATATATATATATATATGTGTTAAGTATCATATTTGATATGCCATACGGCCATACCTTATACATGCTTAGAGTTTAGGGCATGAGCTCGACCGATCACCTCGCATTCGGTAGTTTTCGGTGCCTTGGGGCTGTCGTCCGGGCTTGTTCGATGACACCGACGGTAAGGTTTAGGGGTTGGGGAGTCTAAGTCCTTGGGTTGATGCTTTGGGATTTAGGTTCAGGCCGCGTGGGAGCTGCATTCTTAAGTCGTCCCTTCTCTCAGACAATGAAAGCTGCTCAGCTTCAAGTTCGCTCGCAGGCCTGAAGTCTTAAAGCCCATAACCGTCCAGCCTACACCCGAGAAAGCAAAACACAAATGGACCCTAATATAGTACCCAAAATAGTAGGATCCTTATTATAAGGACCCCCCATATAAGGTACCCCTAATGTTCGGAAACTCCCAAATCCCTTCAAACTATAAGAAGTCGCCCTAAACGCCACAAACGCAGCCGAAGCCCTGAAAGGTATGAGAAGTACAGCAAGGCCAAGACGATCGGCCCGGGGCTCAGATCCCCTCTCAAGTAGTTATTAATGTTATTACTGTCTTTAAACGTTTATTGGTATTATGTATTGAAACTATCGCTAGTATTCCTGTGATTATTAAAACTATTTCTGTGTGTATCATTGTTGTAGAAGAGTTGAATAGAGCACCTTTGGTTCACATGCGATGGCGAACGATATCGCATCCATATTCCGAACCCGAACGCCCTCAGCTTTGACGGGAATCTGTAAAATAGAACTACTCCAAGGTTTTCGAGCTCTGCCCAACCCGGCCCACGTCTATGAATATGAATATACTGAATCGCGGGGCATTACCTGAAGCCGTTCACCCTCGCCCCTGAGCCCCGAAGACGCACCTCGGCCTTTCTTCTGCAGTTGGCCTTGTGCATACGTACCTGATTTCACGTTTTCTAGCTTTCCAGGTTCATAGTTTGTGGGTCTGGGAATGCGTAAACTCTGGACAATTACCACGAAGAGCCATGGAAAAAGGACAAGCGCTGAAACTCGGAAGCTATCCGATCGACTGGTGCTTCGACTACGAGCATGGGCCACCTGGCAAGATCTTTGCACGGGAATATGTAAAATCATATCCTCCCTGTCGTCCCGAGCATATTCATATAGTGCACTATACCAAAAATCCGTTTTCCACATGTTAATCTCACTGACTCAGATTCATGTAATTCTGACTCAGCCCGGGTTGTGGAATGCGGAGTTTGAAGAGTCATGTGGACAGGTAGATGCTTTTCGGCTGTAGGGCTCAGGACGATGAAGGGTTCCATAGGGCTTCTTCGGGCTTTTAAGGGCTTTCCATGCTGGGCGTTCGGACAACCATCACCAAGCCTTGCTGGTCATCCTGAAACCGAACCCGCCAACCAAGCTCCAAACCGTACGGCATGTTACAGTAGTTAATGGTATAGTCATGTGTTCTGTACAAGTACCTAATGTTGTATGATGTTATGTGTTCATAGAGTGTTATATGAGATCATATATGGTATTACATGCACTGGCCAAAAACGAGGTTCATCAAGGTTGTCGGTGGCGACATCCGAGACGAGCCCATCGACAAGTCCATGGCACCTTGCGTGGTCCAATGGTCAAGCCAAGACCCTAAACCGTAAGCCCTGGATCGAAATAGAGGTTACTTTTCTACCCTGCAAGCGGAGTCCGAAAAATTAAAAGCAACATGTGTTGTTTCGTAGTCTCTGTGCCATTCACAATGGTACATCCCCCAAACACTCATTCCCTATACCAGGCCCCACATCAGAATGTCCCACCCCCTTGCTCTGAAGCCTTCAGAGCCTTGCAACCCGACAGGTAGCCTAAAACCCAACTGCTACGTACAGCTGCACCAGCATGGAATGGCTGCCCTTATCGCTGTTGTTGTTATGAGCACCCTTGCTGTTACGATTTCCACCACCACTAGCACTGGGATCTCTGTCTAAAGCCTGAGACTGAGAATAACATGCCTGCCGTACCTTTCCAGCCTCACGAGACCTGACTTTGGATTGGTCGCAAGAGGCTCAGGAAGTCAAGAGTAGTGGCTCGCCGTGAGGGCTCTCAGTAGCTGTGTACGGTTTTTGCAGAAGCAAATTCAACGTACCTTTGCGGCGTTCAGTATTTCCTGCTGATGGGCTGATGTTGATAGTCGTACTCACAACCGCTAGCGGCAGAACCCTTCAAAGAACTTGACAGGGCAGCCCATATGTTGAATCTGGAAAGGTTGAGTTTTGTTCTAGCGACAGAGTTCCCAAGTCCAACCCCTAAACCAGTGCATCTTGCAAAACACACACTATGTGTGCATATACATATGTACCACAGATATATGTATATACATATATATATATATATATATATATACATATGTATGTAAATATATGTGTATATATATATATATGATATATGGTCACACACCCCCCCCCATGATCCACCCCAGCCTTCTCCTCAACTACTCCTGTACTGTCCTCTGGTACAGGATGCGTATTGCTAAAGTCAGAATCTATCGGTATTTACGCTGTTTTATGCAGTTCATGTACATGTACAGATGCGGCTTTTCGCTTTTTATATCATATACAAACAAGCCAAAACCGAAACCAGATTCTGGTTCTGGATTCTGGTTCTGCTGCCGCGCTCTTGTCCACTGCTTCGTATCAGCTCTTGCTGTTCAAGTCAAAACTTGGCCTTCCTATTTTGGAGTTTGTCGAACTACTTACGATGTACAGTTTGAATAGACACAGCTGCTCTTCTCTTCATAACATAAGCTGTAAGGACAACTCCTTCAGTGAAAGCAAACATGCCAGTGGTATGTTTGGCTTACTAGCAACATTGTAACCACACTAAACAGAGGTGTTGCCCATCAGACATGGAAAGGAATCCCCGTGTATCTTCATGCTTCAAGGGAACCTCGAACAACATCATATCTTCAAAATTTCAACCGACAAGGGAAGCATGGTTGTTCTTGTTCAGGTGGTGTTATCAATAGAAATCTTGTTTCATCACAAAAAAACACAATAAGCCACCTTAGTCCCTTATCAGTCGCTGGAACTCAGTGGCTGGAACTCAACGAGCTCTTGCAGTATACCAATACCACAAAATCGGAGTGATTAGGGAAAGACATGGTCTCCCTCCACCAAACTCCAAATACATTCGGTCACACGCATAGTATGTCGAGCTTCTTACGCTTTATACTTCGTGGGAATTAAGATCTTTGAATACAGCATGAAACAGCTCCAGACCTCTCCTCATAGCCTCCAAGAAATGGTGGAAAAAACATCTTTTCTCATTATGCTTTAAGGAAAACAGTCAACCACTGGACTTACTTCTTGAGCAAGGTTGACCTTGACTCGGTTATGATTTTGCTCCACGAGAGAAGAGTTAGTACCGCCAGTAATCGAAGCAATTGAAAGCTCATTTACCAGGTTCCCCAGTGTCGCCTGAATGGCACCGACCTTATATGTAATGATATGAAATATCGGAGCTTATCAGCTTCTTCAGTTTGTGAGGTAATATAGAATACAAGGAATACTTCTTCTTTGTTCAAGCTACGGGCAAGAGTTTAAGAACTCGACAGCATCTAAACATGATGTACAGTTCAACGAACATGTGCATTCGCAAAAAAAACGTTCTAAAGCATCCACAAACACAAGCAGGTTTCAATATTCTAAAGTACAGCTGTTCTTCTATTTCTTACATTGAGCAAAGGTGATCTTAACAACAGCTATGACTTTGTTCGATGAAAGAAGCAAGAGCACACTTGAGAACGGAAGCAATTGAAGGCTCATGTATGAGCACATGGTACGGCTGTTCTTCTATGACTTTTGCATTTCAGGTTTCAGGAATCTTGGAGATTCGAGCCTGGCAGTGTTTTCACATCCGAGGTTGCCAAAACACCGCCAGGCACCAATTTCCCCAAACTTTGTGAGGCTGGAAGTGCCAAAACCTCGCCAGGCACCAATTTCCCTAAAATCCCAGAAATCCTGGCATCTATGGAGGCCGTCCTAGTTCAGCTGTATGAATTTTGGGGAAATTGGTGCCTGGCGGTGTTTTCGCATCCGAGGTTGCCAAAACGCCGCCAGGCACCAATTTCCCCAAAGTTTGTGAGGCTGGAAGTGCCAAAACCTCGCTATGCTCCAATTTCCCCAAAATCCCCCAAATCCCGGCATCTATGAAGCGTGCCGGGCCATAGTTGCTCAGAGTTTGGGATTTTTGGGGAAATTGGTGCCTGTCGATGTTTTCGCACTTCCGCCTTTGCAAACTTTGGGGAAATTGGTGCCTGGCAGTGTTTTCGCATCCGAGGTTGCCAAAACACCGCCAGGCACCAATTTCCCCAAAGTTTGTGACGCTGGAAGTGCCAAAACCTCGCTATGCTCCAATTTCCCCAAAATCCCCAAAATCCCTGCATCTATGAGGCGTGCCGGGCCATAGTTGCCCAGAGTTTGGGGATTTTGGGGAAATTGGTGCCTGTCGATGTTTTCGCACTTCCAGCTTTGCAAACTTTGGGGAAATTGGTGCGTGGCAGTGTTTTCGCATCCGAGGCTGCCCACCTCCCATGATCCACTGTTTGCAAGAAGCAGGTTCGGGTGGATCATGGGGGGGGCGTGAGCTATATATATATATATATATATATATATATATATATATCCATGTATGTATGCGTGTATATGCGATATACATGCGTGCATGCATGCATGCACACACACACACACACTGTGGAATGGGTGGATTTCTTGAGGTCGATGACGACAGCCAGCTGTCGGCAGTGGACAAGGCGATTATGAATTGGTACATGCGCGCCCCTCGTCGCTCTGGAGGTCGAGTGTAGGGGTTCAGCAGTTTGGGGGTTAAGCGGTGTACGGATTGAGGGGTTTAGGATTTAGTGCTGCTTCAAGCCGTGTGTAGGGGGGCGCTTGAAAGGTCCGAGGCGGCAGGAGCCCACATAGTTCCAAAAGTCTCAGCTCCAGTCTCAGAAGCCCTGAGGCCCGAAAGCCCATGAACCCTACACCCCCAAGGGAACCTTGAACACGACACCCTAAGCCGCAAAAACACCCTGAAACCCTCATCAGATTTCGCGAAGGGACCTCGAAGAGGCCGCCTGAGTTCCGCCGTTTTCCGTTTCAGAGTCTCAACCGACAGGCGAGGGCGGATAGCTAGGTAGGTAGGTAGGCATCTACATATGGGTGCATGCATGGATGTATGTTATGCATTGACATGATAAATAATAAGTGTGTGAGCATATACATGTGCAAACATGTATGTGTAGGTCATTCATTTAGATAAAAATACATGTATGTATGCACGCGCACCGTGCGTGTGTGGATGCACATGCACATGTGCATGTACACAAGCATACACACACATAAATTTCGTCAATATGGGTATTCTAATCCGGATAGCCGTAACACTAGTGATACTGACACCTCAGTTTAGACTTGTGTTCAACCCCAACATTGCCTGTAAAGAGTCTAGAGCATATCCATCGTTTTTCCAACCCCCAGTGCTTAGGCAAAAGTGTGATGTGTGATATAAGGTAACACAAACTTAAGAATTATGCTTGTTTTGCCTCGTCCTGGCCCCGCTTACAAAACCTTGAAGGAGCCCTGAATACTTGGCCCCTGCAAAACGGTGTGCCCTGAACCCTTAACGTATCAACCCTTAAACCATGTTGTAAAAACCTTAGCCCCGAGCCATCTAATCCGTAAGGAGTTGGCCAAGCGCTGTGGCCTGAGGGTGGCAGACCTCCGCATCGAGCGGGGTGCGATGGAGTCAGCGCCTTCGGCGCATGGCAGATTGGGATTCGCGCATGTTTGGCGGGGGGCGGGGGTTTGGATTTGGCGTGTAGAGTGATTAGGTCTGGGCTAGAGGGTTCAGGGTTTGGGTATGAGGCCGAGCGGTTATCGTAGCGACGATCTGAATGACAATGAAGCCCCCAGCAAAAAATGTGGTCGTCGTCGTCGTGGTAGTAACTGCAGTCGTAGTCGTAGTCGTAGCCGTAGTCGTAGTCGTAGTCGTAGTAGTCGTAGTCGTAGTAGTAGTCGTAGTAGTAGTCGTCGTCGTCAAGGTAGGAGCAGGAGTAGTAGTAGGAGTCCCAGTAGCAGTAGCAGTAGCAGCAGACACATCGACACACCAATCCCTCCAAAAGCCCAGCTGGCTCTAGTTCGTCTCAACCTTCCTCATAGGTTCCCCTCCAATTAGAACTCTCTCCCCGCGCCCTCGCACAAAACCCAGGAAAGAATATGCTGACCCCCTAAGATTTAAATCAACTCTGTCACAAGCTCCATTGACCCAAAAGCAACCAAGCCTCGGTCAAAACGAAAGACCTCCCAGATGCACATGCGGGCGCATCGCCTTGTGGCAGAGCGGACGGCGCAGGTTGGGCAAAGGGGTTTGAGCAGTAGGGCCTTTGTTTAGCTATGATGGGCAATTTAGTTTATTTGGAGTGTCCGGGTCGAGGCTTCCTCCTCTTAAAGCAAAAGTTCCAAAGAAACTTTCGTGTCTGTAGAGGAGTGCCTACCATCCATGCCAGGAAATCTTGAAGCGCAAGAAGAACGGCAGAATCACGGCTGACGACGTGGAGACCGCCCTCACGACCGCGGTTTCTGGGGAAGTCGTGTTGATCTTCTTCTTGCTGTTTCTGTAGGCGCCGGTTCCCACACCTTTCATGAACATGAAATACTTCAGTCCATCACCGCAAACTCTCCGATAACTGGTATAAGCTGTAAGCCCGAATCCAATGCCTAGGCCTAGACCGTCTGGGGTTTCATGCTGCCGTTCTCATGATCGGAGTAGGAACTCAACTCAGAAGAACAATGTAGGATTTAAGGTTTGTTTTGGCCTGGGCTGTCGAAGCCTAAACCCCAGACCTGTCAGTTTTTAGGTGACCGCAAAACCCTATTCCAGTTAGATACTGAGGACCCTAACTTAAATCTAAGGCTTGCATTCCGCAGGAACTGGTCCTTCGGTCGGAACACCTCTCGGCAGAGACTTGACTTCTGCTGACTCTTCCGTCAAAAGGCACAGAGGGCTCTCAAGGTTCCCTGGTAAAGGCATACGCTTGATACGTGTAGACCGACTGCGGCTGTTAATCGTAACTGCCTAGCATGCCGAAGCACTTCCTGCCAGAGGCTCGAGGAAAGTCTGGTGGACTCAGGGCCTTCAATTTTGGGCTTAATCTTGGAGTCTGGGGTAACATGCACCCGGCGTTGGTGACCCTTCAGGCCGGTGGCCTCAATACCGGCATACATCGACCTTGGAACACCTTGTTTTAGCTACATGCACACATACCGAGAATGTCCGAATTGTAAGTGTCCGATTGACATCTGGCCTATGGCGGATGCACGAACCCTCTATGTGCTCCTACGGTGTCTTCTTTTACGGTCCCTCTTCAAGTGCGCAGTTACACCCCGCCAAACCACCCCAAGCAGTCGCTGCAACATAAACGCGGAACAGTATACACGTCCCTACAGCTTAGATATCCGTAGGTCATAGCAGGTCTTCGAGCTATCATGCAAGACCTCAGGCACCGTACACAGTAAACGCGCACCGAAGTCGTTGACCTCCGCCCCTGAAGCTCTGACCTAAACCCGAAACACCTAAGACCCAATCCCAAAGCCAAAGCCCAACACACTCAACAGGCACCGGTTTGAGCGAGCCAACTCTTAGTTTCCATTCTTGCTTCAATATACCCTAACTGACAATGTTTTTGGGCTATTGCCATCGATACGTAGCTCAGGAATGTGATGCCACAAGGCCAGGAGTGGGTGAAGTCTGACACGTTCCCTGGCATCGGGAGGGGCAATGATTTCCGGCTCGGGTTTTCTGGTCAAATAGGGGCCTTAATAGTACAGAAGGGTTTTCGAGTACATGATGTACATTGTACTATGAGTGTAAAGGACTATAAGGGGATAGCATGATTAATACTGACGATATTCGTGTTTTCGAAACCTCGGCACCTCAACCCCCCTGTCTAGAGCGATGGGATCCGCCGGTAATAATCGCTCTCTCAATGTTCCCTGTTGGTTCGGAGTAGCCTAAACCCTTAAATTCCTTAACCCTATAACCCTACAAAACCCTATGGCACCCTATAAAGCTTTATGATATTTCTCGGTGCTTATACAAAACCCTATGGCACCCTATAAAGCTTTATGATATTTCTCGGTGCTTATACAAAACCCTATGGCACCCTATAAAGCTTTATGATATTTCTCGGTGCTTATAAGCCCATATAATGCCCTATAAAGCCCTCAAACCCAAAGTCCCAACCATGGCCTTGGGGCCTTGTGGCACCTGAGGCTCGGGCTGCTTCGTGATCGCGGAGGGAACATCCATGTGCTCCGGCTGCATCCAAAGCAGCGCGTGAGTGGGAATGTCTTCTCGTAGTCCGCATATTGCAAACTATATACTACGGCCCGTCTATTCGCACTTACAAGAAGAACTGCAGCCAAATGTTAATGCATGTGAATGAGGCTCTTCGCTGATTGCGAATTCTCGGTTTACGATCTTCACTGCGTGAGGGTTTTCTCTTCCCTGTCATGCAGACCCTTGGCTGATGGAGCCCCAGTGTCCAAATATACATCCAGTAGAAGTGCTGCACATTCCCGATGAATAGTTGCATGAAGGCTGTACATGTTGCCTACTCTTTGGTTTGCGTGTGCGTGCGCGTGCACGTGTGCGCAGGGTACATGCCTGCCTGTGCTTGTCTGTCTGTCTATCTGTCTGTCCGTCCCTCTGGCTGATTGCACATGTGTATATCGGTACGACCATGTGTAATACACAGAAGCACAAAGCAGCTTTTTTGTAGTGCGACTGTCATTTGTCATGAGTTTAGTGTTCTTTTTGTCTCTGGGTTCCCTGTTACATTCGCGAGGGGTATACGTAACTAATGTGCCCTGATCCCTCAATCCGGAAGTTCGACTGCCATAAAAAATCATCCTGGAGTAGGGGATGGAGGGTGGTTTACTGATGAACAGGAATGAAGGGATCTGCATTGGCTAGCTTCGACCCGCAACCCGTTCTTGATGGCGGTCTGGAAAGATTCGCAAAAGGATGAAGCTCTGCAGATTTCGAAAGTAGGGTTTCATCACTTAGTGGTCCAAATAAGAGCGTCTTGTCATGTAGGGCCAATATTAAGGCTCCTAGTTCCCTGAAACTCCCGAAGACACTCTTCGATGAAACCCAAAATGTACACCCTAATATGCAACTCCGAATAAAGCCCTAAAGCCCTAAAACCTCAACCTCATCATCCCTAAAGCCACTTTAAAGACCATATGGACCTTATATCACACGCTGGCTCAAGAGCGGATGCACGGCGCGAGCAGTGCAGTCCGCAGGCGAAGCAGAATCCGAAGTCGGTCCAAGCTAGAGCGGCCGTGCAAACGCTGCTCTTGTGCTAGCGTTGCGTCCCTGTACAAAACGGCCAAGATTTGCACGGGCTCGAAGGAAAAGCTCGGGAGTCAGTCCAATAACAAGACCATCCAACTTAAAACCGATCCCAAAAGAAGAACGATCGATACCCTGGATCAAAAGCGACTGTAGTCCCAAGCACTTCAGAGCCGGCCGAAGAGCCTTTCGAATCAAACTAAGTCGACCAGCCACCGTTGGGGCCGGTGGACTGAAAACTAAAGCGTTGGCTGGGATCCACCTTCCTTCAGGTCCGCTGACTGGATACTGCACTTGGTTGCTGACATGAAGCATGAATACAAGCTCAAGCCAAGACAGTTCATACGCCTCAGTGGCTGCCGCATCCTGTGTAAAGAGAAACACACAAAGCTCCGTGATAAACTCAATCGGAAGGTCACTGCCCATCGTCTGCAGGGTTGTCCGCCAGTTCAGAGGCAGCACCTCGTCGATTTCCAGGCGCCTGGGCAGTGAGCAAGGTGGCGGCACCACGGGCTCCCATGAGTCATCGGCGTCAGCTTGGCCATGTCCTCGTTCGGCCAAGCTCTGATCAGCGATGCCAAAGAAGATGGAGCGAAATGCCCGCAGAAGCTGAAGTTGATCCTGGTGATAACTGCAGGCCTGTTGAAAAGCCTCCTGCATACGCTGAGGCCGATTGCGATTTGCAATGCCCGCCAGTACATCAGCGTGGCCGTTGCCAGCTGCCAGCCAATCTTCAAAAGGAGAGTCTGTGAGCGCCGTGTCCAGATGGGACGGCGTGTGCCGCACGACAAACCTCTGAGGATCCAGCTGGGCTATCAGCCCCCGTAAGGTACACCACAAATCAGCATCCGCATCATCATCAAGTGAAGCACCCGTCTGCAAGGTTGCAACGCCATTGGCCACATTGAGCGCGTCTGTCCACACCATACACGGCAATTGAGTCCGCAAAGCCCACCTTGCTGCTGCTGTCATGGCACAGAGCTCGGCTCGTGGAGCCGTCTGTAAGATGCCCGGAAGCAAGCCACACGCCACCGCTGCATGATGTTGGGCGTGTATCACGCCCCATCCAGCCAGCGCGAAATCGGCATGTTGGTGTTCGCAGCATGCACCATCAGTAAACAAGTGTTGCCACCCAACCCCAAACCCCGAACAGAAGAAAACCCCCGTTGTGTCCGCAAGCTCATGCAAGCATCTGCGTAACGTGACAAGGAAAGGATTGGCTGATGGTAACAGGTGGTGGGTAAGGGCCTTCGGCAATGCATCCCACCGATCAATGGCCCACTGATATGGCCTTCGAAGTTCACGATGTTGTGGACAATGGCGGAGGCGGTGCTCGACTGTGTCCGGTACCCCGCACAGCTGGCACATTCCGGTTTGAGTCAAGTCATACTGGGAATGTTGGTGCCCAAAGAGGAAGGCACCGGCCCGGACAGAACCATATCTCGCAACGTCCAGAGCAGTCATCTGCTGGGTGTCCGCTCGAAGAAGGGCGGCATCGAGGCCCTGTAGGTCGGCCATGGCCTTCCGATGCTTGTGGCAAGAAGCCACGTGTTGAAGCCATGCGTGCTCCAATAGGCGGCGCATCAGAGAAGGCGGAGTGGTAACCATGTTGTGGTGTAGACCCTCATGGTCTACCACGACAGGTGGTTGTAGCACTTGCCAGCCCACCTGGCTGAGAACTGTCAACAACTTGGTGAAGGGACCATGAAGCTGTCTGCCGTCATAGGCATCCATGTACCTTCGCCAGGCAAGAATGAAGTTCGGCAGTTTTGCTGCCATTCTGCAAAGGTCCCGCACGCAAGTCCACAGCTGATAGAATCCCGGGTCAGCTGTCATGGACTCAGCCAAACAAAGTCGCAGCTGCGAGCTGACCCCGCCTGGGCGAATGCGAATGGCGGCAGTGGCTGCTGTGCGGAGCTGGGTAAGCTGGGCTTCTGCTAAAGGGCAGGCGGCAATCCCATGGAGTGCCCGAGCCCAAAACCGAACGGGCAAGACAGCGAGCTTGAGCTGAGCGGGAGCTCTGGACCGCCGTAAGGCCGACCACAGGGGGCTCAAAGCGGTACATCGATCCTTCAAAGCAGCGTTGCGCACGCGAGGTCCAAAGGACATGATGCCACCCAAGTCACGGGTAGCCTCAATCACGGGGTGGCCCAAACACTTCAGGGCTCTGCGGTCTTTGGCAGACGTGGCCCAAACAAAGGTTTTGTCGTGATCCAAGGGCAGGCAGAGCATGTCTGTGAAGCAGGTGAGCACGCCATACGCCTGGACAAGTTGTGCCGGGGTCCTTGCCAAGCAACCCAGGTTATCAACAAAGCTCAGAGCTCGCGAGGGCGATGCAAAAGCTGCCATGTACGCATGAAAGGCCCAATCAGCCAAGACCATGGCCACAGGCGAGAGTGGGCACCCCTCGGGGAAACCTGAAGTGGAACGGATGCCCTCACCAACCTGTCCTCTGATCAGGAAGCGTCGTTCAGTGGCGCCTAAGAAACCCTGCCAGGTCTTCTGGGGGAAGCCCACCTGCGCAGCCAAGGTCAGGAGAGGAATGCGAGGGAGGTGATTGAAGCACTTGCGTATGTCAGTGGACAGACCAAGCAAAGGTTCGTCAGCTTGGCAGCTGAGCTCAACTTCAAGTTGGACAGTGTACCACACCTCCATAGCCTCACGGCCCGGGATGAAGCCATGCAGGCCATCCGGTAACAAAGGGCGGAGTGCAGCCAGAAGTTGCCGCGCGCGGATTCCGGCCCATGTCCGATAGACAATGCTGTAAAGGCAAATGGGTCGGTAGCCCTGTGCGTCCTGTCGGCCGTTATTTTTGCAAAGAAGACAGACAAAACCCACCACCAACTGCTTGGGCCATGGGCATTTTGAGGCTTCAATGTCGGCCAAAAAGCGCAGCAGCTCGCAGGTGCGCTGCGCAGGCAGATGTATTAAGTCAAGACGCGCCCAGCCATCAGGGCCTCTCGCGGCACGAGGCTTGAACCTCCTGACGGCTCTTGTCCACATGTCCAAAGAAATCTCAGGTAAATCGATGGTGTGGCGGGGCAGGAAGGCTGCAGCGAAATCCAGGAAACGCTGCCAGTCAGCGGCTGTGGTATTGGAGTGGAGCTGCCAACGAGGTGCCCATAGGGACTTGAATTCAAAACAAAGGTCAGCCACCGAGGAGAGAGTCTGTGTCTGCTCAAGCTCAAGGCTGTCTAGGTTTGCAGGGGCAGCAATGGTGCACAGGTCTTGGTCACAAGAGTCCACACGGACAGGTTCGCCATCAATGGCCCATTGCGAGTCACCGCGGCAGTCCAAGGGATACTCCACGTGCACCTGAGTGCCAGAGGGCGCGACTGCCAAAATGGCATAATCCCGTCGCACCTGCAAGGAGTCGACCTGCTCCGAGGCAGGTTCGCGAAGGTCCTTGTGGACCTGGGCAAGAGACTTATCAAACTTGGCATCCAACACTTGTGTACGCCGACGGAGATGCCAATCCTCCAATCGGCGAAAGTTGCAGCGGAAATCCTCAAACAGGAGCTGGGCCAGGCCGGCATCTGGTACCTCGGCAGGAAGGGCTGAAGGACAGCCCGCAAGTTGCACGGGTCTTGTAGACCACCAAGCTGGGAAGCCATTACGAAAGCCACGAGCCTGTCGAATGGAACTCCAGAGTGACAGGCGGTAGTCCAGTGCCGATGCTGCCTGACTCGCCGCTCGTACTGCATGCAGAAGTGACTGCAGTTTACGAAGCTGCTGAAACCAGCGACGAACTTCCGAGCCAAGGTAGTCGTGTCGAAGGCTGACCTCGCCAGGACGGCTGGATCGCAGAGTAGTGACCTGGCTTTGCGAGGTCATTGGCGCAGTGCGACGGCCACGGCCATAAGCATTGGACGGAGGGCGGCCGTTGGGGAAGGAGGGCAGAAACCCATCAAGGCTACGCTCAACTGCTTTAGCAAAGCGAGCATACCACTGATCAGAGGTTGTGGCCTGCACCGGCTGATGATTGCCATGCTGCTGCCAGTTGTCGGTTTGCACTTCCTGCCAGGGCAGCTCGGCAGGCAACGGCCAAAGTGTTCGCACAACGGCCTGAGAAGGAAGGGAAAGGCCAGCAAGCAAAGTCGTGTGTTCCTGAAAAACCTCAACCAGGGACACACTGACACAAAAGGAGGCTGCTTCTGGCGACAACCACAGGAAATCCCTTCTGGTGGCATTCTTGCATGTCAGGGCTGGGGGCTGATTCCAGTTGCGTAAAGCGAGGTCTTGGGCCTCGATCCAACCCTGAGCGCGCCAGATCGCGCACTGTTGGAGACACTCATGGTCATGGTTGAAATCACCACAAATCACCCGAAGACCATGAGATCCCAGGACAATCTCCCGAGTGAGTGTGGCAAGGAGTGTGTCCGTGCGAGATTGTGCATCAGGCCACGTGGGTCCACGGGGGTACCCGTAGGCCGTAGCGACTGTTAAAGGAGTCGATTCATGAAAATGTTGTGCCACCATGATTCGGCCGGTTTCGCAAAGGCCAAGGGGCCAGCTGAGCTTCTGTGCACGACATGGCAAGTCGCTGGCCTGAAGCACCCCGCTCCAGGAGCCGGCCCACTGGCTATTCACACGAAGGGGCACAGGGGCCCCAGATAACACTCGAACATCGCGACCGTCTTGTTTGGCACAGGAACGGAACTGCTGTTTGCAAGCAGGGAAGGTGATTGCCGAGAGCTGTGTCTCGGAGAAGCAATGGATTCCCGGCCCCCAGGCCAGGAAGTGAGGCTCCTTGGTTCGGAGTCCAGAAGGATTGCTGGTGCTAACAGTGAAGATGGGGCGGGTCATTGGGCCCGGATGGTCCGCCTCGCCATAACGAAAAGTCTCAGCACAGGTGGCGTGGCAAGCCAGCGCAGCATGGCGAACCAAAACACATGACAGGGTGGCGACCAATCCAACCGGTGCGTTGAGGAAGAAGGTGCTCCAGTGAGCAACAAGCAAAAAGACCCGAAACAGAAGGGGGCATCTGAAAAGACGCAGCCCGTCCCCGTGCCCGCGGGGACGGCCGGGGCGAGATAGTCAATGCCTGGCCTTTTTGGTGGCAAACAGCTCTGTGATCTGTTCCATCTGGCCTGCAAGCTGCGCTGCCATCTGGCTGGTGAGCTCACTTTGCAGTGAGCCGACAGCTTGGTTAACCGACTGCTGCACATCGGTCCTGACACGGCTGAGCTCTGCCTGCTGTTCCTGAACGGTGTGGGTCAGAGTCTCCAGCTGTTGAGCTTGATCGGCGACTTTCGTGCCGAAACCCTGAAACCAACTTTCGAATTTCTGGCCCTGATGCCTCATTTCATTCATGCTTGTCTCGAGCAGGTGAAGTCGCTTGTCCTGGTCACTGAGGCCCGGTGGTGGGCCTGCTGCATCACGCTCGGCCAGGGTGCGATCAAGCATGCTTTGGAGGTTCTGGGTGAGGTCTGCCTCCAACTGGGAAAGTTTTGTCACTGTTCCTGAAGAGGAAGCGGCCGCCGCAGGGGGCGCTGAAGAAGAGACTCGGGACTGCGACCAAGGATCGCCTCCGCTCGCCCAAGGGTCATCCGGGCATGCATCGTCATGGTCATCGTCAATCAGGAGTGCTTTCTTGGTCCTCTGGGAGGCGCAAATCGCAGTGGCTGGATGCTTGGACGGTCCGACGTCCTTGACCTTAGTGGCTAATACGTAGCCTTGGCCGATGGGAAGGGCCTGGGCTGGTGGCTCGCAGGATGCGCCGACCAGCCAGGCGCAACCAGTGGCATCACCTCTGTCAGGCTGCAAAGGACGGCAGTTCCAGGCCCATTGCTTGAGCAGTTGCGTGAGGTTGTGCCTTTGGAAGCCATGGGGCAGTGGATGAAGGCGGTACCTTGCTGTGATGCGGACTTTCACGAACTCATGTTGCGGTCTCAATGCCTCGAAGACTGCCTGCTCATCTGCCTCCTTGGTGCGGAGGCCAAACTTCGCACCCAACCGCGCGAGAGCAACGGCCTTGAGGTTGGTTTTAAGGAAGTGCCGGGCCTGTTCTGCACTGCTCCCGGGAAGCCAAACAACCGCCCAAGCCGGATGGGGGCCCGAGCCATCGGAGGCCCTCGGCTCAAAGTAGAGGCCAGGGCACTGGATGCGGAAGAGATGGGTCACTGCGGAGGATGGTACCCGAAGGAAGGCCTGAAAAAGTTCAGCCTCTGATGCCTTTGCCTTGCCACCTGACAGTCGGCACCACTGCCTAGCCCAGACATCCAAGAACAAATGGTCCACGACCTCATCCACTGCGGCATGAAAGGCTGGGCAGCTTTGGTCACAGGACCTTGCACGACAGACCTGGAGCTCAGGCACCTTTTGCAAAAGTACCCTGATTGGTGCATCGATAAGCTGTTCCCAGGGCAACTTACACTCGTCGCGGTAAATGCTCAACCGGCAGACAACTGTGGGCAGGTGCTCAACCTCAGCAATATCCGTGGCCGCCAACTGAACTGCCTCATCTCCAAGCTGAAGCATAGACCCGGAAATCAAGATGGCTTCCTGGGTGGGGGAGAAGATGGCCGGGAACCTGAGGGATGTCACACGAGCCACCCCGGCAGCATCAGGAGCAATTTCAGCAGTAGTGATCAGCGCAAGAGCATCAACACTGAGATTGCCTGGCTCCTGGAGGAAAGGAGTCGCCTGGGCCAATGTGACGAAGCAGATGCCTGTCGCCTGAGCCTGGACTTCCTGATAAGTCAGCTGTCCAAGTGGCGAGCCTGACTGCGTGCTAAAGCTACCCGGGGCTAGCTGCAATTGAAGAGGATCAACATGCATCGGAGCCTGAAAGACCCGTTTGGTGGGCTTCTGCTTTTTGGCTTTGGCGTGTGGTACCTCGGTGCCGAACTTCTCCTGTGCCCTGCGAGCAATGTGCTCTTCAAGCTCGGTCGGCTGAACCCACTTAAAAGAAACCCCAGGCTTAGACCCTAAAGCCTTCAAAGTTTGCCATGGGCTACGGCTGGTCAATGCCTCCGCCAACGGGCCTGCACCTATCTTCGCAATGGCATGTTGCAGCCGGGTTTGCGAGGCAGCCTGTGGCACTCCTTTGCTTACGAGCAACTGCTGCAAGGCCTTCTCTTGTTCCGCGGAGAGGCCACCCCAACCGTAAAGGGAGGCGGGCAACAGAGGGAAATTGGCAACAAAGCTGCGGGCATCATCCAGTTGGCTGGGGCAGCTGGTGCCAGTCAGGCGACAGGCTGCATGCGCCAAGGCAATGGCACCACAAGAGTGCTCATCGTCCTGCATCCAGATAGCTGTTTCAACAGTGGCCTCAAGAGTCTTTCCTGCCAGATGGCACAGTATGGTGGCCAGACGGGAGGCTTGCTGAGTGTTTCTCTGAGGAATGCCATCGAAGACTTCGCAACGCAGACCCGCAGTTCCTGAGCTCAACACAAGCAGGGTCCAGTGCCCGCCTGACACAAAGGGCGCCAAGATGAGTAGATCCGCTGGAAGACCGGGTGACAGGTGGCGGGCCAAGGGCTCCAGCGTAGGCTCACGTAGCTGCAACAGCGCAGTGGCCACTTTTGGCGGCAGGATCAAGACCGAAGTCTGAGCACTAGTCTGGGCTGTTTCACAGAGTCCACACCAAATCGCGAGGTCAGAGCAGGCGGGCGTGCCGGCCGGCATCGGAGGAGCCTCAAGAAGCCTCTCCACGGAAGGCTTGGGTGATTCCTGAGAGGAGAAGACAAGGGCGCGTGCCACTGAGGCAGGGGAGCCTCCACGGGGTGTGGCTGCGCAGCTGGTGTGTAGGGCGGTGTCACCTGTCGGAGCCCCCTGTGATGGGGCAGATGGGCCGGGCAGCGTGGGCATCAGATGCAGGTCTGGGCGCCGAGCTCGCTTGAGTGACACCTGGGCCATTCGGCTGCGGGTGCAGCAAGGCACTGAAGGAGAGGTCCCGCCCATCATGTCGAAGGGAGAGGCGATGGCCCGGAGCTAGTCTTGATTTGCGATCCTGAAGCAGAGCGCCTGCAGTTGTGGGACCTGAGGCAGGCAGCAGCAAGGGGCCCGTTGCCGTGTGTAAGGAGATCTGGCCTCCTTGGAGAATGGCTGGTGTGATCCACCTGTCCTGCCGAGCTGCCAGTAACTGAGCCTGGTAGCGCTTGAGGGCTTCCGCCGGTTGCCCTGCGGGCCCAGAGAAGAGGGCGGCTGCCCAATCCCAAATGTGAGCATGGATCCAAAGCGCCTGCATCGGCGACGTCAGTTGGCCCACGAGGCAAAGTGCTGCTCTTGGGGCAGCCGGCAGTGGGTGGTCCGGCAGAAGACCATTCAGCAATCCCACTTCTTGTGGATGCAAGTGCCTGAGCATCGACCGGTCCTTGGCCGACGGAACTCCGATCCCTTGAAGCCCTGTGCATTGCAAACACTCAAATGAAAAAGGCTGCAGACGGCAGCCGCACGGGCACGACCGAAGCGAGTTGCCCCAGGAATGGTGGGCTGGCGGGCAAGGCTTAGTCAACTCCAGTATGCGCTGGGTCGGTCCCAGATCAGGGTTGCTGAAGGCTTGGCACTCTGCCGCATCCCACAAGAGCAACCGCTCAGTCTCGTCTGGCCACTGCGGCCACTCTGGAATGACATCACCTACCGTTCGAGGCAGCAGTCTTATGGGCCAGGCAGGTAGCTTGAAGCTGGGCAGTTGGACCGGAAGGAACACCGTCCACCAACGGGCTCTACGGGCGGCCCACTGTTGGGAGAGATCCAAAGCGACCTGCACCTCTTGGTAGCCTGCCTTGATTGCAAATTCCCGAATCCAAGATGCTTGCTGTCTGTGCAGGTGAAGGTCAACTTCGCTTTCGAGGATGAGACCACTGGCTTGTGAGTGCCAGGCGGCTTGCAGTGCATGACACAGTGAAGGGCAACCCTGAACAGAAGAATCAGAATCCAAACCCCTGTGATGCCCCGGACCCGGAAGGCTGGCTCCCAGCAGGCACCTTGTGTTGGCCTTTACAAGGTGCAGCTGCCTGCGCTTGTCAGGGTCCGCGATGTCACCCTCAATCACCGTTATGTGCTGCCTGCGCAAAGTCTCGCAAGCCAGCGGGCTACAATCAAGGGCTGCCAGGCATGTGCCACCCAGCAAGGTACACCCGGCTGTCATACCCCCAATTCCGGCGAAGATCTCCTTGAAATTGCGAAATGATTCCCCATTGAGCTCCGGGCGTGGCAGGATCTGCGCATCCGATGGCAAATCAAGATGATGAACGGTTCCGAACTGACCCCGATAACAAGCCCCGTACAGAGTCATGACTGTACCTGGCTCGAAAGAAGTCACCCGCTGTCCGGAGCAACGACAAAGCTCTGAATGCCAAAGTGTACGAAGGGTCAGCCCTGTAGCATCACCATAAGTCACCTGTGCCACCAAATCAAGCTTTTGCCCGATAGGCACCGAAGACAGCAAAGGATCACCGACCATGGTTAGGACTAGTCTCTCGAGGGTCTGCCGTCTCAGCTCCACTACTGGAAAGTCTCGAGCCCAGAGCTACCATATGGACCTTATAAAGCTTCCCTTCCACCATGGCCTTTTGCCATTTGGCAAAAGGTCACAAAGCCGACGAAGCGCTACCCTTCCATTGCCACCCTGCAGCTGGGCAGCCTTTCGGTTCAGGGCTTACAGGCTTTGGGGCTTTGGGATTTATGGGTTTAGGGTTTTTGGATTGATGGGTTTATGGCTTTAGGTTGGTGCCTTAGGGTGTTAGGATTTATGGCTTTGGGGCTTCGGGATGAAACTGCGGACTCGGCGACGTTACAGTGGTGGTTCGAGTTTTGGAGGGGGCAGATGGGTTCTTCCCTAAGGGCTTTGGGATTTTAGGATTTATGGCTTTAGGCGGTTAGTGCTTTAAAGAAAGGTGTAAAGATTTGGGACTTTAGGGTTTAAAGGGCTGAGGGTTAAGGCTTCTACTAGGGTTAAGAGGGTTACTATACGTTTTAGGAGGTTGCGGATCTAGTGTGGATCGCATTGAATCCTACCCTCCCACAAACTAACCTGGAATCCTCAGTGTGCTGGTGTCGTGCTTCCACCACCACAGTTCTGGCCTCTCCTCCGTCAGATTGGAACACTGATCATGTCTCCGAAAGGTCTCCCCAGGCTCCAGACCCCCCACGCTCGAATGCATGTGGCCTTAACTCGGGTTCGAGACACCCTATCCGTGTTGCCAACACCCTGCTCGCAACACAATTCGCATTCTCTGCAGTCCGAAAACAGCTATGATGAGCTCCAAATCAGAGCCTGAAACACCCTCCCCGCCATTCCAAACCTTTTGAGCTACATCCAAGAATCTGAAACATCCGACGCAAGAGCAAGAAGTCAAGGTTGAACAAGTTTCTCATCCAGCGATTGCCGGAGGAAGCGGCAACGTTCAAGTGGTGCCTGGGCTTTTACCTGGAATTCAGGGTTTGGGATGGGGTTTGCATGAATGTTTGGGCTCCGCGACATCGCCAACGTACCTGAAGTACTGGCACTACGCAGCATACACAACTACATGCATTGCAAATGCATGCACATGTGTACGTGTTCAGCCGCGGCATGTTCCAGATAAGCAGATGCGCACTGTATGCTTTCTGCAGGAGTCTTGATTTTCTATGTATGTATACACATGAACCTGCATCTCTGTAGGTGATGCAGCGTTGTATATACATGTCTCTATGTCTGTGTGCATCCCTCCACCTGTGCTCAATGCGTGTATGTGCGTGCGTGCGTTTGGGTGGGTGGGATGGGTGGGTCTCTCCCTCTTTGTCATTTTTATTGCTATTTGTATGCATGGACGTACGGATGCATGCATGTTATAGTTTGCTACGTTTCGTTACGCACTGCTATGCTGTGCTATGTACTTCCCGGGTTGCAAACTGGCTACGAAGTCCAGTGATCAGAATGCCTCCACACTTAGGCGTACAAACCTTGAACCCAGCACCCCTGGCACACTCATCCTGGCACTGCCTGGCATGCCGAAGCCCTAAACCCTAGCTCCCAAAAGCCCTGTAGGAGGGTTGCAGAACGTCTGGTTTCGCCTCACATAGAATACAACATACATAACGCGTCACAGCACATCATACTTAAGTATCCATCAAAATATGGTATAACATAACATAGTATCCAGTGATATGCTAGAACAAGAACTGATATAGCATGATCGTAAGACAAGCTCTCTTATGCTACGACATGATAGGGTATGGTGTGGCATGATTGTGTATGATATGGCCTGACCTGATCTGATGTGACATGGTAGATGTCTTCCCACGTCACAACCACTCCTCGAGTGAATCCTTGAGAGGCAGTTGATTCGTGGGGCTTCGAGTTCAAGTTAATTAGCGTGCATCAAGAAGTAGCACTGCCAGACTTCATGCAGCACACCCAAGGCCGTGTGAAGGTGTTCATCTTTGAATGGTGCTAACCATCCTCAATCAGTAGTTTTTGCCGAGATCAGTCTGAGCCCGCGTAGTGGAAGTGTAACATCTGCAGCCTTAACTGCAATCAGATCCAAACCCCTCGTAAGCTCTAACTCAGAAATGGGTACAACGCAATATTCACGGTAGTCTGGACCCTTCACATGTACATGAATGTTTGCCACCCTCCCCGTGGCCTTTTCAGGACCTCCCTCAACCTGAACTGTGCCTTGGCAGCAGCGAAATGCCTTGACTTTGAGCCCGCAGCCTTCCCCTCCCGGCTTTTAGTGTTTTGGTTTCGGGGCTTCGGGACTTCGAGCGCCGGAAATGCGTATTTCCAGATTCAAGGGTCAAGTTTAGGATTGGGTTGAAATGTCCACTTGGGCAACAACGCACATTTCATCTTCCGTTTCTGTTTCCGTTTGTTTTGTCGGTCCGTTCGGAGTTCCGTTGTAGGCTTCAGCTTTCTCGAAACGGAACTGGAGACGGAAAAGACGGGACCCCCACAAACGGAGACAAGTGGCACACTGTGCGTTCTCAAGACAGGTTTGTCCTTGACTTGCCCCGGAGCCTGCCCTAAACGCTTCAATCCATTCCCTTCAGTCCCGAAACCCGCCTTACCCCAAATCCTGAACCCTAGGGCTAACCCTAAACTAAACCCGTCATCGGCACAAGGCAACTATGCAGCCAGGCGGCACCGCGATGCCAACAACTTCGGCCCTTCCTTTATCCAGGCCGGGGTTTCAGAGTTTGGGCTTGGGATTAGGGTCTACAGTCTACAGCTTGTGGCTCTAGGGTTTCGGAGTTTGGGGCTTGCGCAGGATTAGGCTGCATAGGGTTCAGCGGTTAATTCAGGGTTGGAGCAATCAGGTGCTGGGGGTGCTTGCGAGTCTTCAGGGCGTTGGTTGCTTGTGTGTGTTCAGTGCTTGAGTGTCTTACGGTTGTCCTCGCTCTTACTGTCATGTTGACCCTAATGCAGTAGCTACTTTGCGAAGTTTTAGCATGGGCAGTACCATCACGGCCGTTCTTACCATTCTAACATTGCATTATGGTGCTGTATTATGACGACCTGGGCTTCCGAAAGTTACGCCTCGTCCTGTCGCTACCCTACCCCTGCCGCTACGACTACGATGACGACGACTAGTACTTCACTACTGCTGCCACTGCTGCGACATCTAATGACTTAATGAGTGTTGCTCTTGTATTGTCTGTGCTATTGCCTTCGCTCGTATTACCGGTGTCGTGCCACTGGTCTTGCTTCACGTAGGGTATGACTGGTGACTCGTACCAACATGGCTGGGAAATTGGCTCACGGACCACGGGTCCTCGGCGGGATTCATGGGAGTGCTTGGACGATTGGCAGTGGATACGTAGGATTGCGGAAGATTGTCCAAATGCATCTAGACGTGAATGTCACCTATGTCTTATGACTTTACTTCCTTCGTCCTCCCGGCTGTTCTAACAAGGACGTACGATATCTCGGAAGTACGCAATGCTGAACAGTTGAGGGACTCATCCGTAAACTCGGGGGCCCCATAGCCGTAAGCCTCTTTGCTTTTCTCTGGAGTTTGGTGGAGTTTGGTAGGGTGTAGGGTTGCATTTAGCTTACCTTTGGTTAGTAGGGAATGGAAGAATGGTAGTAATAGTAGTTTTTTATTACCCCATTCCTCCATTCCCTACGAACCAAAGGTAAGTTTAGCTTTAGCTTAGGGGGTGTGTTTGCCATGGCTAGGCCTTCGGCAAGTTCACCGGCGGAACGCTCAGCGTGCTTTGTTGGCAGCAGGTGTCATTCACTACTCTTGCTGTTTAGACTCGAGTTTAGGGTTTAGGGTTTAGGGTTTTAGGGTCTAGGGGTTCAGCTTTCTTATTGTGCTGCTTCAGACACTGTTGTTGGCGGCAGCGGCCGTGAAAAGAGAAGTAGTAGCACCACTTGCAGTGGAAGCGCTGTTCGAGGTGGTAGGGAACCAGCAGTCATAGCGGCAGACGTAGCCTTTGCCAAGCCAATCGTAGTAGTCTTCACTTCGTCGATGTGGTCGTGGTCTTGGTCTTGCTACGCCTAGTGCGACAATACATACAAGAAGAAGAACAAGAAGTAGCACTAGCAGCACTAGTCGTGGCAGCAGAAGCAGAAGCAGCAGTAGTGGTACTGCCTCCGACTACTGCTACTACCGCAACTACTGCTACTGCTGCTGCTGGTGCGCTCTCTGGTCAACGGTTTGAGCCCAAGAGTCGCGACCTACGTCGTCAACTTCCCGAACGTGAAATCCCATTGCTTTCAAATTCGAAGCCCGCATTGTGCATGCGAGACTGCAGCCGCCTGCACATCACAAGCCTTGTGAGGATAATGGCGCTGTGAGCACTGCTAAGGCTCACAGCCTTATGCCGAGGTAGAGGTTTCAGGACTCGCACCCAGCCGCATTGACTGCCTCACCCGCTGCAAGGTATGGCCAGAGGACAACAAGCAGGAAGGCAAGCCTCACCAGCTGCCACTTGCTAGCATTGTTGTTGTATCTTATGGATTCTGTGACATGTTCGGTGCAAGAAGCCAAGCATTGTTCCCCTGTTGGAGTATGCCAGACGCACCGTGCAGCCCCAAAACACAGCCTTTCTCTAACGGCTTCTTCCACTTGCAAGCCAAAAATCCTTAGTTTAAGAGATTGCAGACCGCTTCCACATCGTGGTTCAGTGCCCTCAGGGCTAGAGCTTTGCTCTAGTGCCACTTCATGGGTGGAGTACTTGTAGGTCCTGTTTGGGTGCGTAATCACTGCAAGTTGACACCCCTGAATCTGAATGCAACATCATGAGGACTCATAAGGGAAATTGTATGGATTAGTGTTTTGAGTGCGGAAAAAAATGTAGCTGGTAGGGTTTCGAAACAGACCCTGCAAGCTGCCTTTGTTCTAACCCAGGCCTGAAAAGATGAAGCAGACAGTGCCCCGGCTCTTCAGGTGAAACATGGGGTTCATTTAGGACTTAGGAATCCGAGTGTGGGATTCTGTGATGGCCTGTTTCGTTTTTGCATGGTTTTGGGTTTCTGCACAGGAGTTTAGAATGCTTGCCTGGGGTTGTTGTTTGCTTTATGTGCTGTTGTTTTTGGATTGAGGATGCTGCGCTTGCCCTAGACACGCCTTACTCGAATGGCAAGAAGCTCGAGACAGGTCTACTGTGCGAGATCTTTGTGCTTCTGATGCACTGTAAGATTGGGACCCCGCTTGGAACCTGCAGCGTAGCGTGAAGAGCGGAGCCGAAAAGATCTTTCAATGCTAGGGGGCCTTAGGGTCCGGAATTCAGGGCCGGCTTTCAGGCTGCATGTGAAGCTGAAGGCGAGCTTAGGGCTCCAGGGGCTTTATGCCTCGGTGCACAACCCGTCAAGAGCTCAGGTAGACATCAAGAAGAACCTCGTGCTGTTCAACGGCAACACCGCCCATGAGGCGAGTACTTCTGCGCACGGTGCTAGGCTCAAATCGGAGATTGCGAAGCTGGAAACCCCAAAAAGTCATGCAGGCCCCAACTCCAACTTTAAACCACACCCCAGATCGAAGCCCCCAGCTCAGGCAAACAACACCCAACTCCTACAACAGGGCGCCAGCAAGTCTAAACAAGTCACAATCTCAAGACAAATTGGAAGCTCACTGCATCCAATGTGAAAGGTGTCAGACTGGGGGTAAAACACTCAGCCATCCGTGAATCGGGCATTGGGTCACTATCGGAATGCCCAAGCCTTAATATGGCCCCAATCCCGCCACCTCCCCAACCCCCAAACCCGTAGAGCGCTGCACGGTCGTAATCCCCATTTGTCATGCTTCCGCCATGTGCCATACCCGACCCCGACACCCCTGCTCCCCAATCGCAACCGTTCACCCCAATCGCAACCGTTCACCCCAAGCCCTGGCTTCAAAGCCCACAACCCCAAACCCCTGAACCCTAAACGGTCATCTAGTGCTGTGATTGGTTCCCTTGCAACTCTTCCGGTTTATAGACTCAGGGTTCAGGGGTGCATACATGTTCAGGATATGGTAAGGTGCTGATTGTTGAGAAGTAAGGCCGCGGGTTCTGGATTGTACCCAAGACCCTTAATTAACCCTAGATTGTTGGAGGTCAATGATTTCGAGGGCACACGCTTCAGTGTGGTCTACTTCTGCTGCGGCTGCCATGTGCCGGGGCAGCAGTGGCAGCTTTACATCCCTAAACCCAGAGCCTTAGGCATGGACCCTGAAGGCTACAAAAACGATACATATATATATATATATATATATATATATTTCTTTCTTTCTGGGTAGGCATGGGTCCAGAGGACGCGCCTCTCGCATCAAATTCAACAAGCACCTAATTAGATTGGAAAGCAGTATGCACTCACAGTCCAAAAGGGCCCGTGGCGCAGAAATCTGCGATGAGAGGCAAAATCGAAAAAGGGGATCGCCAGATGAACCTAGCAGCCACTTCCAGGGCTAAAAGCTGTCTGGCCAATCCGAGCGCCTCTCATTTGAAAGCACTGACACACGCAACCAGGCTCGGGAGCGTGGACCCTCCAAAAGCGTGACAACAACAACAGCTGGCCCATGAACGACCACGAAGCCAGCAACAAACCTACAGACGACAACAGGGAGAGCTGATCATCAGACTTCCCTGCGGTCCAGCTTTGAGCATTCCTCCAGGGGCTGGGAGAGGCAAGAACAAAGCTAACATGCCCCACACTTCAAAAGAACTGTGCCCACTCAAGCATTCCCAAATGTGCAGTGACAACGTGTGCACATCGAAAAAGCAGAGCCGAAGGGTGTAATGTCACATCTGAGGAGGGTCACACGGCCAACTAGTTGGCAGGTGAGACTTGCCAACTTGCTTCGTATATACACATACATATGTCGAGCACTCTTACGTTCCAGCAAGTTCAAGCTACTCAGGGGGCAATCCGGCAATCGGCTCAGCAGTATTCCCCACTGGTGCTCAAGGTAAGCCTTCGCAGCCGTGAAGACCGAGGCATAAGACATCAACATGAAGTGGATGCGCGGGTTGAACGCATAGCCAAACGTCAAACTCTGAAGGCTGCTGCGTAGCTGGCTGCTCTCCAGGCTCCGGTAGAACACATAGCCAAACGTCAAACTCCGAAGGTTGCTGCGTAGTTGGCTGCTCTCCAGGCTCCGGTTGAACGCGTAGCCAAACGTCAAACTCAGAAGGCTGCTGCGTAGCTGGCTGCTCTCCAGGCTCCGGTAGAACGCGTAGCCGGACGTCAAACTCCGCAGGCCGCTCCGGTTGAACGCATAGCCAAACGTCAAACTCCGCAGGCTGCTGCGTAGTTGGCTGCTCTCCAGGCTCTGGTTGAACGCATAGCCAGACGTCAAACTTCCCAGGTTGCTGGGTAGTTGGCTGCTCTCCAGGCACCGGTTAAACGCAAAGCCAGACGTCAAACACCGCAGGCTGCTGCGTAGTTGGCTGCTCTCCAGGCACTGGTTGAACGCATAGCCAGACGTCAAACTTCCCAGGTTGCTGGGTAGTTGGCTGCTCTCCAGGCACCGGTTAAACGCAAAGCCAGACGTCAAACACCGCAGGTTGCTGGGTAGTTGGCTCCTCTCCATGCTCCGATAGAACGCATAGCCAAACGTCAAACTCCGCAGGTTGCTGGGCAGTTGGCTGCTCTCCAGGCTCCGGTTAAACGCATAGCCAGACGTCAAACTCCGCACGTTGCTGGGTAGTTGGCTGCTCTCTATGCTCCGGTAGAACGCATAGCCAAACGTCAAACTCCGCCAGTTGCTGGGTAGTTGGCTGCTCTCCAGGCTCATGACGTACCGCCTTCCGCTACGCGGCCATGGCATGCGGTACTGGGGCTACCGAGATTCCTCAATGGGCGACTCGAGCCCTCATATATATATATATATATATATATATATAGTAGGTACATAAGGGTCCCAGGTTTCAGGGGCCATGGTTTCAACCTCGGTTTTCTGGAGGATAAACACAACCTTCGGAAGTCCCCCTGAAGCTCGGCTCCCCGATCGGAAACCCCAGGGGTCCCCTGAGACCTGAGCCCGAAACCCTCTGTCAAGATAGAGTTTGGGGCTTCGGAGTTGCTTTTGAATTTAAAGGGCTGAGGCTTCGGGTATGTAGAATACCGAACACCAACCGGAACAAAAAAAACACATCAAGAATCCCAAGAAGGAATTAGAAGTCCGATCCCACACCCCTCGATGTGTGTTTCCGGGACGGTCACAAACCTCGGCAACCGCTTCAGGTGTATACATATGTATATATATATATACTCAAACCTACATACATACATACATACATACAGACATATATACGGACGGACACAGGAAAAGAGTGTCTTCCGTGATACTACAGTTATTTTCATATATCTGTATATGGATAGATAGATAGATAGACAGGATAAAGTTCAAAACTAGCTACATATTTATGTATTTGCTCGTTTTTATCGACTTATACAGTTTTAAAATTTACATATTTGTATACACTCAACTGCCCATGCATATGGATGCATGCATGATGCATGCATATGGGTGCGTGGCATGCATGTATGTAGGTAGGTATGTATGGTGCGGCTGTATATATGGCTGTCTGTGTGTATGGATTTATGATTTATGGTTGTCTGGTATGGTATGTGAGATCTGTAGTGGATGTAAAATATCACAGAAATAATTGAATCACTTCCACATACGCACACGTACCGTGTATTTTCACCCTCCTACGATGTCCATCGTCCTGCTGCACACTACTTTGCGGTTGCTTCTTTTTCAAGCACACATGCGCGCACACACAAACACACACACACACACACACGCACACGTAGATATATATATATATATATATACAAATATGATATATGTATATACACATGCATGCATACATACATACAGACAGACAAACTTTTTGATATATACACACACAGACACACATAGAAACGCCTGAAGAGCAGGGTCACCAGGTTGTGCACGCCGGGGTTTCAGGGGTCCAGGATTTGGGGGAGGGCTCAAGCTGCATGGCATCATGGCATGCAGAGCTTCATCCCTGAACCCCAATCCCTAAAGGCCAAAGCCTCAATCGCTAGGTAGAACCTAAACCTAAACCGAGGATACATGTTTAGATTTTGAAAGTCCGGGCATCCTAGTCACACACCAAGAATGGAACCAACCTGAAGCAAGGTTTTTGTTACGGGTTAGGGGTTTTTGTCTGGGTTAATGCCGTGGGGTCGGTTTGTATTATCGCGTACCTTAAGCGCCAGGGTTCTCTGGAGAACACGCGAGTGTTTCGAAGGTAAACCTCATGGTTTCAAGCTGGTTGGGGCGTTTTCTTGCCGTCCTTGCAACTAGCCTGGACCTCCAAACCTTGAATAGCTTCTTTCTTGAAGGACAGTAGTCAGTAGTTTCCATGATAGTCCAGGAGGGGCCTGAGTGCTCTATGCCAAAATGCCGGTCCTTCTGTTGAGGAACGACTTCCAAGGGATGGGAATGTTGAAGAGCTTAATGAGACATGGCGCGTCAAGCAGGGCTTTCGCACAAATTCCTGCTTTTCCGGCACGAAAGGATTTAGGGAGCTGTGTTTCTTCAAACACACTACCATGGCTTCCTCAGTTACGGAGTGTCTCGATCGTGTAAGCCTTCATCAAGATTCGTATCATACGCCACATCGAAAAGTAGTTCATGCCTCATGCAAACGTAACCCGCCAAACTCTACGATAGCAGGACAAGACCCCGAAGCCCGTCCAAGAGGAGCTCAAGAAGTTCAGCATCTTGGAGTGAACATCCCCTTGTTTTCTGCTCACCGACGCCTTGCTTTGTAGTTTCAGGGTTTACGCCTCTGGGTTGTATGGCCTTGGGGTCGCAGGGCCGCGTCTCCCAAAGCAGCGTATGACAGTATAACCCACACCGAAGCCCTGCACCTCTATACCCTGGCAGTGCTGCCTCAACCCTACGCCGAAACCCGAACCCATGTTCAAGTCGGAATTGGTAGTGCCAACCCTTCCTTAGGGTTGCTGAGTCTAATTAAACTACAACGTGCTCCTCAGAAGAAGCCCCCACTTTGATGCAGTCGGGTTCAGGGTCTTCGGGTTGAGGGCGTGGAGATCATGGCCTTGCGCTTGTCGAGGTAACATGGCCAGAAAAGTGCTGAAAGGTACAGGGCTTAAGGCTTAAGGATGCATGAATCTCAGAGTTTCGTGTCCGGCAAACCCGAAGCTCAATCTTTTTCCGAGCTCCCGGAAAAGCCCCAACCCTGATTCCACGGTCCCAGTCAACATACCATCAAGATAATTTATTTGAAGCCGACCTCCTGAAGAGCAACGCCCTGACGGAGAAGCCTCACAACAGTGATCCACATGCCCCAATTCAGGTCTTGAAAAATCGCAAGCAACTCATGCTAGGATTGCAAGTTCACCCACAAGCCCCACATTTCACAGGCTTTCACATCCCGGCCAAGAACGAAAAGAGGTACACCCTCTTGCCGAAGCCCCAAGGCAAGTCTCGCTTTGAAGCTCGGTGTTAAGGTTCGTACCCTCTCATAACATGCCTGAACTCTCAGCGCATGGCTCCTCAGGGCCATTTTCACGCACAAATTGACGTGGCGTCTTCTTGAAGGGATAGCTCAGAATGGAATTAGGGTTTCCGACGTTTGTGTTCAGGAGTCTGGTTTGCCAGCCTCCTTTGGCCCAGGACCCCAATCCTTCGAGCCCGTTTCAGCCCTGGCAACAGCCAAAACAACCTCAAACCCCCAATTCCATGATGTCTAAGTCCTCAACCCTCAAGTGCACCCCTAAACACGGAAGGGTCCTGGCATGGGTTGTTGTTGGCTTCGATGGTTCCTGAGCTTCGCTTTGGGTTCAGACATGGGAATTTCGGGTCTGCGGTTGAGGTTGCTGGGTTCAAGTTTGAGTTCCCGACTCTAAGTGTTTAACGGAGTTCATTGGCTTTTGGTTTGCAAGTTGGCACGTGTCAGGTTCTGGACAGCCCCACGCTCTTGACCCAACACCTCAGCTTTAAAGCCAATTTGGAAACCAAAGCTTGTAGACATCTTTTTCTTCGCCCGCCTGGCGAGATTCCCTGTCCGTTTGTGAAGGCTAAGACAGTACCTCAGGCAAGGCCGTTATGCTAGGAAACCCCAAGAAGTTTTCTCCAGTTTCAAGGGCAAGGGCTTGGAAGCCTTAATTTCAACACAATCCCCCAGCTGTTCAGGCTGTATTAGACAGGCTTATCCGAATCCCCTGTAGCCCCGGGTCCGAACCCCTGGGCCCAAGCCCCGGAGGCTACAAAGCGAACATGGGCACTCGAAAGAGTGTCTTGAAGAAGTGGCCGGCACAGAGGAGCTAAGGGACTCGCTGGGCGCCCGTGTCCTAGGCATGTAGGGTGTATTTAGACGTCAGGGCCGTTAGGGTTTCGCCCGAAAGGAGAAGAAGAAGCTCAAGTGCTCTGATAGACATCACCTAGAGTTTAGGGTCAAGCGGTTGAGGCTTTCGAGGGTGTCTTCAGGGCCCTGAGTGGGTTGAGATGTCTGCTCAAACTTGAAGCCCTGTAGCCACTGTAGCCCTTTTGGCCTCAACCCCCAAGCCCTAGATGGCGCCCAAATCCTCAACTACGAAACCTGATCCGTCGGCCGCAGACCTTTGCAGTTCATCTATTGTCGGCAAGACAAACTTCAAGGCCTTTTCAGTTCATGGTCTTGGGCCTTCCGGTCTCTAATCGGCGACCTGGATTTTGTATAACAGAGAGTACGGTGACGCTTTTTAAATATATGGGGGCCCAGCCAGCCGCAATGGCCGCAGAGGTAGTATGAAATATTTGTTTAAATCCGTATATTTAAATCCCAGTATGACGTGATCTGTTTTAAAAGGTGAAGGCTGGAATGCTGGAGGGTTGAAGGCTGGAAGGGGTTGAAGGCTGGAAGTGGTTGAAGGCTGGAAGGGGTTTAGGGCTGGAGGGGTTGAAGGCTGGAAGGCTTGAGGGGTTGAAGGCTGGGCTGGAGGGGCTGAAGGTTGGAGCGGTTGAAGGCTGGAATGCCTTCACTTCCTCCAGCCCCAACCCTCCAGCCTTCAGCCTTCCAACCTTTCCTCAGCCTTCCAACCTCCCTCCAGCCTTCCTCCAGCCCTAGCCCAGCCTGCCTCCAGCCCAGCCTCCAGCCCTTCAGCCTTCCCTCCAACCTTCCCGCCTCCTTCCTCTCCCAGCCTTCTAACCTTCCCGCTTTCCGGCCTTCCTCCAGCCCCAGGCCAGCCTCCAGCCTTCCAGCCTTGAGGCTGCCAGCTGGCTGGAAAACTGGAAGGCTGGAAGGCTGTAGGGTTGGAAGGCTGGAAGGCTTGAAGGCTGGAGGGCTGGGGAGGGCTGGAAGGCTGGAAGGCTGGAGGGCTGGGTTTGGAAAACTGGAACGCTGGAGTGGAGGAGGAAGGCTGGAAGGTTGGAAGGCTGGAGGGGTGGAGGGCTGGAGGGCTGGGCTGGAGGAAGGCTTGAAGAAGGCTGGAAGGTTGGAAGGCTGGAGGGCTGGAGGGCTGGGGCTTGGGGCTGGAGGAAGGCTGGAAGGCTTGAGGAAGGCTGGAGGGCTGGCTCGGTTTGGCTTGAACCTAAAGTTGAAAGGTGTGGCTTCTACCTGAACCCTAAGCCCTTAAACCTTAAACTCCAAAATCCTAAACCCCAAACCCACCAATGATCTGCAAATTGCCGGATATGTTATTTCGAGGCGGGCCCTGGCGATGTTTCACGGAGGTAGTGTAACATACCTGTTTAACCTATTTATATATCCGTGTATTTAAAAACAGACGCCGTAACAGCATTTTTTAGAGGCTACTTAGCGGCTACTTGTATCATAGGCTTTATGGTTGGTGCCCTAGTGATCCCATGCCTCCAATTTGGGTCTTGGCCCAAGCGCTGTGGCAATTGCCACAGGCACGCGGCCTGCTTCCCAAATGCGCAGGTCGAAGGTTCAAGCGAAAGTCGTGTAATCGTAGGAGGCAACAGGCAGTAGTGTGTAGTGAGATCAAATTGCAGATCGCCTGATGTTGCTTGAGGGATACGGAGCTTTCATGAAGGTGTAGGAGATTGCGGATTCAGACAAGTACAACTGCAATGTCGCGAGTTTGCTGTTCCTGGAAGCTTGCCGTCAGTGCGTAGAAGTTCCAGTTTTTGGCGCTAGATGAGTGAGCATTGTGTCTCAGGCCACGCATGTCTTGCAGACACCCACAGCAATGTGCATAAATGAAAGTCGTGGCATGGCCACACTATTCAGGGGCTCGTCGACGTAATTTCGAAATCTCGAATCCCGCCGCAGTCCCGTGTGTTCCACCCCTCGGAATTATGCTCTACCATGCATGGATTGTTGAGCTGCTTCCCAAATCTTAGGGCAGTGCGTTGATACTCGTGCAACATGGGTTGCTATGGGCTTTGTGAGTTTTTAGGATCTATAGGTGGCGTAATGCTGTCTGCAGCAAGAACAGTAGAGTTGAAAACATTGAGACATCTTGGCGCTATCGTCTTCCATGCAGGCAAGGGTATTTTGTCTTAAGAGCGGGCTGGGTTGTTTCCACATACTGCACGTGCATGTGCAGATGGACATAACATCGCCTACGGCATGACACAACCACTATGGCAGATATGTCAACGCGTACACGGGCTTCCATTTGTCCGTAATTATATAAAGTTGCACATGCCGTATACATGAGCACGTGTGAAACACCTTTAAATCCATCCATTTCTGAGACACACAGTGTTACGACCGACTCCACAGCGTCCCTATGAAACGTCTCCCAAAAGCTAGAGCCTGTTAAGCAGTGCTGGTTTCTATGAAGTGCCCAAGATATCCCAAGATGGCTTGAGCTCTCAAATCTCACTCAATGCGGCGTAGCCTGCAGTGCTGCAAGCGCAGTGTACCTTGGAGAGTCAAGGTGGATGTGGTCTGATCATGATCCGAATTCCATTGCATCACTCCACTGGCGTGATAGAAGCTAATATTTAAACCTTTGGCTCTAAACCCTACAGCGGGAACCCCAGAAGACATCACTGTCGGGCGTTTGCGATGCCAAGGGACTCGCAGTCAGAACAAGCTTGTCGGCGGGGTCTCGGATGTAGCACTGAGCGGAAAAGGATATTACCCTGAACCCGCACATTACCCGAATCTTCGGAGTTCAAGATCTTTGGTGTCGTGTGTTGAACAGTGGCCCCACAGCGATACTAACGGGATTCCAGAACCTCAGTCCCAAAGTTTCGTGAGTGTGGACGGAGCTGCGCAGAGGCCTGGCCTTCCTTTAGGTTCTCTGGAAGGCCGAGTGGCGACGATCAGACCGCATCGGGGGGAAACCCAGCCAGAAGCAGAGAGTGAGAGGGACTGTTCTCCCTGCGGCTACGGGCCGAGGGATTTAAGACTTCCTTACCAGAGCTTGCGATCAGCCCCCGTAAGCTGGAAGCTGTGAGCACTGAACCTTAAGCCTCAAGCTTTGCTAGCTTCAATCCGAGGTGGGGAAGTGGGCCGAGTGAGAACAGCCCGGCTCAACATTTGTGTAAGTTTTAGGGTGAAGGTAACCCTCCAAAGGGAACGTGGACTTCGTGAGAGTGGAAAAGCATTTCTAAGCTCGTAAGTTGATGTCCCAAAGTTTTGTTTGTAACAGTTTTGGTTCTAGAAGGGTTTAGTGTGACATTTAGGGCTTAGGGCTTTGGGGGGTAGGGTTGGGGTCGTTCTCCAGGTTTAGGGAGTAGTTTACTGCTTCGCAAACTCGAAGCCATTTCTCAAACCCTGAAGCCCAACTCCCTTGCCCTCAAACCCTGAAGCCTAAACCACCAAATCCTAAACCGAACACACTTTTCTGCTGTGGCTTTCCTACCGACGGAAGAACCCGACAAATTCAAGCTAAATCCCAAACTCTTTGACTGTCTGGCCTTCCACGGGGAGTACTCGAAGAGGATGACTCCGCTTGGAAACCACTGCAAACTTAATTGGCAGGTGCAAAAGATGGGATCCAACCCCAGTGTTCAAGGATTACGGTTCATAGCGGTCGGAAAAACAAGTAGTGCTACTGTTTTAGTTTGCCTTACTTTGATCATACTACAGCACGCCCTAAGCCGTAGTCTCATCATTCAGGCGCGCAAAGAATTGCGGTGCTTTCGGCCTTCGCGCGATGGCAGGGCGAGTTTAGGCTGATGTAGCAGTTCACGATTAGTGCAGCTTGCAGGGTTTGACGGGATGGGGGGACTAAAAAGTCTTTTGGGAGAGGAAGAACACACAGCACTACAGCGATGAGGGTAATTATTGATTAAATCATCATTACTGTACTATGTTGATAATTTAATGTTTCTCACGACGATATTGCTGATGACGGTGGGTTTGACGGTTGCCTCTCGGCGATAAATGGTAGTCGTGATGTTGTTTGTGATGAATGTTGATGATGACATGCGACGAAAATATGTTCATGGTTGATGATGCTTTTCAGGTGGAACAAGCACGACTAGTTTAGGTTTAAGGTGCAGAGTTCAAGGGCTCGACAATGTATTCTGCTTTGACAGGCCATGACCGAGCAGCAGGAGACGGCTGTCACACCATGGGGTTGTGGTTTCGGCTGCCAAACAGGCAAGGAGCTACTTCAAGGATCTAACGCGACTCAAGGACACAATCTTAAACCACTGACCAATGGCTAATGAGTGAAGTCTCCTTGGAGCATCGCATGCAGCCGCCGACTGTACCTGACTGACACATGCTCAAAAAGCTCAAGCTTTCAGGCAGCTGGCATTGGCTAAACTAGCTCTACCATGGAGACGTTTGGCACGAAGACAGCCCCACTGATTGACTTCGAGTGACTACATACAGCAAAGAACCTCGGAGAACAACAATCAGCCAAGCGTTGCGGCGGCACCTCTCTCAAACCCAAACGCTCAACCTCGAAGCTGTGAAAGCCCTAGACCCCAAATTCTGAACCATTCTCAAGCCCCTTATCGAAGCGCAAGTCAGGAGCTTCAGCGACGTTTGCAGCGCCCGCAAGCGGCTGAGTCCTCGCCATCACCCGCGCCAGGCCGCGACCTCATGGGAGTTTTTCGGATCATTTTGGAGGGTCTCTTTATGTGCGTGTGCGCGCATGTGTCCAGAAATATGCAAACAGATAAGATGATAGACAGATAGAGGCAGGCGGCTACTGTCGGAGTCGGGATAACCAGTAAAATCTTACAGAGCTGTAAACCCTGAAAAGCCCAATCCTGAAACTTGATGTATAGGGCCCCGAATCATTAGCACCAGCATCCCCATACATCCTGTTACTTCTGGTTCGTGATATGTAACATACCCCAAAACGCTATGCGAAAAATTCTGACCCCTGGATCGAAGCCCTCTTCCACGTGCGAAGGTCCACAAAGCCGAACCACCCAAGACCCTAAGCCCTCGACCCTAAAACCATCTAAGACGGTTATCTTACGCAATCCTGGTTCTACAGAAATATAGGAATCCTTACAGGAACGGTTGTTGGGAATTTCAGGAGAACTCGAGTCGGAATCCTTCCAAAAAACCCGTAAAACCCTGTGCGCAGGTGAGGTCGCCAAGCGACCCAGTGAGCGAGGCGGGAGTGGAGGGGGGGGTTTAGGGGTTAGGGGTCCTTAAAGAGTTCCCTAAAAGGTTCCTTAAAGGGTTCGTGTAAGTGAGGGTCTAGGAGGGTGCTTTTTTTTTTCGGTGGTTAGGGCTCAGGGTTTTAATGTGGGTTTAGAGTTTAGGTAGGAGGCAGATGCAGGGTGTACAGTGCTTTCAGAGTTTGGTTTGTTTTGTCACATGCTGGTAGTGGTTAGGGTTGAAAAGGGCGTGTAGCGCTCGTTTTCGGGCTTCCAAGGTGATTTGTGTTTTAGAGCTTTCAGTATTATCAGGGTTTATGATCGACCGCAACGCTGGCTGCGCGCTCTTGAGAACCAGAAACCCCACCAAGCAAAGGCCACGCTCCGTCTATGAAACCCCTGGGGTTTAGGGTTCAGGGTTGAGGATTTTGGGTTTTTAGTTCCGGGTTACGAAAAGGGAACCATCGTCCTTCGACTGTTTGAGATAGTCACGTCCATGGGAGAAATGCCGGCATTGCCTAGAGGTGCTGAGATGCAACCGGTGGCAGTCTGAGATTGCAGAGTCTGTGTTTAGGAGTTTTTGCTTTGGGGCTCATGGCTTCCTTGGGGTTTGGGTTTCGGGTGGAGCGCACCAGAATTTCGCAGATACCAGGTGAAAAGTCCGGGCGACAGGATCCCAGGGTATCTACTACTATTTCGGTTTCTTTGGGAGGCTCTGTCACTATAGTACCAAGGAATACTAGGCTTCCGAACCTCAACATTGAAAACCCTCTGCTCCCGCCGCACGGCCTGTGTGGGTGCTTTTTACCAGGTCTAGGTGGAATGGTTCAGGGTTGCGTTGTTTACAAAGCCCGGCGCTTCGGGGTTCAGAGTTCAGGTTTAGCGCTTAGGGTCAGTTAAAAAGATCCGAATGCGGAATGGAAGCAAGCTTGTGTAGCCAGACGCATTGTCTGGATTTCCTGAGTTTTGCGAAGCCTCCATTCCCAAATCGGAAAATCTGGTCGCAAGGGAAGAATGTATATAAGTCACAGTTCCACTGTGATGTGGATGATAGATGATGCTGGTTGCTATGGTCATTGAGCTTGGAGGGTTTATCCTAAGCTTGCTTTTAGGCAGATCACTGCTTGCTTAGAGCGGGGCTGATCAACATGACAAAGCGTAGCTCCCACCCACGCTCTTTAATGCTGTACCTTAAAGCACCAAGCCCTACACCCGAAGCTGAACCACAAATCCCAGACCCAAATCGAAAGCCAGAAGCCTGTATCATATCATGTTGTGCCTTGATACATCAGGTTATGTTTTCAGTGTATTGTACAAACATTATACTGCATCCTAAACCCCCAAACTGTCAATCGCACCCTAAACCACGGAGTCCTGTCATTGACAAATCAAAAACCAGCTCGGGATTCAACGCCCATGCTGAGATTTATGACAGCGCCGGGTTCCTCGCAAAATGCCTTGTTAGAAGTAAACATGCAGCTGCAAGTTTAGGGTTTCTGAGGGTCGTAGGATTGTCACCGCCATTATCATGATTGTCATACCCCAGCGCCAGATCCGTTGCTGACCCAGGTCTCGCAAAGATCGATGTTGGAGCGGCAGCAGCAAATGATGAGGCCGCCATGGGATGAAGCGGGTTTAGGGCTTCATTGTTTGGGGCATCGTGCTTTGGACGAATTGGGGTTGTGGGTTAGAGGGGAGTGATTGCAAACGGTTGCAGCAAGAAGAGTCTTGTTAGCGTTGGGTCTGCTAGGTTTCCTCAGAATAGAACATACAGTAATGTGGAAAACGCAATAAGATCTGCACGAGCAGCACCATCACTAGCATTACCGATCCCACCGCCACCACCAACACCGCCAAACCCCACCGCCACGACAATCTATTCTCAGCCGTCGCGAAATGCATTGGGTGATACAGATATCAAGTGTAATGACATGAAGGACGCGAGCCCAGAACTAAGACGCGGCAATGGCGGCATCGTGCCCGTAGCTGGTCATCACAGCAGCACTGTATACTCTAGTGGTGGCAGTAGTTTCAGTCTCGCACTTCAGGGACATGGACGAGCCGCTGACGGTTCTGGAAGGCTCCGTGAACAACCTGCAGCAGGCCAGTCCAGATTCGGCTCGTCGGATTTGTGTTGGTTCTCGAGGTTCTGTTTGATGCTTGGTCTTGCCTAAAACCCTCAACCCGAAACCCTTTGCTGTTTGATCCGAAGCGCGACATTTCCCCGGACTCTTGAAGCTTCTCGAGAAAGATCGGGTTTCTGGCTCCCGGCTCGCATGTCGCTACGCTTGAAGCTCTCACTCCAAATGCAGTTTTGCGTCAGCATGTTGATTACGTCGTCCCTGTCGAAAAAACTGGACTCAAAGAGACCCATGTCAACCGGGTGGGTATCTGTGTTTGTTATTGCAGTCGGCTCTTTGTGGGATGTGTCTCATACAGACACATACACACATCCATCCATCCATCCATCCCTCCGTCCCGTCCCATCCCATCCCATCCCATCCCATCCCATCCCATCCCATCCCATCCCTCCATCCATGCGTCCATCCATTCATTCCATCCATCCATACATCATCCATCATCCCACCCCATCCCATCCATGCATCCACGCATCCATGCGTCGATCCATCCATCCATCCATTCATCCATCCATCCAGCCATCCAGCCATCCAGCCATCCAGCCATCCAGCCATCCAGCCATGCATACATACATACATATATATATATATATATATACATATATATATATATACATATACATATATATATATATATATATATATATCAGACACATGTATATGCATAATTATGTGAAAAAGTACATGTCATGTACGACACATGCAGACGCTCGCATTGTTTGCTCTTTGTTTGCTTCAACCTTTGATAGCACTTGTGACGCTTGGGCATGCCTGCATGTGTGCGAAAGAAGTAAACAAAACAGACACACACATACATATGTATATACATGTATACACATATGTCAGTGTATGACATACATTATGTGTATAGAGCTGTTTCTCTCTCTCTCTCTCTCTCTATGTCTGTCTCTCTCTCTTTCTCTCTGTCCGTCTGTCCGCGTGTCTGTCTGTCTGTGTTTCTGTCGGTCTGTCTGTCTCCCTGTCAGTCTGTCTCTGTCTTTCTCCGAAAACGCAAATTTGTGTGTTTGCGTATTTGCATGCATGTCTGGATGTGCATGTGCCGGTTCATTTGCACAGTTGTGTTTCTGCTTGCGCTCGTATGTCCTTGCCTGGGGCAGTGCGGCATTGCTGTATTCAACCTGTCAAGGTGAGCACGATGATCCGAACCGAGATCAACCTCCAAAATCGCTTGTTGGATAATGCGAACGAGGCACCTGGAGCGTTTCTGTTGCGTTGCTGCAGACACTGTAGGGGTTCATGGCACCGCCGCCACCACTTCTCCTGGACCCTCGATTCCGAAGCCGATGCCATGGAGGTCTTTGAGGGGAAGAAGCCTCAGTCGATTTTGCTGGACGCTACTCTCTCGCGTTGCCCGATTGCCAACTTCCTTCTCATGCGAACTCTGCACAGGACTCATTTTCCCATTCCAAGTCCCACATGGCATACTACTAAAGTTGCCCCAATCCTTAAATCCCGACTTTCGGGTCTTGGATGTTTTCATCAATATCAATCCGTGCGGAGGATCGGCGAGGGAAACAACTAAAATATCTCGGATCTGCTGCAAGCCTGCGCCGGGTACTTAAGCACTATGCACGCGACATTGGTTTGTTTGTTGGGTTCTGCCTTCTCCTACAATCTGAGCATGATGATTGCAAGTGGACCCTCCGTCTACCGTCCACAAGACCCCCAACCCGTTACCAGAGCTAGTAGGGGCCATATACCCCCGTTTACGGAGCCAAGATCGCGAGCAAGCAAGCGAAGGATCTCCCCGGAGCCACCGGTGTTCAGGGTATAGAGTCTAGAGTTCCCTGAACCCGAAATTAGAACACGAAACCTCGGTCCACTTCTGCATCAGAGCTGCCAAAGTCCCACTCGTATCTTCGGTTCTGAAAAGTGGGGCTATGTAAGCCCAGTCGACCAGCGTGGCACCTATTGAACATCGCGACGAATGAATACCTGCTTTAGAGTCCTCAACAAACCGCATGTGCACTGTGCAGAAACTGGAGCTACTGTTTACGTTTTTGGAAACATCTGTAGACATCCCGGCCTTGGGCGTCTGAACTGCCTGAAACCCTACGTGACACCTACTGCAGGCCTCAGACCCTGCGCAGTCCAGCTGCGCGTCATATCCCCGTACTACATCTGCTTTTCTACTGAGTGCTTCTGCCATGCTACGCTACATATGGAGCACATCATCTTGTTGTAAGTATCTGCCGCCTCTACCCTACATCCAATGCTTGCAGCCCTAAACTCCTTAACCCCAATTGCTTCTTAACCGCCTGAACCCTAAGTCCCGGATGCCCAGATTTTTTTCTCCATATCTTTCCCCGCACAATTTATAGGACACGTTTACTAGGGGTTCGAATAATGTAGGGGCCTTGGTAATTATCAATGCTATGTTGGGGCTCCTTATTGCAATTGCAGTATAATAGACCCCAAAACCCCATCCTAATTATTCAGGCCCCTACACTATCCTAAACCCTAGACCTTAAACATTAAACCCGGTTCTATGTTTTTGTACACTTTCTGCTAGACGACCGACCGCACCTCCGCTCGCTTGGGGCGCGCGCGGTCGTCCTGAGCCCAGTGCAGGGAAGGGGCTGGGCCATCAATGTCTTCGTAGCTCGGGTACTACAGTTTATAGGGGCATGAAACAGGAAGCCAAGAGTGTTTTCTGGTTTCTTGTTCTCACGGAGAATTGGATACCTTGGGTCAGGGAGCTTAGCAACTGGGACCTGGACATTCGCTTTTGAACTTTGGCAGATTGTGGTTTCGAAAGGTAAGGGGTTCACCTTTGATGAACACTCCCACGAAAAGAAGCTCACCTCGTTTGGGTTCCTGATGCGGCGGTCCAGAATGTCAAAAACTCTAAATCCTGTAATCTGAAAACAGGATCGGTTACAGTGAAAACCCTAAGCTTTCAGATTGTTTCTTCTCCTCGCGTTTCGCCGCGGCTTGGCTTCGGAGTTGGAATTCCTCAATGTTCCTGCTACAGGCGTAAGGCAGAGGAAAACCCCAGGAAGCGACCAGGAATGAGCACAATTGCCAAAAGGAGAGAGGCGCGAGAAGCTGCATCTGCTTACTGTTGGGTTTAATGTACTAGGATGCCCAGTAGTACCCTTATTCCCATTTTGTAGTCCTAGGCTCCTTATAAAGTTACCCAATGCCAAAAAGAGAGGCCTTTTTGTTCTTAGGTTACTGGGTATCCTAGTGTAGGAACCTGGTGAACCCACGTAAATTAGGATTCATGTGGACAAGACCCTACAGGTACAAACCATCCAGGGCTTCAGGTTCCTAGATCAGGGATGAAGGTACCCGAAGCTGAAGCAGCACAACCCGAAGACCTGTACGGGGCAGGGTTTAGGGTTTAGGGTCTAGGGAAAATGCTGAAGTCCTAACTAAAGCCACCAAACCTCGAGCCCTCCACATCGCGTCTCCAGAGTTTCGGGGGTAAAAGGGCCCTGACGACGGGCTCTTCACAACCTCTCCAGGATGCTCACTCGCTTCCAGACTCTGGATCGAAATCGCTGGCTGGGTATCTCTGCTGCTTGGCCTCGCGCGACGTTTAAACATGTGCCCATAGACAAAATATGTGTACATAGCTTATGTACATGTGATGGTAGGCATACATGTATGTTAATTGCGTTTTTGCAGAAAAAACTACATTGCATGTGGTCTTCAAGTCCGCAGCTCCATGGTACAGTTGTGTAGATGTTGCTTGTTGCTGAGGCTTTAAGATTGCTGGTTTAGGTGGTGGCATTGGAGATGTTAAATGAATCTTCATCTTCACCGCCACACCAGAAGTGTTTTGGGTGTGCTTTTTTGCATAGCATGGCTTTCTTTTTGGGCATAGGATGGTTAATGTTTTAGATGGCTTAGGGTTTACAGCTGATATCAGCTTTCCTTGCGTTCGCTTCCCCGCAGCCACAGAGCCCAGTGCAACCTTAGCCTAGGTTTCCAAGCAATAAACCCATTGCAACAATAATCTAAGTTTCTATAGTCGAAACCATCGCACCCTAGTTCTAAACCCAGATTGCTTGCATGCTATGTCACATGGTGTTTGAGGTTGAGTAGAGTCTGGAGACTTACTTGGACCGGGGTAATTCGTGCGTGGAGCATTGAGTGACATGTAGTCCTTGATCATCAAGCTGATTTGTGTATAGGGTCTCGATTATGCTCCAAGTCTCAAACCTCTGATGGGCTGGACTATAAGGGCTTGGGGTCGACCCAGGTGCTTGCGCTCTTCATCGCTCTCGTCATCCTGTTCGTGTATGAGGTTCTTCCGTAACCTGAATCCTGAGCCTAAGGCCTCGACCTTGTAAAGGCGATACTCTCGGACGCAGCACATGGCTTTCGCACAGGGCCGTGTACAGACGGCCTGCCCTGCTCCGGAGAAAGAATTGCAGCAGGTCTCATGCGCAGCAGATGATGCAACTAGCAACAATGATGGAGCTCAGTGTCCTGACTTCTGCTTCTGTGATTGTAATCTAGTACCGACGCCGGTCTTACCATTGTTATGAGTACTATTATCGAGCCTGGTTTTGGCCTGGTATTGATTTTGCCGCAAAGTCGGGCATACTGTTTGGCGATTGGTAATTGCTAAACGTTGAGGGTCAATGAGGATCTAAGTTGTGTTTTGATATTGGCCTTGAGAGGAGGAGTACAACAGCAGTAACTGTCGGAATAAGAAGAGGATTCGGCATGACGAGGCTGTTAGTTCTTATACACCTTCGATGAGCATGGTGGTGCTGAGGACCATGGCGGTGATAATGATCTTGATGGTGATGACGACGATGATGGTGGCGGCGATGACCATCATAGTCGTCATCATCATCATCATCATCATCATGATCGCTGTCGGGATCATGATCCTGCATGTGGCCAGTACGTATTTCGGGCCTTTTGTCGGCTCAGAGCTGAATAGCGTTTTAGTGATAGTGTGGCTGATGGACGGCCGGGTCCCATTGGGGTGCAGCCCTAGTCACAGCCCCAGTTCTAAGTCCTGCATCTGCATGAGCTGGTGCTTGAGAATTCTGCGAAATCTGTCTCGGTTGGGGTTTAGTGCTCCTTGTTTCGGACTATTTGAAGATGGAGACCTTGGCCTTCTTCGTCGTCTCCTTCACACTCGAGGCGGTTTTTCTGGCGCGGCTGCTGTTTATTGCATGCACGCGGGCCAAGGCATGGTGGCCAGGGTCAGTACCAGGGCCTGCTCGTGTGCGAAAGGGTAAGATGGATAAAGTATTTAGTCATGTGCAGAGTCACTGTAGAGCTTCAACCATGGGCTGAAACAGCGTGTGACATAGGGCTTGGTGGCACGTCGCACCATGTACACATGCACAACAGTACATGTCGCACCTACATTATTTCCTACTTTCATACGCGCATTTATACATATATGCACACATGATCATACATGTCTGCATACATTCATGCCTGCATTCACGTATGTATGCATGGTGCATACATGCAAGCCCTTCACACTCACACACACACACATACAAATACACACACACACACACACACGCACGCAATGGTGACTGAACACATATTTGACATTGCATGATAGGAAATGATGTGAATGATGATGGCAACGCAAGTGAGAACATCATTTTGGTACCAAAGCACGAAAATGAGATGCAGGGTGAAGGCGTATGCCCCCTGCAGCTCCCCACGACGCGGCCCAGGAGCAGATGCAGGTACGGGCAGCTTCGTGGACTTCCTACCCTACCCCCATCCGCCTGCACAGAACAGATGAAAGGAGTGACACACACACACACACACACACGCACACGCACATATGCACACACAAACGAACAAACACACATACATACATACATCCATGCATGCATACATTGTGTTAAACCCTAAAGTCAAATGCGGTAATATCAAAATCATCCAGTGTTGAGTCGACCACCAAGCGCCCTTCGCCCATTCTCCCTTTCCTCAAACCTTCGCGGTGTCAATCTTCAAGAAAAGTCCACCCTGAAGAACCTCCGTGATGCACTTCGGCATTGCATCCTTTGGACTCTCGGCTGCGGTTGACAGGTTTCGGGCTTGGCTCATAATTCTCATACGCGACCCCGCCTCGGTCAACTGATAGCGAAATTTTAGGGTTCGCGGGGCCAGCCAGGGAAGGTATGGGGGAGCACGTTACACCCTATGCACCACAAGTCCATAATCCTATGCCCAGTTCCCCATACAACACACATCCCCATACACCTATCCTCCATACCCCTATGCCCTAGATCCCTGGAATCAGTATTGTATTTGTGGTTCCAGGGTTTGTTCTTAGCGGCATGTCAGCAGTTGCTTACAGAATCTCCGCGATCAAGACTAGTTGTTAGCTGGTTGTGCGGTGAGCATTTTCCGACCGGACTCGCGAGAGCGGTTCATGCGGTCCGTGCCGAACTACGGTTCCGTTGACATCAAGGTACTGCATACACCTACTCCTTATCTAAAACGCACCTGCCTCAAGCATGGTATCTGTGCATGGTTGCAATAGGGGTGTGTGACATTAAATCATGTCCATCACGAGTTTGACATGTCCCTGAGAGCATACGTCGACAGGTTCCACGGCTTTCGTAGCCTTCTGCGCCTCGATTCGTTCTGTACAGTGGTTGTTGTCCTGGGTCAACACGTCCTGGACTTAGACCCAGCGCTGGCTCGTATTAAACAGCACCCGCGATGTGTAGGGCCCCTATGGTTTCTATAACGAGATCTAGAGTCAGAGCATAGCAAGTAGGTCATGGGTTCTATGAGAAGGAGTGAGCGGTCAAGGTGGAGCAGCTCCGAACATCAGTGCGAAGCCTGAGCTTTCAAAAGTGCTGCAAGGACAAACTTGATCCTCTGCAGCCTGGATCCCCGAAAACCCCTTGTCTTCCCGAAGCTAGGCCCTGTAGAGTTGAACCCTCATGATATAGCTACCCTAAATCCCGAGACTCCTGAACCCTAAACCTTAAATCCATCAACCTTACAAGCCTTGAAACCCTCCGCGCGAAAACCTTCCGAGTCATCCCAGGCCCTGCCGGGCTCTTCGGGCACTCACCCGGCCGAAAAAGGCTCCTACAGCACAGGAGCGTTTCTCAGGGTTTTGAGAGTTTTAGGTTTTGGGTTAGAGGTTCAGGGATCCTAATTTCGGGTTCAGGGTTTGGGGCTTAGGAACCCTAAGCCCTAAACCCGAATCTGCATAGAGGTCGAATATTCAAGTACTAGCAATCGTCTAGCGTTCCGTAGCAGAAGTAGTACACTCGAAAGTACCCCAAAGCCCCAAAGCCTTTAGCTCCTGGATGATGTGCTATGTGGAAGTGTACTTTCAAAACACATTGAAATTGCATGCCCCCGCTCCTAATGAAGGAACTCCATCATCACGAGCCCATGATACCCAAGACCCCAATTTGCATAGAACCGAACTCTCAGGGGTCGCTATCAGGAGCTGCTTATCGAGTCTGAAGTCAAAAAGCTGAAGACTTCCTGGTCCAGAAGGCAGAGTGGAGGGCTACGGGCTTCAAGTGCAAATTAGCATGGTGTATTGAAGAGTTTAAACAGAGTTTGGCGTGCTTGAAGTTAACATAATGTACTGTTCGGGTGTAGCCGAACTAAACCTGAGCCGGCCCGTAGCGCCAAACCTAGAAATCCTAAAGGGCCATGCAGGCCTAAGCAAACGGTGGCTCCATCCCACCTAGGTTTGGGCTAAATTAGCTTTTCAATTTTCGGGCTAGACTCTGTCTGGTTGTCGAAGAGGTCCTTCGAAGTGAGAAAAATCAGGAAAGCACTCAGTGGCTTGGACCCAGGGTTCCTATGTAACTGAAGACTGCAAAGACGTTCGGGTTCGATACTTTCGAGGACGCACCATCACTGACCAGCCGTAAAGGCTCATCACGGGTTCATTAGTTTCAGCTACTATCCGCACATGTGCGAAAGCCCTCACACCGTGCAACTTGGAGGTATGTGATGGCCTTCGCCGCTCTTAGCTTCTCCACTGTGCTGTCCATACAGCAACGCATCTTTATGGGCGGTGAGAGATGGATGTCATCAGCGGTCGCTTGATTTAGTTAGAGTTGGGCGTTGTAGCTGTGACTAGTCGGTAGGCCGTGGGTCGTAGCTAGGATTGTGTTGGTCCGTGGAGGGTTCTGCTACAAGATGCATTGAGAAGGTTTAGGCCGGCTTGCGGCTCAGGTAGAGTTCCGGGGTTTGAGGCGAGAGGGCTTGAGGCGAGGTTATGGCGTGTGGGGTTGAGGAATTGACATGTTTCTTACACTACAAGTCGAAGGGTTTTGACTCTCGACGCCTTCAAGAACATGTGGAACCTCGGCTTATAGACTCTGCACTCAAAGCCGAGAGCTCTGCGAAGTGTGGAGCTTGCAGACGCCTTACAAACAGCACTGAAACGCACCTCTTCAACAGCTGTAGCAGGACTACCCACCTGACACTTCGCAGACACAGGAATGGAATTCTGCATTGCTGCTTGAAAGGAAGACAAAGCCATAGCAACGACCGAGCGTTGCTGCGCTTCGCCAAAACACAGCCCTCGCGGACAGCCATGATAGATCGCCACACTCCCACACGCGATATAAATTTTAGGGGTTTTCATGCCATGAACCATAACGACGCTGCGGCCAGCCGGGGCCCCCCTGGCGCCTGAAGTCAAGCCCGAAGCGCTGAGCGGCTGAGCTTGGGGCTCAGCATGTACCCGAAGCCCTAAACTGCTTAGACCTTAGGCAAAGGCCCACAGAACCCTGAAGTTCTGAAGCCCAGGCTACCTGGTGCAACGTCGCTATGTTTGCCGTGGGCACGCTGGTTTCCTGCTTCCCGTGGTTGCTGCGCCCCAGCACGTTGGGTTTATGGTGCCTCGGCGAAGTTATGGCTTGTAGGGAATCTGCAGAGTGTCACGAGGACCGGAGGAGAGGACGAGGGCTTCGTCTAGGCTGTCGGGCTAGGGATCAGAGGACAAGAGGACGACAGGGACTTGGAGTAGGACTAACCGGGACGATAAGACTTAGTTAGACCCATACTCATATCTTTGATGCGCCGTATTGCCGTATTGCTTGCGCTGCTGTGTTTGCATGGGTGCTGCTGACATCCTGCAAGGTATGGTGTGTACATGGTCTTCGCAGTACTGTACGTTACGCCCATGTTCACACCGACCGAGCTGCTTGGCAGCAGTTGGGCGTCTTGGAAAGGAGGGTTCATCAGCTTGAGGCTCATGGGGTGTCTGTGTTTTACATGCAAGGTTCAGGCTTGAGGTCTGTTGTAGCGCGTCATTTCCCCTGCGACTGCCTGGGCCTGAGCGGTCCTTACAGCGTGACAGTACACTGCTTAGCTGTCGGTGTTCCTCCACTGCCGTGCTCGGTATTCGTACTCCCTTCTTGACTTTGACCCGGAAGCAAACTCCACACCCCCATCGCAAACCCTGCAGCAAGGCCTAACCCTCAGACCCTCAATCTCAAGTCTTAGCCCCAGGCCGTTCGGGCTCTGCAGGGTCTTGGGCTTGGGCATGCCTTGGGTTAAAGATGGATGTGCAATTCAACATTAAGGAATTGCTAGGCATGAGTTTCACATATCATCTCTGCTGACTCCATAGACGCCCTTGCCAGAGGCAAGTCTACGCCTTTTCCTTCATCGTATTGCTGTTCTTCCGACTCCCATGTGCCCTGGCGCAAGGAGATCTACGTCTGAAAGCCTTCAGTCTGCAGCTTTCTAGACTTGCGTGGCCTCAAATCGAGTTGTGGTCACCTCAGCCTCAGGACGTTTCTGAACCTGGAGTCAGAACTAACTAAGCCCACTAAGTCTGGACTGCCGCACATAAACCCAGGCCCTACTGCAGCGGTTTCGATACCCAAAGAGCCCGAGCCCTAGGCTGCCCTGGTATATAATATAGACCAATGGTGTGTAGGGGGCTCCTGATTGTACTATCACGTACCCGAAGAGCCTATTCTAGTTCTTATAAGGCCCCAATGTTAACTCTGATATGGTTCTCCTCACACATGAGAGGGGAGGCTTTCCAGGAACCCTGAACTCTTAGAGGTTGCAAGGCCCGCCAAGGGCTCAATTTTTGGAGGCTTGGAGCGACCAGCAGAGGGTGCGAAGGGTGGGGACTAAACATATATGTTTAGCAGTTTGGCATTCAAAAAATGTTCGTTCCCCAATGCTTGTGCTGAGTGGGCGGCATGATTGGCACCAACGGCTGCTGCGAGATGTTTCTGGAGATAAGCAGAGAGCAAGGGAGCCCCCTCTTGAGGGCGGTTTGGGGTTGCCTCCACCCCGAAAACTCACTTTTGTACTTCAGGCATTCTTTGAAAAATCCCAAGCACCAAATCCTTAACCCTTAAGCTCTAGTGTGCTTGCAAAGGCAGGCTGGCTTCGCCAAGACTAACACTCAACAAAAAACTCTCAACCCCCAACCCAAAATCTCGGAAACTTAGTTTAGAACCGCCGGAAGCCCTGGATCTCAACGGCTTACGAAGACAACATCCTAGACCCCGCTTAAGCGCTTAAACCCTAAATCTGAAAGCTACGAAACGCAGCGTTTCCGAAAGAATTTAGGATGTAGACTTTCGAAAGCCCTGAGCCCCGTTATTCTACGTTTGACACAGCCCATAGTCTTGAACTTGCTCTAAAGCCTAAAATCGAGATCCGCGAGAGTGCAAGACGCGGAGTCTGGCAGTGCCAAATTCAGATCGTTAGGGGCCACTTATACGGGTTCCTGTAAGGGTTCTGGAGTGCCTCGGATGAAGGGTGTTGGAGTTTTAAAAGGCCATTGCAAAGCGATAGACAACGATAACGTTACCAACTGCCCATGACGACCCGAGGACGGTGGTGACCAGGTCACTAGCATAGACGCTTCGCCGTGTGCTTAAGCATTATGCTTACACAACAAAACCTTTACGGCTGCAAAATCTAACTCGGCGCAGAGCTGGGTCAAGACTCGCTGCACAGAAAACTTGAGGTTGCTAACACCTCAAGGCTACATGAGAAGTTCGCGGGGTTCTTTCAGTTCAAGGCTAATCGGACTTCCGAAGCCTAAGTTGTTGGATTTGAGACTAAGCCGCCTGCCATGGGCAAGAGCTGGGCAGCAAGCCATCCAGTTTGGGATGTAGACTCATACTCAGCAGCACGGTATCGTTCTCCGCCTGGCCCTTCCTTGGGCTGCCCAGGTAGCCTTCTATGCACCCGGACCTCTCTGGCGATTCTCTTCAACTTGCCTTTTGCACCTGGGCACTGCAGGGGAGGGTGAAGGGCTCGGACTGCAGACCCGTGTGCCCACAGCACTGACCCAAAGCCCCTAGCCCAATTCTTGCATATATATATATATATATATATATATATATATATATATATATATGTGTGTGTGTGGGAGCTGTGATCATAGACTCGAAGCTATAGGAAGAAGCCCCTGGAGTTAGGGCCTTAAGGCTGTAGGGGCTTGTGGCATTCCTCTTGGAGACGATATAGAGGCCTCGGGGGGGAAAGGGGGAGTGGAGAGATGTTTAAATCTTGTGACATAAACTAACGTCTCTAGGCCCTAGAAGCTTATTTGGAGTGTGGGGTTTTGGGAGTTGGGGTCAACTTTGGAGCCGCGTCCTTCATTCTTGCTGTTGCTTGTTGTCTTGGGGACCATCGCTGGTTCTACTTTGCAAGACGACAGACGGTCATGTGTGCAACAGCTCCAAACCCAAAATCCGAACTCCGAGCAGTCCCCAAACCGCGAACCAGAGTTCCGACTGAATCTCCTGAGCTCTTGGGATTGATGGCCTAGGGGCTTTCGAGATTCGCCGCTGCAGAAGTTTCAAGTGACGGTACCAGAACAGCTAGGATTTCCTTACAACCGTTGCAGCCATCGCCTAGCTCACCTGGAGCATCCTTCTACTTTTGTTCACCCGCTTGTGACCAAGAGGGGCTTGAACCCCAAACCCTGAACCGTACCCTTGCCTCCGAGGTCGGTGTCATGAGCTACAGATCCGTTACGGAGGAGCAAGCTGGGTTCAGCAACTTGAACACAGCGACACGGTCGCACTCCAAAACCCGAAAAGCTCAAGGACCAACACGGTTTAGGAGTTGGTGTAGATTATACAGTATATAGTATATAGCGCGTGTGGAGTGCATACTCATTACATAGTGCGTAATGCGTGGGTGTGTATGTTTATATCATTTCATATCCCTATCAATTAAATATGTATATATATATATATATATATACGTGTGTGTTTGTCTGTCCGTCCGTCCGTCTGTCTGTGTGCATGTACGCATGCATGCATGTGTGCATTGCAATATTAGGTTATGCATGTATGTATGTATGGACGTACGTATGTATGTATGTAAATGTAAATGTACATGTAAATGCATGTATGCGTGTATGTGTGTATGTGTCCAGTATTTGTAGTGTGTGCATGTGTGTGTGTGTATATGTATGTATGTATGTACGTATGTATGTATAGATATATGGATCCCGAGCCCTCATGCCATGTGAGAGATTCAGATGCCCTACGCATGCACTGCACGCTGACAACCATGAATGCATCCAGACTGTGGGCCTCGTGAGCCCTAATACCAGTTTAGGCGAGTGAGGCCTTGAGATTGCGGGAACTGTAGCTTAGGGCTTGTAGGCGGGGCTGCGGCTTATGGTTCGGAGTTCGGAGTTTGAAGAGCCATACATCCAAGCGGAGGTATTATGGACGGAGCTGACTGCAACTGCGGTCGCAGCATCTTTCGTCTCCGCGCTGCACGGAGCACTTTCGCAGTGTCTTGGACTGGCATTGAATTTCCTGCCAACATCGTTGTTACCCTTGGGGTTGCAGCATTTAGGGTGTGAAACCAAGACCCCATAAACGCAAAGACTGAAGAAGTCCAGTTCAGGACTGGTTGGGTTGATGGGTCACAGCGAATCATGAATCTGGATCAAGAGACATCGCTTGAGCAAATCGCAGCTTGCAGGTTTCCATCCGGAGCATGCTTTGTTTGATTTGTAGGTAGCCCTCAAGATAACCTACACTCAAGTCACACAGTATGAAGATAGTGCTACTCAGCCCATCACTACACTCCAACCCGACAATCGCACCCGCATCGGTCAAGCCGAAAAACGCCAAGCAGAAATGGCCGCTTCAATCGTTTGCACCACAGACACTCCTCTAATGCTGGACCATACAACTGGGGCTTAAACCATACTTCAATTCTCAAGCCGTACCCGGATCAGTCGGGGAAGCAGAATGCCAATGTGCCTCGCGGCGTGCAAAACCTCACCGGACGACCGGACCCCGAAATCCGTGCCATCACAGACCCCCCGAGCCGAAATTCAGGCGGGTGCAGATCGTCATCCAGGGCAAAAATGCCGAAACAGCCTTGGGACACTCTGCCGCAATAGGATTGAAGGACTTCGGTGCTGTCAGGCTGTAGGGTGGCGGGTCGTATGCGTTCTAGGCTGGTTTGTCGATCTGTCCATGATTATCTACAAGATATGATACTTTGCTGTTGTGTTTGCTGACAGCGGGTTTTGTATGTACTCAAGGCCCACAGACTCTATCCTGTTGCCTAGGTTACTGCGTTGCTAGCGACTGTTCAAGAAGTGCGCGGATCAGTGATAGGACTCAGAAGGCCAGGATACCGGGCCTGGCAACAAAAGCGCAGGTTTGTTGCACGGCATAAGAATCAGCCCTAAGCCCTAAACTCATGGCTTCAAGTATGGCTAGCTCCCAGGGCTCCAGGTGCAGCCGCAACAAGGCCACGTAGCTTCAGTCTGAGCGTTAAACGTACCCCCAAGTGCTGAGACCGACGTTGCCAAAGCCCTAAACCCGAAATCCTCAAGCCCGAAGCCTTACGGCCTGACCCCCTGAACCGTCAAACCCTACAGCACCACCCCCAAAAAGGGCCCTAGAACGAACGACTAAACAGGCAAAATGGTTCCTTGAAGACCACCTTCTGAAGTCCAAACCCCTACAAACAAGAGACACTATCCACTACCAAAATACCATCTTACAACAAGACTTCCCATCCCTTGATTAGGAGCGACACAAGCCCTTCTTCGGCTGATGTGTGACGCCGTGGTGGAGCTGGACCTCCGGATGTGTTATGTGGGTTTCATGAAGTTGCATCGCGGACTCACATGGCTTTATGGTGCTTCATGTGGCTTTCGGAAGGTTTCAGTCGGGTTTTGAAGGATTTCATAGTGGTCTTGTAGAGTTAAGAAGGGCTTTACTCGTACTGCATCATAGGGGTCACCATGATGGTGACGTTTATACTGCAAGGGCTCCCGAAAGTTTTACACCAAGGACTCGGCTGCGAGCGGAAATTAGGGTAAATACCATGCAAGTCTATGGCTTGGGGGGGTTCAGAGCTCAAGTTGTTTTGGGTCTCTTTCAGGGTTTCGGGTTGAAGCAAGAGTTCCGTGCTTATGAGGGAGTCGGGGGTACATCTGGGTAGCTTGCTGCGCGCATTAGGATGCTGCATTCCGAGGTAAGCTATTATGATGAATCGAAGAGTTCCATATAGTTCGTATGATGTCTTTCTTCTGCTCCGGCGTCCTTTCGTCATGTAAGGCTTGGGTATCCAGCCGAACTATACGCCTAAGACTCATTACGTTCAAGTTCGCGGCCTGACAGAACAGGCTCAAAAAAATCTAGGTGCAAAACCCTAAATAAACTCTAAACCGTAAAGTGTTGCCTTTCATACCGCGGCTCCGAAACCTGCTGAGGTGACCTTGGGGTTTCCCAGACTAAAAACAAAAAGCTGTGGTTGCAGTTTTGGATGGAGGAGTTCCAGAAGCATAGATCTGTAGGTTGGACAAACTAACGATCATGCTCCGTTTACAGTCCGTAGACAACACTACTACGATGGAATCCCCAAGCTTATTGCAAGCATTTAAGTCTCCTAGATTATACAGGCTTCGCCACATGGTGAGGGTTGCTCAAGTCTCATCGGTGCCGGCAAGTGAGATGCAGAGTGCACGGCAGCGCAAGACTATGGGACTGAGCACCAGAGGACCAATCAAATGGTTACAACCCAAGCAAGCCAACGACTATGTCAAATTAGAGGTTGCGTGTAAAGAGATCACAACCGGGAGTGAGACGGATCCTTCAAGGATTTGTTCTCATTACTGGCCGATTCCCTTTACTGCCCTCCGACCACCACCAGCTCCAGCACCAGACCGAAAGTTGAGGGGATGGGGAGGGCAGATTGCTTTCTGCGACCCTGCTCTAAAGCAATCGCAACAAGGATGAAGATCTCTGCCTGACATCGAGCTCGCCGGACCCGGATGAGGGCTCAGTGCTGTGCAGAGTGAGGGTGTAGGGTTTCCGGCTTCAGGCTGAAAGGCTCAAAGCCTGGCACTAGGTACAGACAGGCACACTGCATGGGTGTTTGTGTGTATTTGGTTTAGTAGTTCCTTCTTTTATACATTCGACTGCATGTAGTCGCGATCTGTGAACACCTTCCCTTCCCGGCAGGCAGGGTTGAGAACACGTAGCCATGACGACATACGTCGATTGTTCAGTACATAGGTGTTCAGTTTCTTGGCTGGTTGTTGCCTTTGTGCCGGCTAACGTACAATATTCCGCCTCATGTGGTTGTAGACAGCTGTACATAGAGGCAGCGGGCGAAGCACATCATGAAGCCACGCCCCGAACATGCTATGTGCCCCTTACAGTGCAACTCTGTCGGGAACGCTTTGCCGGCTCACTCAGCTGGACGTCTCAGCTTGTGAGATGCAGTGGCCAGAATCCCAAAAACCTGAACCGTAAACCCCAACGTAAACGAGAAAGCCTTCAATCCAGCCCCCAAGCTCTGGCTCCCAGTCTTGTATCTCCAATTGCCCAGCACCATGCAAGCCATCAGAAGAGGAGCTATCAGCTATGCTTCAGCCGCTTGGATTCCATGGATGCAGCCTTCAGAGTCTAGGAAGTCTCTGAAGTGCCTCGAAGGAAGCCCGCATTTTCACGTCTGGTGTTGTCGAAGACATAGAAAAGATGTGTGCCCGCCTACAGCATCGGCTTCGTACCCGGTACCGGAACACGTTCTCCCCGGGACCAGTACTTCTGGGTGGGCAAGGCGCCCCCCGCAAAATGGGCCTTCGAGGGGAGGCCTGCCTGCCCTGCCCTGCCCTGCCCTCCTTGCTTTGGCGCGATGGCACGAGTTTAGGCTTCAAAACTAAAAACATCCGTTTGGGTGGCTTGGCGGCTTTATGCGGCGTAGGGTGGCGAAGAAAGAATAGACAGGCTGTGGCAGCTCGTCGCCACAGCACGATGCACTCGACACGACATTGTCGCGTAAATTTCGCAGCAAACCCCTACAGAGCCCACGCCCAAACCCTAAACCCCTAGATGGCCGAAGCTGGCCCCTAAGTTGAGGAATCGCGAGCTTTCGGGCTTTCGGGGGATGAAGCTGACGGAGCTGATGCCGGAAGTGGAGGCCTCCTATTTTTGTCGGCCAGGGCGATCCTGTCTTATGTCTTTCTTTCGAAGCTCAAAGTTTCAGTTGACGGCTTTCGCATGCCGAAGTGAATGGCTCCGAAGCCCATCCTCTCACGTTTTATATGCTGACCTGATAGAGCTACTGAAGGTGTTGAGAAGGTTTCGAAGTTGTGTCGTTGGTGGCTTGATGGGTTGGCCACGGCGTTGAGCAAGGTTCGGGTGAAACTTGTTATGCGTTGAGTTGGCTTATCAGTTTATCACTAGAGTTTGTGTTGAAGGCAGTTTTTGGGCAGGGCTTCCAGAGTTCCGATCTGTTTCTGCCCGAGATTGGATGCTCAACGTGTGTTCTGTAATTGTGGTTAGTCCGAACTTGTAGCACCGCGGGGTTCAATCACTTCACGCCGCGGAGTTCAATCACTTCACCCTCAAGGGGGACGTTTAACCAAAGGACTGCACAGATCGAGCTCCATGTGTTGCGTCACGTTTTGGGATGAATTAGGCTTTGGCTGGCTTGAGGGCTTTACAGGGCTCCTTGAAGCTCAAAATTTCAATGCGTCAAGGATTTTGGCGTTTGGTGTTCGAGTAATTGGCGCGATTTTACTCCGACACCCTGTTGGTGCGAGTTTTGTACTTGCTGGGCAGATAATAGCTACGCTTTTTTCATGAACGCATGCACACATATATACATGTGTATAGATATATACATATATGTCATATCATAGATATCACCAAAATCATACTATATACATATACGTACAGCTGCGGAGGCTGCCAAAGGTGCCTCAGAAGCCAACAAAGCGGCACGGGAAGCGTGCCCTACAATCTGAAACCCCCATGCTCCGATGGAATAGTCTTACGGAACCATCTCGCACCCCAGGGCATCCTTATGAAGTCACGAAAAGTAGCATGATATATGTGTCCAAACAGAATCGAAGCCAGGCGAATGAACGGTCTAGAACTCCATCGATGTTGAAAGCATGCCCAAAAGGCATAAAGCCCCTATGCCTATACCCTTTAGACAGAACCCAACAAAGCCAAACTTTCTAAACCTTGAATTCGTAAACCTTATCTGCTCTGTGACCTTCTCAGCCCTAAACCCTACAAGATCCTAAAAGTACTGAAAGCGAAAAGCACTATGGAGCCCACAAGCCCGCTCATATAACCCCAAATCGCAGGCTCGGCGCACTGCAGAGCTGCTCGGTAGTCCCTGGACCGCAAGAAATTCCGAGCTCTGGGTGGTTTGGGGTTTAGGGTTTGGGGTGTGCTCCAGATGTTAAGTATAGAGAGGTACGTAAGTATTCCATAGAACAAACTCAGTCAGCTATCAGTTCTCATCCTCCAGCAGTATAAGAACAGCACAAAGAACAGGCATCCCCGAACCTTATACTAAGCCCTAAACCCTAAACCCTAAACCCAAAGCCCTATACTAAACCAAGCATGTAGAAAAGGCTTCTCCGGCAGCAGCCCTGGCCTGGCAGGAGCGTTTAACACACGATTCTTGGCAGGTTTTGGGGTTGTTCAGGGTCCGGGGTTCAGGGGTGTTTATGGTTTAGAGGTGTGGGGGGTTCGGGTTTAGAGGTGTTTAGGGTTGTTGGTTATTACAGGTTTGGGGTTGTGCGCGGCTTTGTTGCTTCATGCAGTTAGGCTTCAAGGAGTGCGTCTGCGGTTTTCCGGCCAAGGAAAGGGAGCTTGGGATGCATGGGTTATGGCCGGGAGTCAGTTTCTGGGTACTGCGATCTAGGAGGAAAGTGTGGGTTTAGGGCTCTCAGCTTCGAGGATTTCGAGAGTCTTTAAGGCTGTCGGTCGGGGACGCGTGGTCCTGAGTTTAGGATCGATGCCTTGCAGAGATCTGATGAGGAGTTCTTCATAGAGGCCTCCACTACCCGAACTCGAAAAGCACTCAAAGGCTTGAATTTTTGCTAAGTCCATGAAAGGCTGAATCTTCAATCCGAAGTCCTTCAACCATGTGGCTCTCGGAAACCGGGAACTTGCAAGAAGAGTCAAAAACTGCAACCAAAATCTCACGGATCTTCGACCCGAACACCCAAAAGCCCCAACAGCAGCACCCAAAGGCCCCGCAATCCTATCACCATCCTTTGAACTCCCCGCCTACTACTGTGCCTATGGTTATTCACCACTCCGCCTCGTCCTCCTCCTCGCACTACCACCTCGACGACTACTACGATGACTGCTCCTGCTCCTACTCCTCCTCCGATTGCTCCTGCTACTGCTACTGATGCTCCTCCTCCTCCTCCTCCTCCTCCTACTACTACTACTACTACTACTACTACTACATCTACTACTACTGCTGCTACTACTACTACTACTACTGCTACTGCTACTGCTACTGCTATTGCTACTACTACTACTACTACTACTACTACTACTACTACTACTACTACTACTACTACTACTACGACTACTACTACTACTACTACCACCACCACGATTACTACGACTACAGGCAGCAGATATTGGGTTTCAGGTTTGGGGTTTAGTGTTCCAGTCCGAGGGCTTTCGGTTTTGTAAGAGCCCCTCCCATCCTTATGATGCCCACTTCTAAGCCGCAGCTCACCCAGGAATGGTGGACACCACCTCAAGGAAGATCTGTGTTGAGCTCCTGCAGGCCATGGCTTCTCTTTCGGCGTTTCGAGACGTTCGGAACAGTTTAGGGGTTCGGGCTGAGGATCTGCTGAGGGCTGCTTGTGATTTATACATTATTAATGGTGTGTATGGATGTGTGTGACCGGGGAATGATGGCCTAGTCTAGAAGGCAGAATGGAACAGACTGGGAAATCCTTAGGCTCCCTGCGTAAGCTCAACATCTTAAGGGGCAAACTGAGTGTGTAACGTAGGCTTACAGATGCTCACCATCACAACTTACAATATGATCGAAGGCCACTGGGCTTGTTCACAGTACCATTGCAAACCCACAAACAAAAACCTAAGCTCATAAACCGAAAGCAGCCTGACCTGCCCTGGACTCCGAGGTGAAATACACACAAATGGATGGGCCATGCGCTGAGATTACAACCCGAGAGCATTACCTTTTGGGCTTGGGATAGCACAGATCCTACTTTACTGTTTAGGGTTAGGGTTTAGGGCGTCTTATCATAGTATGAACTCCACATTGTGGCCAGTAGGCTTGAACTGACTATAGAAGCTTGAAAATGTGTATTTATACTTCTTGGGATTCACTTATAACTTGTAACATGTTTACTACAAGAGAGTATACCCAAAAGCAGGCGTCCCCGAAGGAGCAATCACAGTTGCACTGTAGCATTTCCCAGCCGCTCTTCAAGTTTTCGGTTGTATAGAATAACGGGATCTAGGCTTCAAGCCCGAGGACCGAGGATAGGGCTCTATGATTTTCGGTTTGTATACAGGCTTTACAGATTGACGGCCTATGTTTGAATTCGCACCACCAAACTTCGTCCTGGAGTCCTTTCTCGGACCGGCTAAACTGCTACAGACATGCCCAAACTGTTCAGCAGCATGTCATCAACATGCAGCACCCTGAAGTATGTAATCCTATCATCAAGAGCTTCCACCCGAAATGCAACACTGAAATCACAGAGAAGTCTGCTCAGAGTCGGATTTCCAAATGACCTATATAGACCCCTAGAATCCCCCAGACCAACCAAGTTCAGCAAGTGGTTGATCACCAAGCTCATCCAAGATGTGCTAGACAAGCCAAGCTCGCAGAACCTCACTCATTCCTTATACTGGTAGGTACGTTTAGGCTTTAGGGGTGAGGGTATTGTGCAGGTTGGCTCCCGAAACCCCTAGCAACGAAGTTTGCATATCACCCCCCAATCCCAGGCAGGGGTGTCATTTGATTGGCATCCGTGACTTTGCGGACCGCCCGCTTGCTTTTGTGTTCCTACTCTTCCTACGTTACTTACTCGACTAGCGACTACTAGTTTGAGTCTCAGTTGAGACTCTTTCTCACGGTCACGGTGCTGTTGGATTCAAGAGTTGGTCGTCGAGGATGTTGGGAGGTTGAGTTGAGGGCTTTGCTAGCGAAGGATGTGTGATGCTGAGTGTGTCTTGCTCTGAGGTTGAGGATTGACTTGTGGTTCTTGACCATGTAGAGACCCAAATCCTGAAGCCATGAGTACCAAGCATTGAGTACTGACGCCCTCAAATTCCAAACGATAGTGCACCTCTGTATAGTACGCATGTAGTCACCCATATGCATGCGACCCTTCATCGCCGAATCTTGTAATGTGAACCTTGAATCCGAAACGCACACGGTGTCTCGGTCTGTGTAAACACATGTAACTCGGGCTTGCGCAGTAAGGGTTGTCTCACAGTCAAGGGCTGATGTTTATCGGGGCTGACTAGTGCCGTTCTGCTTGCCTCTCGTGCAAAATTGCCAGAGTCTTCCTGGCCCGTTGATTTTAACCATAATGCGCCAAGGCTTCAGGCTAGAGTTTCGATAAAATAGTCAGATGGCAGATTCCACCATCCAATAGCTGATGCTGGCCTATCGTGTTCCTGCCCCAGCTACAGCGAACCAACGCGCGGCAAACACATTGGGGTCCTCCTCGCTCCCTCATACACTCTGAACCCTAAACCCAAAGCCTGAGTCTTGCAGAACCTAGACATACCTAGACTTGCTACCATGAGGGCTAAAGCCGGCTGAACAGGAGTGCTGGACAAGGACCACGACATGCTATAGAGAACGATCACTCAACCCCATGTTCTGAAGCTTGTGTGGGCATATTTGTTTGTTTCCCAATGGTGCCCGGAGACACTTCCTGGCACAGATGTGCCTCGATGCATAGCCATCTTGACGTGGCACCTTATTTGGCAGACAGGCCTTTACCCCAAGGCGCCGAGCATGTAATCGCTGAGCTTTTATGAGCTTGTGTTCCAAGCCCTACAACCCAAATCCCCGAAAGCCTACACCATCAACCCCAGACACCAAGTCCTAAGCGGCTTCACCCCTACAGCTCTAGACCCAAACCCCAAAACCCTAAAACCGTCTGATGTGGCGGCAGTCTCCAGGATCAGCTCGGCAGCGATGTGGAGGAGGAGGGCCCCGAACATAATTAGAAATATTTGAGGGGAGTAGGATTTGGAGGCGATGATATCTTCTATCGTCGTTAAGTTATATTGAGGCGACATGGGGTTGTTGTAGAACTAACTAGGATAGTATATAGCGTGTGGGGGTAAGCGTTGCATAGCATCACTCTATAGGGTTTCTTGTGATCAGGCCGCGCGCAGAGCTTCCAAGGGTTCGACCTCGTTGGCCAGGGGCCGATAGTGATAGTAACAAGCAACATTTCCAATACCCGCTTTGGCGTCTGCAAGGGTTGTACAGCTTTCGTGACTCCTAACAGTATTTGGTGTGTCTGGGAGCACGTAAAACAAAAAGCGCACTCTCACAGTGTCCGCTTTGTTCCAACAATGATAATGATACTAGAAGCAACCTTGGTGTTATATAAGAACATAAGAACCAAAGTAGCACGATCGGTAACCATGTAGTAACAGGCATAATCATGATACATCACAGTCATGCTGCTAACAATAATGACACCAGTAGCAATAACATGATAACAATAATCGTAGTAATAGTAATAGTAATAGTGATGATATTGATAGTAGGAATAATAATCACAGCAACAAGACTATCTATTGCCAACAGTAATACGCAACTCGACACTGGATCGGAACCAGTCGTTCACGACGCTGAGGGTCGTCGAATGAGTTGTAGATGTTGCAAGTGATCTTGTGAGCCGGGCTGTTGCAGCTTCGTGGCGAAGAGCAAACGTCACCCTAGCTCTTCACTGTCTTAACCGTCCTGAGCCGAGAGGCCTGAAATTTTGCAGCCAGGCTTGTCCAGTGACATTCCGCAGGTGTCTTCGTAGTAGAGTAATGTCATCTGCGCTTCTCAGGGTACGATCACCCCTTCACAATCCCATAGGTTAACCTTTACTTCCCCCAGGAAACTGGGCAGCTGAGATGTTGTTCAGTTCCGGTTAATGCTTTTGGCTTTAGGGTCAGGTTTACGTGAGGGTCGGTGTTGCCATTTTAACTTGTACGGACTTACTTATGACGTTGACTGCTGCTTCTGCTGCTGCCCAAGACGTTCCTGGGTCCGCATTCTCTGCGCATGCGCATGGTTGCCCTGGTATTTTGGGGATACGTCTCACGAATTCCATGGTTGTTTTGTCGTGTTCGGGTGAGCTGTGTCCCTTTTTGTAGACAAGGCCCAAAGCGTCCAGGAGATGAGGGCCTGTTGTAGAGTTTAGGAATACTCTGTAACGTGGGGAGCTTCGAAAATTAGAACAGGAATTTAGGCTCTTTTATAGTACACTTATAGGCAGGAACCGTTAACAAGCATCGCTTGTAATCCGAGAACAGTTGCTGACACCGAAACTTTCCTGAACTCTAAACGAGACCCTAGCCCTAACCTCACAACCCTCAACCGCTAAGCCCGACTGCATCAAGCATATTTCCCAGCGACGAGGAGTGTGACTACAGATACGCCGAAGACGATCTCCCCTCGACGACTTCAGGCCAGAATCCTGCAGCTCTAAACTCTCAGCCCTAAGCTACCCGTATCCTAGGCCCGAAGACCGACGATCCCAGAAGTCTTTCGGGCTGCACGGTTCATTCGGACACAAAACCCCATGGGGCGCGGTATGATTCTTGAAGCGGTGTGGGGTAGACCATCATGATCAATGATAGGAGAAAGGGTGGCCGAAGCAATGTGCGTAGCTTTGGTGACCAAACAGGAGTGAGAACCCAGAATGGTTTCTTGTTGTTATCATACTAAGGTGGTGTAGTAGTCAGTAGTAGTAGTAGTAGTAGTAGTAGTAGTAGTAGTAGTAGTAGTAGTAGTAGTAGTAGTAGTAGTAGTAGCAGTAGCAGTAGCAGTAGCAGTAGCAGTAGCAGTAGTAGTAGTAGTAGTAGTAGTAGTAGTCGTCGTAGTCGTCGTCGTCGTCGTCACGGTCGTAGTGGCGGTGGTTGTCGTCGTCGTAGTAGTAGTAGTAGTAGCAGCAGCAGCACCTGTAGTTGTGGCACTGGTGGCACTGCTACTGGTAGGGGTACGGTCAGGGAAGGAGGGGTGGAGTGGTAGTAGCAGCAGCAGCAGCAGTGGTAGAAGAAGATGTAGAAGTGCAATTGGTTGCTTTCCTCAAGTTGCAAATCCTCAGCCCGAACTTGCAACGACTTCGAGACGTATTCAGGGCCGCAGGGTGTTGGATGTGAACTTACGATTTGGGATCTAGTGCGTGGAGCCTCTATTTTCTCCATTTCTGCGCTGTGAGCTTTCGGATTGTGGAATCACCGAACTCCTGAACTCCCATGTCCGCCCTCCAAGAAACACTTGAGCCACCTGAGCACGTCATCCCCTCGTTTAGGGTTCACCTGGCTTTGAAAGCGAGCCAGGAGATGGCTTTCCGGAGCGCAAGAACGTCTTTCTGGACATTGACATGACGAAGAACCTCCGTGGACAATCAGGATTTGGAAGTTGGCATGTTCGGGGTGGAGGCTGCAGACGAATCCAAAACTTGAAACTGTAACTCCACCGCTCCGGAGCAGCAAGCCAGTCCCAAGCCCTAAAGCCCTAAACCTTACAAGCCCCAGGCTCTCCAGCTCTACAAGCCCTGAAAATCCAAACTCAAACCAAGGATGTGTGTGAACGGCGCGTCGGCGCCCGCACGGATGCCTAGCGTGAGTTGCGGGAGTTTAGAGCAGCGTTATGGGAGTGCTTTGTACCATAAGTACGGATACTTACAGTAATTCTGTTGGTCACACATACTCTAAATTACCCATCAACTTGAAAGAACATTGTGTAAAACGGAATTACTTAGTGCCCCTTCGTAGATATGAAACTCTTTCGGTGAAGAGCGGTTTGCATTGCAGCGGGGAGAGGCTGCAGCAGAAAGGGCCCTGTCCAAAACGGAGTTTGGGGTAAGAAAGGGGCCTAAATGATTTCCAACACCCTTCTTAGGATTACTTAAGTAAGTTATTGATTCAAAGACGTAGGCAACATGTACCCTGCAGCCCTATTCTAAGTGTTAAGGCCGTTCCTTTTTGCCCAAACACCCAATGCCCAGCTTCGAAGACATGTGCACAGCTTAAAAGATCAGGGTGCATGCCTAGTAGATCATATCGCACTAGACCTACGCTACAGAAAACCTGAGACTCTCCATGTAGACCTTGGATCTCGAGGTGGACCATGTCGTTGGAATGGAGCTGTTGGACTTGTTCCCGGCACCACACACCATCCAACTGCTGCAGAGGCAGGTTCGGGCATCCCGGGTAGAGGCGCACATGACTTGACTCAGCGTACCGTAAGAGGTTTCGTGCGAGAGACCGCCTTTGTCAGGCTTGAACACACACAGCTTTCCGTGACCTGGGGCATGCAGCCGTCCTGCGGTATCGATGAAGTTGTTTACCCCTGAACTTGCAGGGTTTCTGTGAATGTCAGGTGGCTTTGGGATTAGGAATGCCTTCAGCCTAAAGGCCGGGCTCGAAAGCAAAGCTTCTACCAAGCTCATGAAGCCTACCTGGAGCATTGAGCAGGCTGCAGCACGAGGCTATCTCCATGCGTGGGGAGCCTCTTCGGGGGAACAGTTTCCTCTACGAAGACTTGTGCCTGGGACAGTCGGTGAACTGGTTCCGCAGAGCCTAAGCCCAAAATCCAAAACTCTAAACCCTAAGCCTTAAACCCGAAACCCAAACTCTTTAAACCTGACACCTTGACCCCAAACGCGAATCCCTAAACCCGAATCTCTACACCAACCTGTGACCCATCGCCATTTGCCGGGTACCCCTTGGCTTGCTTTCGATCGGTCCGAATAGTTATTCCATGGCTATTTCTCAGGCGGATATGATGGCTTTGGTGCAAGGACTGGAATAACTAACCAGACTCGTCCCACTGGTTCTTCAGTGGAATTTTGCTAGAATGCACCCCAAGCCTATTCTATTTACTGAGGCCCCAATGTCATGGCATTTGCACGATCGGCCCCTGCCCGGTACTGGCTCAAGACCGTGGGAGCAACAGCTTTACATGCCATGCCAAAAAGCCATCGGGACCAGCGTTTTGCAGCCAAGGCCCATTTCTTTCGGTCCCGGCAAGTGCTGCATGGTCTGTGGCTCCATGCAGGTGGGATCTTCTGCACGGAGTTTAGACAATCAGCTTTCAGGGTTCGGGTTTGTTGAGAGCCTGGCCTAGGGATTTTGGCCTCAGGGTTTAAGGGTGGAGGATGTCGGGCTTCTGTTCCAGGTTGGGGCCTCGGCTAAGGGCTCGGGCCTATAGATCCAATTTCACAGTGTGAGTCGTTTTCTTTTGCTGCTCATCGAGTTTGCTCTGTGTCTGAGGGGTTTTACAGGGACCCGCTAGATTCAAACAACCAGTAGTGAAGGTGTCTTATAGTCCCCAGCCCCAGTCCGTGCTATGGTATACCGGTATATTTTAGAATCCTATGCCAATTTTCAGACCTTCACATTGCACCGTCCCTAAACCGCAAACCCTACATTTCGCTATGAGAGGGTGCAGTCTTCTGTCCAATTTGTCGCAACCTTGCACGACAGATGCCAGAAAAACGAAAGCGGGTTTGGGCAAGGGTTTAGGGAACCTCAAGCATAGCTGCATCACACCGGCAAGACAACCGAGACCCTATCTAAATCCTAAATCTTGCTTTCTGGCAGCGCAGAGTCGCAGACCCCCATCACCAAGCTCTGAACTTGTGCTGGGAAGGTGATGATGACACAGTTTGGTCCAACCAACGTTTTACTGTGCTTCGGGCAGCCAGTGCTGCTTGGAGTGGCTTACACGTATCCCAATGTGTATTCATATATATATATATATATATATGTATGTGTATATGTATATATATATATATATATATATATATATGCATGTACAAACATATATGCAGGCCTACATACATACATACATACATACATGCATGCATACATACATACAAGGTACCTACGTACATACATACGTGCATACATATCGCTGTGCATGTATGTGTTTGCTTATGTGCATATACCTATACCTATACATACATACACACACACACACACACGCACGCCCCCTTGTTTGTTCACTTCTTTATTCAGTCGGTCAGTCAGTCAGGCAGGCAGGCAGGCAGGCGGTCGGTTAGGTAGCATTGTATATTCAACGATAAAGATGTATATGTGTGTGCACACATATGTACACAAGCATGTAAACAAATAGTCAACTAGGTCAGCGAAGAAATCCATAATCAGACACTTGTGAAAATGTGCATCCTTTGTATAAGCGAGATGTCTGTCTGGATGTGTATGTATGTATGCATGCACATGTGTAGGCTGCCCACAGGCATGTGTAAACCAAAGCCAGCAACGTCTTGTGGCATCGTGCTTGTGTGCTGTCCCGGCTCCTCGGAATGAGTGCGTCTGCGGTTTCAGAATGAAGGTCTAGCGTATAGGACTTCGGTTATTGCAACATCTAGGAAGCACTGGACGGAAATCCACAAGATCCACAGCAACATGGTAGCCAATGGTCACCACATGGTAACTAACACTCGACGGGAAAATACAAGACTCTGAGAACCTGACTCCAGCCGAAACCTTGGACTCTAAACGCTTCAGGCGCCTATCCGCCAAAGCCCATCTCCGGACAATCCCTCAACCCCGGCATCCTGAGACTTAAGCCGACGCAACAGCAACAGCCGAGCATCCAGGTTCCCGAAGCTCAGCAGTGTGCGCTCACGGCCAACGTCGAAGACGTCGGAGCCCGTGCAGGACACTGGGAACCGAAACAGAGGCTTCCGACTTGAAACAGTGTCTGTGGATTTCCGGTATATACAAATCCAACCTCCAGACATGATATGACATGGCATGACGCGGCCGTGCATTACAATACAAAGCGTGACATGGCATTAGACTACATGACATTGCATTTCAAACCACACGTGACGGTGCATTGCATTGCGTGATAGACATGGCCTGGCGTGACACTGCGTTTCAATGTGTTACACAATGACACAATTTTCAAAACCATATTCGGTGTTTGCAGCAGCAACAACAAAAACAACAGCAGCGGAAGCAACAGGCAGGTGCAGCCTACTTGGTTCTTCCACTAGAATGTTCACCATGACCTTTCGTAGTTGCCACCACTTGATGTTGTTATTCATTTGTTGAGTTCAATGGTAGCTGTATTTGGAGTGGTAGGACGAATCCCTGCTGTGTTTGGCATCTCTTTGGCGTAGTTTTCGAGGCCCCGTGTTTCCGGACGGAGTTGTTCATTGATCTGGTTTCGGAGTTTGAAGCCTTCAGGAATGAGGTGACGGCCGATACCATGATGTTTGTGTGGGTGTTGCATTTCTGTTTTCAGCAACTTCAACAAAAACTTCAAGGAGACGGCCCTGAACAGCCCCTACACCCACAACAGCGGAGACCCCAGCCAGTCCTATACTATACACTAGACTCCTGCTTCAAGACCCCAAATCCTAAACCCTTCAACCCCAAACCCTCTGAACCCCTAAAGCCTAAAGGCTTGAACCCACTGCCGCCACTGCCCCAAAACCCTAAAGCAAAGATCCCGAAGTATGTTTTTTGAAGTTTCAGGAGGGAGCTCCGGAGCCTCCCGCAGACCAAGGCCTGTCGAGGACTGATATCGGACCGTTTCCGTGCTTTTGAGGTGAAGAGCCTAGGCCTAGGGCCCTAGGGTTCGGAGAGTACTTTTTGGGGTTTAGTATTGAGAAGTTGCTACCAAAACTTTCTGGGTTTTGTAGTATTGTTTCTGGCATTCAAGGCTTTCAGGTTCTACGGCGTAGGGACCTTTTGCAGTTTGCTCAGGGCCCTAAATTCGAAGCCTTTGGGAGCCCAGCTTCCCGAATCTGGTTTCCAGTTCTCTCTCGTCTTGTGTGGTTGGTTATCTCAAGTTACTGGACCAAAGGAAGTAGATTTCGGGAGTGTTTAGGACGTGATTCTCCAGAGTGTCGCTCCCATCGAAAATGTCGGACTCAAGCGCGCTAGCCGGTAGCATCTCAAAGACCTTCAGATAGCATGGTTTTCGGAATCGCTAACGACTTCCTCTAAACCTGTGCCTGTGACCGTAACACCGCAATGCCGCACAAGGAGCTTTGGCAAGGCCAGCCCTCTGTCGCTTTAGAGTTCAGATAGCCAGAAGAAGACATGCCTCAGGCTGCAGAAGCTTGCGATTCAAACTCCCTTGTTAGGGAAGCGAGAATCATGCCACTAAACCAAGCAGCCCTAACGAAAACCCCAAACCCGGCAGCCCTGGACCAGACCAACACAAATGCCATGAATCCCCAGACCTCAAGACCGCTCAGCAGCCTGATCCGAAAGAGTTCAAGTTCCAGTTTAGCGCCATCTCTAGACGGAGTGGCCTACACCCATGTTCACTCCCCCAAAGGGAGAGCATCTCCCCAAATGATAATTAATCTCCGTGTGAGCCGGCATCACAGTTGTTGTAGACTTTATGCGAGCTTCGAACTTGGCTCCAGAGGTCCAAGTCGGGGTTCCGACGCAACAGAAGCTCATAACTGGGCATGTTTGGCATAACCTAGGTCCTAGGTAGGTACCGCAGCTTGCAAAAAGTGATGCTGGCCTGAAGGTGTGGTTCCTGCATGCTGTGCTTGAGCCTACAGAACCACGACAAACACAGATCGAATCTAAGCTTCAGTTCCCTTACTCAGTATTTGTAGGTGTATACACCTATATGCATATCTATGTCACGTATGTACTTGCGAGAAGCATCCAACCCTGAAATCCCTTAAGCCTGCCACCCCGTACCTGAAACGCAGAGCCCAAATACGAATCTTGCAGCTCCAATCCCTCAACCCTTAGCCCTTCAACCTTTCGTGACGGGGTGCGTTTGGGCTGCGAGACAAAGAGGAGCTTCGCATTCAATAATTAGGTATTTTAAAATAGTCATTACTCTTGTTATGATTATGACTGCTATGACATAGATCGTTACTGCCATTACGTCTAGCGTAGACTGACACGATTCAGTCACATCGATGTGAGCCGCAGCTGAAAGTCTGAAGGTCAATCCTTGCTCGAATTCTTCGAAACGATTGGCTCGTTCTGCCTTCGGCCTACTGTGATTTCTCAAAAGCTGAGCCTGAGACCACAGCACAGGGACTTTCGTTTAGTTCACAATCAATCTTCTTCGCGAAGTTCCCACAAGGGGCTGCCTCAACAACCCATGTAAAGGTTGAAAAAGGTGCTTGCGTGATTTGACAGCCGAGACTGTTCTTCAGAAAGCACGGCTTGGTCATTTCTCTTGGACTTCTGAAGCCTTGACGAAAGTGGATCCAGGGGTTGTAACTAACAACGAAGCCCAGATGACTTTGAAAGCCTCAGCACCTGCTGGGCGTCACCTATGACATGAGCTCCAAGTTCAGGACGTTCTGCCCAGAACCTACCAGGCCCTTGAAACCTGAACCGCCCAAGCTCAAGGCGCTGGTAAACCCAAGCTTTCGAGAGCTCCGATCGTTTACGGTGGGGTTTGATGGGGCTGATCTATATAGGAAGCTGCAAGAACCCTGACAAAGACCCCATACGAAGAAGCTTGGGACCCCCCAACAGCACCTAAGCATAAATTTAGAAGCTAAGATCCCGTTACACTGGGCAGGCTTCAATAGTCTATGTCCACGTGCTTCTTTGGTTCCCTAGAAGCGGCCTTGTGAAACAGCCCCTGCGGCTTAGCTGCGCGGGGTCCGGATACTATCGACAGATTGCAATTGTCATCACTGCGCCAAGGCGATGGTACTAGCAGTTCTGTAAGTGCCAGCAAAGTATTCAGTGCAGACTCTGAGACCAGGGACAACCATGATTGGAATTGCTCCTGTCGATTGCTGTGGAGCTATAAATAGGGACATAGAGAGAGCAGCAGCTGCACCAAGAGCGGTGACATGGTATCAGCAGCTACACGTAGTACCTAAACATACCTAAATGCTACACCCCAAAAGGCCCTAAACTCCTAAACACTGAGCATTCTAAGCCACAGCGCCTGAAGCTGCAGCGGTGTCGGCTCGCAGGACAAGAATCGGGACGGCACTGCATGGGAGAAGCACAAACAGGGCCTTCCGGGCATCCCAGACATCCCTTAAAAAGGGTCCAAGAAAATACGATATACGGCCAAACAGGAGTCTGTAATTTCTGATGTCCATATGCCCGTAACACAACGCGCTGAACTCTAATCTGTTGGAACTGTCTTGGCGCCAGTGTGTTGGGCCGTTGTTACGCTCTAGAAAATGAAAACTTGTTTTGTGAAGCCCGTGTCAGCAACCCTTATAGTGGCCCTTATCGGGTGGTAGCCAGTATGGGATAGTAGCGATTATACCAGCCGTTATAGGGCCTTTAGGCTTTGAAGGCCTAGGAAACGATGGAGACTGCGTCGGAGACGTTCGCCTTTAAGACAGTCTCGCTTTCCTTGGAGCTTCACAGCCGAAGGAGTTTCGGTGGGTTCAAAGACTTTTGCTTTTAGGATTGTGATTCTGACCATTATTAATATTTTTGGTTGTGGTTTGGGTTAAAGACTGGTATTCTTTTTGCATTTAAGGGTGAGTCTTCTCGGGTTTCGAGATTGGTGTTTTGGGTTGAAAGGTAAAGATCAGGATTCCAGGAATGTCAGGTAGGAACTGTTCGGCGTAAAGGTCAGCACTAGGGCTTGGGTCGTGCAGAATTTTCCATGTTCCATGATTCCTTGGTTTCGAGGGTTGGCATTGGAAGGTTGCGGTGTTATTTGGACCTAGCACTGTTGCGGGGCTTCAGGGTTCCGTGTGCAAGGGGCAAGCAGTGCTTGGACGGCAAACTTATGGATATCAAGAAGCTCTTCATCTAGTTCCTTCCGTTGGAGACCGAGTGTTGAAGACCGTTTTTGCAGAGGCTCCAGAGTCGATCAAGGATCCCGACCAAAACTCTAGAACAACTCTGAAGGCTTTGTCTTCCGTTTGGAGTTGCGAGTGCTTTAAGCTGAGATTCGCCCCTTCTTCGATGTCGGGTTTGGAGCTCAGAGTGTAGGATATAGGGAGTAATTAGGGTTAAGGGTCCTTTTTGGGGTGGTCTTCGCGCGCTCAGGTTCCTTTTTCTTGGGCGCCTTCTCTACCTCACATCGGTGTGTGGCAAGGACTCAAAAATCTACCTTTGAGTCTAATTTTGCAGAAGTGAGAGATTTGCCCGGGTTTAGGCAGACCCGTCCTCGAGTTTCTGTTGATTGCTTACCCCCCGCCCCACCCCTTCTCACCCTGTGTTCCCTGTTCCCCCCTCCCCTCCCCTGAGCTTCTATGCAGCCTGCTAAGACTAAGACCTCAGGTCTAGAGTGCCACCCTTCGGGCGCAGGGATGAGGATTCACATGTTCGGACCCGGAGAGTGGCTCTGGGAAAGTTCGGCTTCGCTTAGGGTTCAGGGTTTTACATAAGTCCACACGATATGAAGAAGTTGAAGTTTCAGTGCCAGGCAATGCCAAGCATCAGCGCCACGAAAAGAAGACTGACTCAACCCTCGAGCCCGAAATGCTTTGCCCTTAGTAAACTTGGAGCATTCGCCGGGAGGTTTCGGCCATCGAAGGGGTTTGGGGGTTCCGGGTTCTTTTTGTTGGGATGTTGGTTTTTTGGAATTAGGCGGGATGTTTTAGAGGTTGCAGGTTTTTGAGGCTCATTGGAGGGTCGGTTTAGGTTGAACTGCAGCTGCAATCCTGCCGATCAAGCAGCAGCAGCAGCAGCAGCAGCATGAGCAGCAGTAACAGCTTGAGCAGTGCCAGCGGCAGAGGAGCGAGCAGACATTGCAAGCGCGTCACACGGTGTAGCCCGGCAAGGCTCAGACTAAGGCACGGATCCTAGAATACTACAACCCTACTTCATGCAACACCGTGACCTTCCTGGCTCCTACCTCACAGTATTCCGCATCCAGGACGTCAGGAGGTCTTTCGCTCAGTGTCTGTCGTGGCCACGCCGTGTCGCGGCTTCTTGGCTGAATCTCGCTTTGTTTTCTGGCACCTTGTAATGCTCTTGTGTCTGGTTCACTACAGATAGTGTTGAACGTGATTATCCCTTTATATAGAACGATATCCCTGGGACGATATCCTGCTAAAATCCTTTGTGAATGTTGCTGATTGCGCATGACTTGGGATGATGGGGCCTTCTCTGACCCAATAGCGAAGGCGCTTCATTCACGTGCAGCGCCATGGCAGTTTCCAAGACCGCACCGTAAAGTCTGCAAGAACAGAACGCATGCCCACAACCCGAATCTCCAGAATTTATTGTCCAAGATGCTTCGTCCCTCAAGTGGCGTAGCTGGAAACTCTGTTGCATCGTCGAACGTTTACATGTACTATGTATGGTTTGCTGTGATTTACTGTCAAGGCGCTGCATGAAAGCCCAGCTTTGCAAGGGTAGGGTACCCTAAGGTTCTTAACTTCCATTGCATGCGTCTCGCCTCCAAGATCCCATGCCAGGAATGTAGCTGCCGCCCAATACCCATGAAGGTTGCGTCCCAGTCAATAATGACGGCGCGGCGACGAAGCAACGATAAGGCGACGTGCTAGTCGTAGACAAAGACGGTGCAGAGTCGGCCGTAGGGCCAAAAGCCTGCAAAGTCGACCTTTTGGCATTCAAGCCAGATGCTGCAAAGGCTCCAAACCGACAAACTTCAAAAGATCCCTGGTTCAATCCCAGGGTGGCTTTTGCAAGCCTTGCACTTTACCCACTCAAAGGGCGCCCACGAAACAACCCAAACCTGAACCTGTCCCCGAAAGATAGGGACTCCTGAGGTTCTGATGGTGCAGGAAACTTGAATTCTTGTGAATCTGGTGCTTGTGTGGGTGCCAAGCATTTGATACAGTGGTTTCTGGTTTGAACCCCTGCAAACCCTATCCCTAGAGCCGCGAAACTCTTGAAAAATCCAAAACACCAGAAGTCCTCTAAAACTCCTGAAGCTAAACTCCCAAAAACCCTGTCAAAACTTTCCAAAACCTTAAAACCCCAAACCTAAAGCCCAAAGAAACCCTCAGAAAGCTCACGATTGAGGCCTCCTGCACTCGGAAGGAGTCAGCCCAGGAGCATCTGATTTTAGCAGAGGTCGTGCGGCATCTCGGATAGAACATGGCTGCGTCGCTCTTCGTCAAGGGTTTCGGGATGTGTAGGGTGCGGAGTTTTGGGGGGATGGATTGAAGTGGAAGTGGACATCAGTTCCGGAAGGTATGAGGCACAGTTTCGAAGAGGCTTTGGGGCATCTTGAAGCACTTCGAGGTTCTACACAGCTCATGGGTTTAGAAGGCTTTAGAGTTTTTGTGGTGATGCGGATCTTTGGGTTCAACAGATTAGGAGTTGTGAGTTTTGGAATCATCATTGAAGCAAGTGGTGTTAACTCTATGCCGGAATCCAAGGTTAGTTGGTGCAAAGAAAGAGTTTAAAACGCACGTGATCCTAAATCCTTCAGCCTAAGCCCCAAAATCTGAAACTAATGTACATTGAGGTACATGTCATGTGCATGTTGATGTACACACACAAACATACAAAGTCATGTGTACAAGCAGTATATAAATATACGTGTACATGTATGTGTACATATATATATATATATATGTTCCTGTTTATGTCATGTACACGATGCATGCATACATGGCATTCATATGTATGCGTGCATGCATGTATGTAGGTATGTCTGTATGAATGCAAGCCTGCATGTGCACGTATCCGGCTGCGCTTATGAAGATGTTTAAGAGCACATGTACACGTGTGTACACCGGCATGTGCATATTTGAAGCACTTGTGTCCGGCTATTCTATGTAAATGAAATCGCACACCTTCACTAGTATATGGCAGCCCTTTTGCACGTCTCTGTCTTACCCTGTTTCGGTCACTTCTTCATGTACCTGTGTAGCCGCCGCCTAACTACCGCTTAGAGTCGTTTTTCTTGCATGAACAGTAATGTACACGTGTTTCGTTAGAAGGTCGACCCAAGGGGTGCAGGTTCTGTAGAGAATCGAGCGAGGTTACGCGTGAGCATGGCAAAGACATGCAACTCCATTTTCGGTGTCCTGCTTCTGGGCCGCAGATTATGTGACCCGGATCTGACATGGGAAACGGAAGCATGAGCCTGCAGCTGCTCGGTTGT